>BLKR01000448.1:0-487500 GCA_011170035.1 Teleogryllus occipitalis
AAATTCTCCTGGCAAATTATTTTCAGTAGCAACGCAAATTTTCAAATTATCAAAGACAGAGTGGGCAAACAGCAAAGTAAGATGGAGAGGTCGATGACAGGCAGTGCATGTATTCAATTTTCATTTTTGTCCAGTTTGCCTTCATTTCCATAATACTTGCTTTCCAATCCTACTCAATTAAAACATCTCGTCTCACATATTTGGAATCAATTTAGCAAATAGTTTGCGCATCCTGCAGATCTTAAATTTATTAGCGTTTCTCCAAATTTAATGTTTTATTTCACATTTCGAATAACGTTTTTTGAAAGTCATGCATATGACAGCGAGACTGCAATTGAACCTCTGTTGATCAAGGGAGAGAGTCGGAGTTTTGAATCAAGCGAGTTCTCGTGAGGAATGGAACAGAGCATGATAATTCTGCCCGAGAATTCCACAGGTTGACTACTTTCATCGATTATTTCCGTTGATTCCTCAGTTCAATTCCAGGCGGATGCTGAACTGTGCAGACTGTATCCGATCCTGCCTTTCCCTCTCTAGTTCCGCTTCCACTCCTAGAGCTGGGCTCCGGAATCGGTTTATTCCAAACGGCCATTCGCTCTGCAGAAGAGTTCCTTCCGTACATACGGGTACTGTACCAAAGCTCCCTTTTCCCACACACATTCTGGGAAACGAGACGTGATCCTTCATCATCTTTTACCTATGAATTGTTGAGCGATAATTACTAACATTCAAGCTCTTCAATGCTCGGCAATTTACATACTTCCTTAGTAAGGATTGTCACGATAGAAACAGAGATTCTGAATCATATTGAATATCAGAACTAAGACTGTGAGACTTTCAAAATCTCAATAAGTATAAAGGGTTTAGTGAAAAATTCTAACGCGCGACTCAGTCCAGCGGACACCTGGAAATTACAGACCTTTTAAAACTCTCTGGTGGAAACACACGGAACTTAACGCCAGTATTACTTCTCAACATAAGACATACTTAATAGCGAACGGATACATGGAAAGATATATCCCCAGTATACTTAAAACTTCTTAATAAGGGGTCGCCTGATAGAAAACGATCACAATGCTTGAAATTCGATATATTAATAGACAGTAGTTTGATTAGTGCATTATTTCATGTTAATATCGAACGGATTTCTTTGTAGAATTACAGACCATGCACAGTATTCTTCAAGAATATCGTGCGAAGACTGTGTCGTGTACGCTACGGCGTTGCAGAAACTCAAGCGACCAACTTTAAAGGGAAAAAGTCCAAGTTGTCAAGCGCGAGAGAAAACCAATGTTCGGGACAGGAGTGCGTGGTTTACTGTTGCAAAGATACAGATCGGTGACATTTAAGATTTAACTATGAGCACTGTTTTTCCTTCTTTGAAATTTGTTAGCAGAAATAGTTTATATTCATTGCGTGTAATCTGTTGCTTCAATCTGAAAAAATATTGTGTTCGTAAAGTATTGTAATATGCTTATCCTATTGTGTAAAAAATCTTTAACTTTTTCTGAATGTCGGTCACTTGTAAGTAACGGACATTTGTTTCCCCCAGGACTGTCGATTATTCAGAAGTTTTACTGTACCCATTTATTCCACTCTCTACTCCCTTTCGTAGCTGTTTACTCCATTTGCTAATTTCACTGATCATTATTTGGAAATATAAACAGCAAGAATTGGCAAAATAATCATTTTTAAATATTTACAAATTAAAATGTTTTCCCTATTCTGAGATAATTTAAAGTATTAAAGTAAAGTATAAAGATGTTCTGCACCTTCCTTCACTGCGGCCAGGATTTAATTTCCTGTTGGTCCGTGTGAAATACTTGTCAATAAAGCGTATTTGCGGCAGATTCGAGGGGTACTACTGTTTCGCCTGCCCCTCATTCCGCTTTAAACCGCGTCATCAATCATAATTTCATCATCAATTTGTTTTATTCACCCCAGACCTTGAAAGACCAGAAAGACCTTGAAATAGGAATTAAAATACAGTGATTAAAGTGACGTGATAATTTTTGTGGTTGATTGCAATTGCGATTCCAATTTATCCTTAAATACAGACTACTTTGAAATATTCATTTATATGTTGCTGGCGCAAATGTCTTTTCTTCCTTCAGTCTACCCGCTTGTCAGTCTGTTCATCTGTTTGTTTGTTCGCATTCATTTATATGCGTCACAAAATGTTACTAGCACACCTGAGCGAGAACGCTCGTGTGAGAAAACCCGAACATCCTCCCCTCTCCCCCACATCCAAATGATGGGAAAACGTGTTGGCATAGAATGGGAGATCTGCTCGTCTCTGAATTTAACACCCAGCACCTCACCCGTAGCACGGAGGAGGGGTTTACAGAAGAGCCGAAGCCCCCAAAATGCAAGAGAAAGTCCCAAAAGATCTCATTTTGTAGATTAGGGCATGAGGAATGTACCTCGATACCTTCGGCTTCCAAAAGAAGGCTTTAAGGCTCTACGACACGCCGTCTTCGAGTTATGCTCCGTCGTCGTCAAGAAACAGATCGTTATGCGACTCCAGGGATGCTGAATGGCATCTGGGCCAAGGTAGCTTAAACTTTTTCTCAAGAAATATGTAGTCGCAGGGTACAAGTTGTGAAGTCCGTAACTAAACATGATTTCACAAGAACTTTTACAGGGCAACCACAGAAATATTAATACTTGTGAAGTGCAATTCGCCACCTCTTCATTAAATTCTCTTTCTTTTAACGCCTCATTTGTTCAGTTGGTTTGTGGGTCAGACCCGCATGACATCATCTATGCATCACATATATGACATAAATGATTATCCATAAATGAGCATAAAATTTCTTTTTGAAAGTAAAGGAAATGTAATGAACTGACAATAATGTTTCAAACTGAATTCTCTGAACTACCCGAACATCTTACATTGTGGTGCTGTAATGGAACAAACTTTCTTGTATTATTAACAGTTAAGTGAAATTATCATAAAGCAATTTTTAATCATGTTAATCACTCATCAGAATATCAGCCATCATTTATAAAACTCATTACCACTCATAGTTCATTTGGCGAGAAAACGTAATTAATTTAAAGCTGATACATTAATACAAATTCAACAACCCAAAACTACGATACATAAATCAAGGATATTAAAGAAGAGTAAAACTTCGCCCTAAATAGAAATTTTCATTGAAAAATTTGATATGACGTTTATGTCATCGTATCTGGTTCGTTTGACACTATCCGTACCAAAAATTTAAAGAAAAAAATTGGAGCAGTTTTTGAGAGTATCTTCTTTTTGTTGTTTTTTATAATTTCAAATATTGCAAGCACTGTTGCAAAAAAACTAGTAACATTTTATTAAAAAATCGATGAAAGAACTATTTATAGACAACAAATTTCATGCGAAGGAAAAATCACTACTTCAATTTTATAATTGTAGGAGGTGGCCGAAAAAATGCAAACTTTCGCAATTTTCGAAAATTCAGAGTTAACCGTGCAAACCGGCCCTATGCCACCCTTATAAGTGTATTTTACTCTATTTATACAAGAAATTTACAGAAAAAATTTGGAGCCCCTTTTGAGAAAATTTTGAAAATGTTCCGGGGGCATCATGTAATGTATCCCTAAATTATAAACAATATTTTTCAAAATAGCAAAGATTCAACTAGAATCAGATAGACAGGGGTTTCTTCAATTTGGAAAATATCCTGCGCATGGTTTAGACGCTAGTAGTGTTCACGAACGGACACACGGACGGACGGACGGACGGATGTTTTGAAAAAACAAAACAAAAAAACAACACAAACGTTTTCGGTATCAGGGGACCCCAAAACGTGTGTTCCTTTGAAATCCCGAAATCGATTTTCCGCAGCATTACTTTCTCTTTCACTTATACTATGTATATTACTTCGAATATACATATGTATACGAGAAAGTAATATAAAAGTTGAATGGGCCAACCAAATCGATGGAGGAGTATCAATTTTGGTGAAAATACTGCTTATGGTTTACCCGGTAGCGTTGTTTCCAAGAGACGGACAGATAGACGAACGGATAGGCAGACGAATAGCCGGACGGATAGACGGACGAATAGACCGATAGACAAATGAGGGGACAGACGAACAGACGGACGAACAGACGGACAGACAGACGGAGGGACAGACCGAGGAATTTTTTGGTATCCAGAACGCACAAAGCGTGGATTCTGTGTACACTACGTATTAGAGGAAGTAATTTAAGTAAATTGACGTTGTTCTCGCAGCATCACAATATTTTTTCTTTAACTACGTAAGTAATATGCGAGAAAGTAAAATCAAGGAATCTATTCTGTTCATTTTAACATATTTATCATGAATTTATAGGTGCATACTCTGTCTAATGGAGAAAGGAATATCTAATGTGATAGTGAGAGAAAAAAGGTGAGTGAAAAAGCGCTGCTTTATTTGCGACATAGGTTGTTGGCATTACTGTATCACTAAGGAAAGTAATTTGAAGTATATTTTATAATATAGTGGTTGTGTTACTTTTTTCAACAAAAACAAGATTACTTCTTTCTCGTTTGTTTACTCTGGTTTCACAAGTCCATTGGTATAGTGAACGCTAATGAACAATCGTCACGATTGCACGTTCGTTTTATTATAGAGCTGGCTGGATAAAATGGCTGGTCCTCTCGGCTGGCGGGCAGTTGTAAGAGTTTATTCCGTGGCAAGCGCCGACATGGAAGTCATGAAGGTTCGTTTCATTTGCTTGGCTACTTTCCTTGGAGTGAGTGCGGGGCGGTGACAAGGCGGTGGCGAGGGTGGGGGCTGGGGGCGGGGGGTGGGGGGGGGCGGGGGCGTGGGCGCGCATGCTGGTACCAGGATACGCTTTGAGCGCGCGGCTGCCCCGCCGCCATTACGGCGACCCCCTCGCCCTCCCCCCGCCTACGCCCACACCGGAGGCAAATTAGCGCCATGCTCCCTCTCAAGATAGGCAATTGCCCACGCGTTCAGGACATCAACATTTTCCACAAACGATACACCACTAGTGGCCTGCACAAAATCACAAAAGACGCACGCACACCGCGCAACAACAAAAATAACACTGCAATGCATTAATAATTTTAATAAAAGCAAGAAACTCAGAACTGCAATAACAAGGATTATATACAATACAGCAGTTCTTTACATATCAAGAATGTATAAAAGATCCTGTTCCATAATTAGAATGAGTTACGTGCCACCACTGAATATATTAAACAAGCTGTTCCTCAACGCAACACGGAAATATCAAATATTTAATGGGGGCGTTCTCTGTTAGTTAGCTACGTCGTAAGCAGTGGCGCACTGATTATGAGAACTCAGTCGGTATGCACAGTATAAGAATAGGCGGAATTACACAATCACTCTTTTTACTTCCTCGCTACTGCTTACGCAGTACAGAGAAAGTATTGTAATGCTGCGAGAAAAAACGGTCAATTTTCAACAGAAAAACTTATTGCCGGGCCCTGGCAAAGAAGAAGTGGATAAGTCTGTTCCTATGTATAGTAAATTACTTCTTCTGACATGCTGTGAAGTTAGAATCTAGGTATTGTGGTCTATTGAAAATCCCAATACTAATTGAGGCACTGAAGATAATAAGAGCAGATCCCAACCGATCACGCATTGTAAGTTAACAGTATGACTTTAAACGCCGGCCATATGCCTATCCAATACTGAAGTATCAAATGAATTGGGATATGGCGAAACACTCAAATTCCACCTTAAAAAATTCTCCATTGTGAAAGTGAACGTGAACGAAAACAGAAAAAAACATTTTTTCTCGAAACGAACTTCGGTTGGGATCTGCCGTTACTATTCTAAGTGAATCAATTCGATTTTTACTCCATTGTACAACTTTAAATTCACAATGTATGGATGTATTTTCTTTCAGCAATCCACCAGCCTTAATTGAAATTAGCCCAATTAGGTTTTCTCTCTTCAAAATACGATTTTAATGTAATTTTTTCTATGACTTTTTCCTGCCCACAGCCGGTTATCCTTTTCGTCTCGATGAGACGCATATTTGACCATACACTAGACAACACACTCTGCGGGCTCCTCTGAACTGGGGTCACCAGAACACGAGGCCATCCGCGACAACACAAACATGAGAGACAAGGGACAAACAACCATGCCCAAGGCGGGACTGGAACCCGTGATCCTTCGGATCGATGCGCTGAGTTTGGAACACCTTCTTAGCCACCTGGACCATCAAGGTCTGCATTACATATATATATATATATATATATATATATATATATATATATATATATATATATATATATAGTTTTGAATGCATTCATAATACGATGAATTGGATGGCCTTTAACTCTGGATTTTCAATTTATTTGTAAAATTATCCTTGCTTGGCTGCATAATGTGCTGCAAATAAAACGAGCGGTTACAAATAATGCGAGGAAGAATGTACTGTTGTAGCACCACTAGTTTTTCAATAAAAATCGAAGCTGTTTCAATGTTTTTGGATTTTTCTCGAGTTCCTAAATATCTATCAAAACTATAGACACCTCTTTTATGGTGTCATGTATGGTGTCGTATACTGTGTTATAAATATGGTGGTCATGTATATGATGTCGTATATGGTGTTATAAATAGATGTTGCATAGTTTCCTTTCAATTTCTGGTCGCATGTTAAATTAGTAATATTCATGTATAATTCCAAAGCGTTCGATTTTTAAGAAACATTGGACAATGAATATTAAGGTAGTGAAAGAGATGTCTGATACTTTTGCGGCATCCCTCCCGCCGCCATGCGTTGGACCGCGGGCGCTATGAGCGCGGAGCATCGCCGCCCCTCCCTCAGCCAGCAGATCCGACAGTGCACTGCCTTCGCCACGCCTAGGTTCATTACAACGGTCGCGTGTGTGACATATCGATCGGCGCTATGGCTGGGATGCAAAAATAAAACGCAACGCACAATGCACTGTATAGATTACCACATGATATAAAACTTTTGCTCAATTTTTACTGTCTCACTATACAACGTACTAGCACACAGAAAGTGTTGTAATGCTGCAGCTGTAAATGGCGATGCATCAGAAAAAATGTTTTGTGTGGTCGTGATATCGAGAAAGGGGATAAATCTTGCTCCTATAGGGAGTAAGTTACTTCCCCTCACCCGTACAGTCCAAATCCACGTTTTGTGGGTCCTTGGTACAGAAAAATCGATTGACGGCAAAACGTCTATCTGTTCGTCTGTCCGTCGCTTTGTGAACAACGCTAGCGGCTGAACAGTTCAGTCGATTTTCTCCAAAATTGATATTCCTGAATCGATCAGTCTGATTACGCGGCCTCTTGAATTTGATACCAATATTTTAATTTTGGGGGGTACTTTATATGAAGATTTTGGGACATTTTTAACAAATGGATTTTGATTAAATTTTATTGTTGGATAGTCTGAACGACGTTTAAGGGAATGGCGCAGGCCTCATGTTGGTTGAAATCTCTTATTTTTTGAAAATTGTAAAAATTCAAAAATGTTTTTCGGCCTCTTCCTGCAACTACCATTATAAAGACAGAGATTTGTCTCTTAATGAAATATGGTTTTTTAAGGTAGATTTTGAAATAAGGTCATGCCCAATTTTTCAAAATTTGAGTATTTTTTGCGTAATTTTGCGTGAAATATAGGTAATTTTTAATTTTTGTATAAACAATTTTTTTTCCAAAACGGATCTATCGTTTTTCATAGAATTTTGTTGGCGGAGGGTCTGAAGGACATTTATGAGAATGGTGTAGATATCATGTTGGTTCAAAACCCTGATTTTTTGAAAATTGAAAAAAGTCAAAGTTCCTCTGCGTCTTCCTACAAGTACAATTACGAAGATACTTTTTTCTTACTGAAATGTGTTCATCAAAAACATCTTTGAAGAAGGTCATGTTGATTTTTACGTAAATATGAGTATTTTTTTAGTAATTTGGCTACATAAATAGTCAACCGCTCCCAGTTTACTGCGCTTCCCGAATGTATAATTAATAGTGATGCTAAGCAAATTTCTTTGTTCGTTTCTTCTTCGAGCTTTTGTTATAAGTTTTAAAATTAAACTTTTAGAAAGTATTTAAAACTGATTTTAAATTGCGTCCTTTTTATTGAGTTAAATGTGAAAAGGAATAGATAATTTCGTTTTATTTAATTATTAATTGATTATAAATTGATTAAAAATTAATGAATGTAAAATCCGAGTAATTTTGATGTATATAAAAATATTACATATATTTCTGTGCCTATTTTCATTTTCTTGCTAGCGGCATCAACAATGCTAATTGGCGAAATATGTATCCCATACGAATTAGCGCTCATTGTTGCTTGGTGTAACCCATTGGTGTGACGGAGCGCTGATAGCAGAAAGCGATGACTGCTGCCTTTTCTTTGGCATTAATATAAATTAATAGTTTTATTTACGGCTAAAATACGTATACGCATCGTTGGTATTTGCGTAATTTTCGCGCAATTGTGCTTGGAAATACAGTGAGAAAGTACGTTCTCTTTTGGCACCACTAGTTTTTCCTACAACTATGATAATTTCTTCAACACAGGAATAACGAACATTTAAAAAAAAATTGATGTGCACGTACGTTCCGTAGTCAGTGAGACTCGTATCTGCGATAAAGTAGCCAAGAAGATGTGCTAATTTTCACACACACACACACACACACACACACACACACACACACACACACACACACACACATACACATTGCGTAAAATACATCGTTCTTGGATTTTTTTGGAGATTCTTGGAATAGCGGTTGACCATTGTCGGCGCCAGTGGCTCTGTGTCAGGTGGTGATAAAGCAAGTCTAAAAACTTTACTAATATGTGGTGCATTCTAGTGTTTTATAAACTCAGATTGAGTACTTATAGTTGTCAATTAACGAAAATGTTCAACGGCCGATAATTTTAAAAATTATCATATAGAGTTAAGTACTAGTATTGACGTTGACATTTAGCTCGAGTCATCACGGTAACAGAGGAGTCATCACGGTAACAGAGGACTTCTAGCAACGTTTCATTTATTATTTAAGGTTCTCTGACATCAAAGTGTAAAGCTGCATTGGCGAAGAGGAGGAATATCAAAGAAAACATAACCGCATTTCATTATTTCATATTCATTTTTCCATTTCATTATTCCATATTTCACAATATGGAAATGCCCACAAATATTTCATTAAAATTGTTCGCAAGAAACGAGGTTGCATTGAATACATTTACTGTGCAGAAAATGTAAACTTTAGACCGTAATTCCCCATTCAACATGGGGACAAGGGGTTACAACTGATGAAAAAATATTTAACTTTAACATTTGAATATATTTTTTTCTAGAATCAAGTAGCTTTCTACACGAACCGAAAACGAAGTTGGTATCGAATCCATTGGGCTTTGTTTCATGTGACGTTTGTTTCACTCCTAGTTGGAAGTGTCAACCCGCCTAGTCGATTACATTGGCAGGACATGTGCCACAAGTGAGAGCAGACAATGGTGAAGGCGGGGTTGGGGGCAATGGTGAGGGCAGGGGCGGGGGCGAAGGTGAGTGAGTGCATGGATCCGCACTTTCACCCGCTGGCGGAGAAACGTGGGCGAGGGCAACGCGGTGGGGGGGGGCGAGGGCGGAGGGCGAAAGAAAGGGTGGAGGCGAGAGAGGAGGTAGAGGCGGAGATGAGAGTGGGGGTGGATTGGTTAGTGGAGGGGGAGGCAATTCCTGGCGTGTCAACTACGAGGTTTATTAGTTCCGTAAGTGTAGTGCGTGTTTTTCTTCGGGAGTCGCCGGTGTTCTTCCCCCGCTGGATAGCGAGATCCAGCGCCGACCTACCGTCGGCTAGGGGGGTTTCATCTACCAGGTATCTCCCACTAGCGGGGCACGCTCTAAGCTCCCTACCGGTCTCCCGACATGTGTGGTAGTGTAGTACATGTTAGTGTAAGTGTGTGTAAGGGGACAGGATAGGACAAGTAGGGTAGATAGGACAAGTAGGGACAGGTAGGAAAGATCGCGCGCGGTCCGAACCCCGTTTGTGCTGTCCGTGGCCCGTACTACTTCGGCATTCACCTGGTGTTGATCGGAGAAACCACGGAAAACTACACAGTGTCTCTGAGCGGAAGGTCCTATGTTCGAGTTGGTATCATTTTCGGCATTCGGTGGTATCATTTTCGGCACTATCTTGTCCGCTAGATCAAATTCGGTCGCTGTCTGGCGGAGAATTCTAGCGATCAGCTGCTCTGATCGGTAGTTTTCCGTTGTTTCTTCAATCAACACCAGGCGAATGCCGGAGCAGTAAACTAACGAACGGGCCACAGACCGCGCGCGAACTTCCCTTCCTCTTCCTTGTCCTATCCTCACCACTTGCCCACACACTAACATGCACCACACGACCATACATGCCGAGAGACCGGTCGGGGACTTAGACCTTACCCCGGCTGGGGTGGTGCGCCACTGGCGGGAGATACCTGATTGGGAAAACCCCGCTAGACGACGGGTAGGTCGGCGCCATATCTCGTCATTCAGTGGGGGAAGATCACCGTCACCACAACCCCCACCACCACCACCTGATGAAAACATGCACTACAATTACGGTACCAATGACCTCTGTAGTGGACGCGCCCAGAATCACTAATCAATCAAACGGACAACTATCGGTCAGAGCAGCCGGTCGCTAGAATTCTCCTCTAGAGAGCGGCTGAATTCGACCTAGCTGACAAGCTAGTGTGGAAATTTCTGCCACTGTCGGGACTCGAACCTAAGACCTCCCGGTCAGAGGGACTGCAGTGATGCCCTGAGCCATCTTCCAGACGTGGGGATAGAGATGGAGGCATAGGGGGGAGGGGCCGAGCGGGTGTGAGGTCTGCCGAGGCCGGGAGTGGGTGGCGAGGGTGGGGCTGTGGGCGGAGGCGAATGAGGCGGAAGATGAGGGCAGATGAGGTAGCGAGAGCGGCAAGACAAGCGTAAACCTTTTTCACGCATTTCTGCTACATCAGAACATTCTTTTGAATGACTCACAAAATAACGGGCATGTGTCTAGCGTTACATTTATATACTAGACTATAAGTAGTAAATGAAGACAGAAAAAACAAACAAAAATCAATTTAATTATATAAGACTTTATATGAAATAATTGATGGAACTAAAATAAGTTTGCAATAATATTTAATTTCGACTTTAAAGGGTTCATTAAATGCATAAAAATACAAAGTAAAATACAAAGAGTGTTTGGGATGAATTTGAATGAGAATAATTGTGTCTGAGCTTCGTGAAATTGAATACATGTCTGGCTGCAGTGTGGCTGTGTATACGTGTGTCGAAAGACGCACTCCCTGGATATGCATGTCTGATGTGCATGTGTCGTGTGCGGCGACGCCTGTGTCTGATCCCATTAGCCGATGCACCGCCACGCTCTTATGACGGCACGCGCGCCCGCATGCGGCAAAGAGCAGCCCTGGCGCTGGCGGACCATGGAACACGGGGCCTCCCTGCAGCGGACAGGGGCGAGCCGTTCACTCTCCGATGACGGGGCGATCTCCCCTACGATGGATTGATTTGATGTTTCAAGGCGCGTCCGACATACACGTCGGCTTGCGGGGTTTCTTCATCCAGGTGTCTCCATCAACGGAATACCACCGCCGCCGGGACAAACTCTAAACTCCCCTCCGGTTTCCCGGCATATATGATAGTGTAGTGCATGTAGGTGTAAGTGTGAGTGTGTGTGTATGTAAGGGAAAAGGAGAGGTCAAGGATAAGGATGGAAACATTGCGCGCCGTCCGTGACCCGTTTGTTAGGGTACTGCTCATTTGCCTGGTAATGATCAGAAAAACGAGGGGAAATTTTCGATCATAAATGCAGGTCGCAAGTAGAAAGCCGGTGTATTCGACCTAGCTATCTAGCTAGGGTCGAAAACTCGTCACTGTTGGACCCAGACCCTAGGTCCCTCCAGGATTGCTTAAATGCTCACTCAGAACTAAGCGGTAATAGTTTCAAGTACACGGCTGTATTTGGGTCCAAGAAAATGTTTGGAGCATTGGTCGATTCCATCGAGCCTGGTGGTGAGTGCAAATGCATTTAAACCAGGAGATCCAATTTCGATTCCCTATCGATGGAGTCGCTTTAAACAATATGAACATATCCTTTTCTGTAAATAAAGGTGATTTCGAAAGGAGAGAAGTAGACAGGATTCTTTTTTTATCAATACTACTTGTTAAAAATCGATATCCATTTGCAATCGGAGGAGCAAAATAAACGAAAAAAATGATCGAGGATTCAATTAAAGTGAACTATTTGTTATCTGATATCGACGAAATCACTTTTATACATGTGTATAAAAAATGCTCCCAAGGTCGCCTCTTCCCCTTACTTAGTATATTAATAATAGGGGCATTCAATAATTAAAGAGACAAATTGGTCTGGAAAAATAAATTATTTATTTTTACAAAACAGGACTTTTCTAACTTTTAATATTATCTTCACCAACATTTATGCACTTGTCCCAACAGGTTACCAGCTATTTTACACTGGCTGCACAGAACCCTATTTTGATGTTTAAACCAATTTCCCACAATTTTTTGACATGTTAGTTATTTCAAGAACTTCTTCCCACGTAATGGCTCCTTCAGTGAACCAAACAAATGGAAATCAGATTGTGCTAAATAAGGGCTGTAAGGGAAATGAGGCAATACTTCCCAACCCATTTTGTCGATGGTTTCACAGCTTTGTTGAACAGTGGGAGGACGTGCGTTGTCTTGCTGGAGAATCACACCTCTCCTCTGAGATCCACGACGTTTCTCTTTCATGTTTGGCTTCACCTTGTTCAAAAGCAGATCTGAGTAGTATTGGTTGTTTATTATACGCTGTTCATCGAGATAATCACAAACAAACGCACCTATAGCTTCCCCAAACACCGTTAACATGACTTTTCCTGCTGATGCGACCAGAACGAGTTCGTCAGTCACTGACTTTCGACCACTTTTGAACTGTTTTACCCACTTGCAAAAAACCCGCAGTACATACAACTTTCACCATATATTTTAGTTAGAGTATATATTAGCTGTTTTTTCACATTCAGCAAGTAAAAAATGAATTACAGAGCGTTGTTCAACCAATGTGGGATTTTCAAGTCGACTCGCTATCGTTGAACTTAATTTTGATGTTATGAACACAACAATGCTGATCATCCAGATGGTCAGGGATCCTCATACTGATACCAAATTAAAGTCATAAAATTAGCAACCTTGTCCTACCAACTGTTTTTTCTCCAGACCAATTTGTATCTTTAATTATTTAATGACTTACGTAACTCACAGAATGTTCCAAAGACAGCAAAATAAAAAAAACTGTAAATACAAAGACCAGTTAAAAATTTATGCAAAATTGTGCAGTGTGATTACAATGAACTCCGTGAGACACTGGCCCCTGAAAAATTAATATCTAGGAGATTATTTACTTTTCATAATCATGTAGTTCAAGATTACACTGATAGACGTTGTTCATATATTCGCAGGATGAAACCTATTAGAAATGATAGATTGTGGTACATAAAGAAATTATAAAAACAGCTACATACCGTGGCTGTACATTACATACCGTGGCTGTACTCACGGCCACACTGCGAATTAAGGCTGCGCGGTTGTAATTTTCTTCGCTCATGATATTATTATTGTGACATTCAATGCCCAGTATTCAGAATAAGGGTCTCCACGATCTACCATCATACAAATGGCGTAGATCATTGGACTGAATAATACAGAAGAAAAAAATAAAACCATTTTATTTCACAACTCAAAAATAATTTAGTTATAAACCCTACTAACTTACTACTGCTACGCTCCTAAAGGACGATAACCATAGGTGTATCAATAAATATATGGCCATCGACCATCCACTTTAATGTTCCTTTCCTTGGTCCTACTGTTGTACTTCGAAAAAGAGCCTTCGTCCAGACACAGCGACTTTCTCTCTTTTCATGCGATCTACAGGCCAAAAATGCTTTTTGATTTTGTCATTGCGCTCAATATCATTAATATATTATTCAACATCACAGACCTCCCTTTCAGCTCGGTGACTGCACCAGATTTCTTCGTTTTCCACTCTCACAAAAACAACACAACTCGTAGCTCCAATTGTTCACCACCCATTTGTTAAATTATTCGTATTTCCTGCCTTTTCCAAACTTCGAAACTATGATCTGTCACAACATGTTAGCAACAAACTTCTTCCTTGCGTGAAAAGTAATTCAATTTCATGTTGATTCGTATATAGCTTCCCGAGAAAAGTTGTCCATATGAAAGGCTGCCCAAGAATGATGGCGGGACGTCCAGCAACAGCAGGCGCGCGACAAATGGACCAAGAACTTTGGCTTTAACCGAGTAAAAATTTTGAAAGGGCTGAAAATGTGGCCCTGTAATCTATTAACTAGTATCCTGAAGAACATACTACATATTCCCTACTATTCCGTGCGCTTCATTGTTGTGTTTGCGTCATAAGGATGTAAATGACATTGTATCTATAAAAAATCATAAAAAAACTAAGAATTCAAATTGGTTCCAATTGGTTTTATAATTTGCAGTACCTGGAATCGAGAAGTGAATTTTTCAGCACAACGATGAATCAAATACCGCTTAATTTGGTTGGAAACTATGCCAGATACAAATGTTGTACTTCTATTGCTTTTGTATCTTTGTTGCGGTGGATTTTAATGTTGTTCTTTTCTTGTTCGTGTAGTTATTTTTTATTTGTATTTTAACGATTGTTTCAGTGAATTGATTTATTTTCACGTTCTTGTAGTAATTTAATACAATTAAAATATAGAATTTTATAAATAAAATGAAAAAAGTCTTAATAAGCGAAGCGGAAAAACTTAGGTTGACCGGATGAAGCAGAGACTTTGTATACAAAACGTGCCAAACCGGAGACAATCGGAAAATATTATTGATCGTGAACACTTAAATAAGAAATTCGCTCTTACAAACTCACTTCGACGAGAAATTCATTTATGGACACTTCCAAAAGATACTCTGATAATAGTCTTTTCGTAGGAAATTTGCTTTCGCTAACTTCTAAAACCACCAATGGAGACTGAGATGAAATTTTCTCGTAAACGCTTGGAAGAACTGTTCCGTAATTTTGCAAGCGTTTTAAGCAGTAGGACAGCATAAATAGATGTTTTAAGCAGTATGACACCATATTACAAGCGTCGCTAAGAGCCGTTATTGTTCTGCGAGCGATTGATATAAAAAAATTCGTGGGAACAAAATCCATTAGCAGAGCTAGTGAACGAACAATAGGACTTTGAACGTGTAAGATGCGTGGACGTGTGCCTTCTCGATCATAAGTGAAATTATAAACTACTCTTCCGGAGACTATGATCAAACATCCAGAGGCTATTGCTTGGAGCTGCGCCTGCATTCGATATGGGTTTCGGCGCCGGCCACCCTGTGCCATATCCGGGTGCCAAGTGAATGAGAAAGGGGGTGGAGCGCCAACCCCGAACAATGGGACGCCAAATAGCTGTGACCCACACTTCTCTTTTTCATCACAACACACATAAATTTTTACAAAAACGTTGCACAAACTTCCATCTTAAAATTTTGTTTCCGACAAAATGCTATGTTATGCGGGTTTTTACAATATTTACAATATTTTTCTTGACCTTCATTATCCTCGTGGATGCACGACTTGTAGTCGATGTAGAGTAAATCTGTTTAATAGGTTTAAAAACCTTCACTTTTACGCTTCGCGTAATGTTCTTAAAAATAGCACCAAATGTGTGTTGTAATGAAAAATACGAATCTGGTTTATTATTTGGGGTTATCAAAATCACTTAGTTATTGCACGTCATTCATTCACTAAGAGCGGTAGTACCCAGCGTGGCGACAGCGCCTCGCGACTCAAGTGTGACAGCGACTGACAGGCTGCGTGTTCAATCACGGGAAGGTGCCACAAATTTACTTGACTTATTTTACACCGCTAAGTTTGCGCCGCCTGCCATCTGCGGTGTAGCTGATCACGTCCAGGCGAGTGGCAGGGCAGCACCCTACTCAACGGACTGAGGGCAGCGCACGATCTTTCCTTCCCGTTATCCTTATTCCGTCGCGTTCCCCAAACCGAACTGGAGCTCTGGTGGGGAGAACATCGCGTACAACCCCACCCCATCGTAACCGACAGACGCAGGCGGGGGGGGGGGTCAGCGTAACGGTTCAGCCGCTACCATTTTTCACAGACGGACGCACGAACAGACGTTTTTCCATCAATCGATTTTTCGGTATCAAGGTCTCACAAAATATGAATTCCACGTGTTCCACAGGATTTTTTTTTACAAATTTAGCAACTGGATTTATCCACTTTTTCGTTTGTAGGATCCTGTAACAAGAGTTTTTCTGCCGTAAATCCGCCGTTTTTTGCGTAGCATTACACAACTTTCTCCCTACCCCGTAGCGAGAAAGTAAAAAAATGCCAGCATGGATAGCCGAGATCGCTAAGGTTGAAAGGCCGTAGCTGCCTTGGTTCGAAGGGTCACGAGTTCTAATCCCGCCTCGGACATGGATGTTCCTGTGTGTTTGCGTTGTTACAGTTAAAAAATCACAGAGGTTGCTATAAGACCAAGTTGCTGAAAAATGGCCTTAACATTTACAAAATATAAAAATATAATAGGCAATGCTCAGACCGCAAAAATAAGTGATCACCATCATATCATGTCGAGGATATATTACCTCCATTTTAGGGTCAAATCGTGACATTGAGAGAGCCGATGCACAAAAATAAAGTCAACATTTGTTGCCTAGTGAAAACATGAAAACGGTACACTGAAAGTTTACAAATATGAAAATAATAGGAGCGCTAAATCTACAAACAATAAACGAAAGGGTAAAGTGAGGAAATTGTGAGCCAGTATGGCCGCAGCGCCGAGGCCCTGTGTGTTTCAATCCCGCTAGGTCCCTCTCGCGGGGTCTATCTCGCGCTCTTTGTTATCAGGTGCGTCGCCGCTCTGCCGCTCGCGCGCTTTGTCCCCGAAGTGCGCGCCGCGAGCCCTTTCGTGCGTTTTCTGTATTCCGGCCGCATTTCCCCTTCCCTTTCCTCTTCCCTTTCCCCTTCCCCTCGCTTGCGTGCCCTCTTGCCCGCGCACGCACGTGACAGAGCTTTATTTTTATACGCGGCCAGCGAGCCTTCGAGCAGCACAGGGCGCGCGCCTGGCACAAGCGCAAGGCAGGGCGCCCACGCCCCGGCCTCCAAGCATTTGGCCCCGCAACGCCTCTTCCGAATCCGGAGAATTACTCACAAGTAGTGCCACGAGTGCAGCTAGAGCTATCGATAAAAACATTCGGCGCTTCGTCACTAGATGCTGTTTCTTTCTTTCACAGAACAATGCAATGTACTGTATAAATGTGTATAAAAAAACCTGTAACAACTATTGTACTACAGCCTCCGGGTCAATGACCCCCATCTCGATCAGGTTTTTCGTCCAGTTTCCCTGATCCATTGAGCAAATGCTGAGATGGCCCCTTGTTTTGCTTCTGGAAATAAATGTAACTTCATTTTCTGTGCACGTCTTCTAGAATTCAGTGGGAAATACAATTATTCAAATTATCGTTTCCATGTTGTCGCGGCAGGAAGTATTATTCCGAAGGACAACAAGGATAAGAGCCAAAATTTATTGCTCATTTATCCTTGAACATAGATTTTATTACATGGGAGGGGTGTTTTTTTTCTTCAAAATTTAAGTAGTATATGACTTAGTGTAGGGATCACAGAATTTTGAAAATGTGCACACAATTCACTTTTCCCCATAGCACGTCATACGCAGTTTTAACTGTTTTTTTTTTGACGTAAAATAAATTTAAAATAAATAAATAAATACTTTTACAGAGCATTGAACAGATCGTATTAGGCGAGTTAAAGACTGGCTGAGTTCACCAAAGAGCTGTCTCCACAACGACTCTGACTGGGAGGACATACAGTTCGAGTCCCAACGGCGACGAATATATATATATATATATATATATATATATATATATATATATACACACACACACACACACGAGGGTTGCTGCAGAAATGGCAAATATTTTTTTCCCTAAAAGAAATGATAGTGGATCACACTATTTTATTTGTCACAGGAAAGAAATGCTTTACTAATGTATGTTTACGACAACAGATCTGTGAGTGTCTCTATTAGCACACAGAGCAATGTCAAATTAATTGTCTGTCTGCCGCCGTGCCAGATGAATGTAATCCGTTTCAAGCCGCGCTCGTGCAACAAAATAGCTGTTCTCCATGGGACAAACGCCCGAGAATTCCATAGGGAATTGGTGGAAGCTCTTGGGACTAATATTTTTCCATACCGGACAGTCGCGCGATGGGATGTAAAGTTTCTGTGATGGCGCGTAGTGGTCGGCAACGCACGTGACCACCTGTGAGTACTGGAGACGTGGCGCGTGCGTTAATCAATCATCAGCGTAATTGGGCCGTAAGAACGGGTATATAATGCTTTTGGAATGTTGTGAACTCGTATATGCTGAAATGCTTTAGAACATGAAACCAGTACGGTCATTTCAAATTCCTCAATAAATATGAGAGACAATTTTGGGGTGTGGCTAAATGCCCACGCACTTAGTTCATATCTTGTCCTTTCATATATACGAGTATATTTCACATTTTTCACCTGTGCTCGAATGCTCACAACAAATAGTTGCCATTATTTTTGCCCCAACCGTAGATCCAATTCAGCCGCTGTCTGGAGTATTCTCGAGATCTGCTTCTCTGATCAGTAGTTTTCCGAGGTTTCTCTGATCAATAGCAGTTGAATGCCGTTGCAGAAAACTAACAATGGGGCTATGAACCGCTTGCGATCTTTTCTTCCTCTTCCTTATCCTATCCTTCCTCCGTACGCTGTCACACCCACATTTAGGAACACGACACTACCACACATGTCGGGAGTCTAGTGTGGGGTTTAGAACTTGAGTTTGTTCCAGCTGGGGCGGTGCCCCGCTGGAAAAGACACCTGGAGGAGGAAATCCCTTGCAAGACTGCGTGTAGGTCGAAGGAAGATCACATCATTCAATGGGAAAGGAATCATCGGTTCCGGATAAAACATTCACTACACTAACGGGAATAATGACATAGCAATTGATGTGGCTGGAAAATCACTCAAATTATTAAAAAACAAACAAATGCGCCTAACTTGTTTTACACTGGCAAACAAATTTGATATTTTTTGTGAAGTCAGCTAAGACAGGCTGATGATTGGTTGAATCTATTCTTTCTTACGATCGGCCGTTCAGCGTGTGAGTGAAATAGTAATTGAAATATCACATAGTTGAGCCTGTGCGGGAATTTACTTTGAGATTTTGTGTATCTTTGTGTTAAAAGATAAATTACTTTGATACAAGAATCTTGCATCAATCGGTCAGACCCTGAACTGTATATTTCGTAAACAGGCTGTGCATGGGTAAATATTTTTCACGTTTGAGCGTCTTAGATTCCAGCGATTTACTTGCCCAGAATATCAAAGAGTTTTCGAAAATTTACACAATTTTGGCTACTCATACTAAAGAATTGGGAGTACCTAGAAGAGATAAACCTACAAAAATGTTACAGAAGTTCCCAAATGATCTTGTTTGATAGTTTTTAAGCTAAGACACACCCTTAGAAATCATGATTTGAAGTGCCTTAGAGAGTTTTTGACAGAATATATAAATATAAGAGTTTTCGCAGTACTACGCCCTGAGGAAGATCGCAGAATGGCGATCGAAACGTCGGCACCTGTGCCCTGGACGCGGCGTCTCCCGGATAGCCAAGTTAATCTTTTTGACAGAAATACTCGTATAGAGGGGCACTGTTGTCGAGAATTGGATAATCTCCTTCCTCTATGTAATAAATCACTCAAACATTTGCATACTCAGAATACACGTTTAGTGGGTCCTTGATACCGAACAATTGGTTGGCGGCAAAATGTTTTCCCGTCCGTTGTTTAGGTGGGTTCATCAAGAATGTGTCTCATCCAGACGCGCTCATATGTCATGTACGCATAGAATGAGTGTAAAACCCAACCCAAGAGTGCAACAGAGGAATCATGCAACGCAACACGGCACAGACGCTTCTACGTGCAGGGATATCCTGAGACATGCAATGCAGGGCCATAAAATAATATCTCAATATTGAAACATTAAGCTCCAACATGCATTCCTATAAATATGTCTCATATCATTAACCAATTTTCTCTATAAAATGTGCACTGTCAAAAACGCCTATAAATGAACCCAGAATAAATTCGTGCACCCATAGACTACAAGGAAAGTTATTTACGTGTGTTATTTAGTTGCGTTTAGTTACTTTATATACATAGCCTACTAAAATGTAGATACAATATTCTGAAAATCTCTTTTATGTATTGCTAGTGGACTCGGCAATGCCTCGCTATTCCAATGTATTACACTTCACACGCTACTGATCTCGCGATTGTTAATCACGATTTGCGATTCACTCTGCCAACGTTTTAATAAATGAAAGACTTTCTCACAAGTATAGGTTTGTTCTGTGTCCTGGTTTGAACATGGTTGTCAAGTATCCTATGGTTAAAAAGTTTTCTCTCAAGTTTGGGCACGCATTCGCTATGACACTGTCATGGAGAAATTTGATTTCCTTGTCCGAGATAACGTTCAAGTAATAATTTCGGCCAACATGTCACAATCGCAGGGGCAGAATATGCAGTGAAGACGCGCTTAATACTTGTGGGTGCGGAGGGTTACGTAACGCTTCTGTTCAGGATCGCTTGAGTCAGAATAAACACAAAATCATCAACAACGCGCGTCTAAGTGCCACAAATATACGCAGATTCCCATTGTACTATTCCTATATTCTTTGCACAAGTTTAAGCAATAGGTTGACAAAGTTTTATCGCAATCGGATAAATAGTACGGCAGCGCATAAAATACAAACAAATATGGATTTTTATATTTTAGATAGGGTATCAAATTGTTCAATCCTCAAATAAGTCAATAAATTCCTTTGGTGTTATGCGACTGAAAATTACAAAAAATTACTTATTTAATGCATATTACGAAACGATTTAAATTTATGAATACGATTATTTTATTATAAAAGTGATTTTTAAACCATAGTATTCCGTAAAATGAAGAGACTCATATAAAAAATCAATAATGCAAAGGCGTATGAAATAATTATTGTAGCACATATATTCTCCATTATGTTGTAACCAAAGCTTTCTGCTTCCCGCATAGTTCTTGCAGTTAGAAGTAGTGAGCGGACATCGTGATTTAATTCCCGTAGTACAACACGGAGAGAAACCTCACAGAGTGCTAATCGTCTAACCGTGTGTTGTGTTTGGTCGGTGGCATCAAAGACACAGCGAACCTACCGGGCATCAGTTACGTGACAACACGACATAGACAACAACACCACTTTGCGTCGTGATTGGATATTAGCATTATATCGGAAGCATACCTACGCTAGACAAAGTAAATATTTAAGTGAAATAATACAATAATGAATTTTTAACACAAATATATTTTTGGGGTTCTTCTTCCTTAACTCTGAAAATGATAATAATAATAATAATAATAATAATAATACTTTCCACACTAATTATTACATGAAACCAATTTGACATATTCTAAAACTTTGAGTATATCGAGAGAGTTGTATTAAAAATTTAAAAGAACTCAATTTATTCATTGTCTAGTAGTTTAGGAATATTCTATTTCGAGCAATAAATTTGATTTATTATGTTACTTACGGTACTAAAGTAATAAAACAGTTTAAGTAATAACGTTTTTATCATTTTATTCGAACGATTGAATGGTATGAACTTAGGAGGAGCCTGAGATACTGAAAGCCGCAAGTGCCCAGGCGAGAGAATTTTCAACAGCCAGGGGAGGGTTAAGTTCGCTGAGCGTCGCGCTCACCTTCGATCTATGGAGTGTAAAACGGGGGGGGGGGTTGACCGTATTAGAAACGTAATTTGTAACTCTGTCTGAAGAAAAGTTTAGTTAAAAAATATATATTGAATATGTTGATCAGAAAATATGGCTATTTTAATTATTCAATCAATTCCTTCCCAAACAAAAAATAATAAAAATCGTTTTTGTTAGTTTTTCGTTATTATTTCAGTTTTACATACTGAAAAATTAATTTTACACAGTTAATTTAATTGATGTTACAAAAAAGTTACGTTTTTGTCGTCTAGTGATAATAAAAATGTGCTTTCCATCAAATGGAGAGCACAATCTGAATGTCTAGTGAAAATATACCAAGCAATCATCCAGGCCAAGTTGGATTACGGTGCTGTAATATATAACTCAGCATGCAAGAAAATACTGAAAATGCTAAATCCAATAATCACAAGCGCATGTCGCTTGGCGCTTTTAGAACCAGCCCAGCTCATAGCCTATTAGTGGAAACAGGGCAAATATCATTAGACCTACGACGTATAGTTCAATGTTTAAATTATGCTTTCTCAATTTCAAGTGTCCCTCCAAATCCTGCATATATAAATATTTTCAATCACCTAAAAACATCTGTCTATGAAGCCCACCCTTAATCACCACTACTGCTAAGAGAGATCATAATGTACCCGAAGGAACTTAATATTGTCGAACCAGCCACCTTATCTAGATCCTCCCATCCCGTCCTGGCGAGATCATAATGTTGAAATAAATTTAATCTTAGAAAAAAAATCTTCACCTTACTTCTGGCCCCAAAGCTAATTTCCAAAATTTCTTAACAAGATTACAACAATATTATGCCAACTATTACCAAATATATACAGATGGTTCTAAATGTGATGGAAAAGCTGGTTGTGCATTTTACGTTCAGTCTACCAATATAGTCGAATCACAACGCCTCCCAGATTATTTTTCCATCTGTTCATGCGAAGCATGGGCAGTCCTTAAAGCTATCGAATTCAGCCTCAAACTAACCAATTACTTGCCCATTGCAATATTTACTGACTCAATGTCAACCCTTAAAGCCAAAGAAAATAGACATACTGGTAATCCCATCATACAAAAAATCCAAGAACTTGTATCTATTCAAGGTGTAAAAGGGATAAAAATCGAATTTGTTTGGATCCCATCCCATAGGGCAATCGCTAGCAATGAGAAAGCTGATAAATATGCAAAAATGTCAACATCATTTCTAAGTTTTGATTCTCAAATTCGTGGCACTGCAAAGGACATTAAAAAGCTATTCAAGACATCCTGCTTCAAATATTGGGATTCACAATGGAAATTTAAATCATCAAAACTACATCTGGTTTGGAACTCCGTACTGGAAGCAGACCTGCCGATAATCTGCCTTAAAAGAAGAGAGCAAGTCATTATCACTAGACTACGGATTGGTCATTTTAATCTGAAATATTGTTATATATTCAAAAAATCCGATCCAGATCCATGCCGTAAATGTGGTGCAGTAATATCTACACAACACATTATCTTAGAATGCCCCGGTATAGCTAAGGAAAGAAACCTACTGCAAATAGAGACTAATTTATATAAATTGTTCAGCTCTGCAGACGGGTGTGCTTAAGTAATGAGGTTGCTAGAAATTGTTAACTTAAGTAAGGAAATATAATATAAAAAATTGATGTTAATAATTTTGATTAGCAATTTTTGATGTAATGCAATTATGAGGAAAATATGTGTTATAATGTTATAAATTGTCATGCAAGTAATATGTAATGAGATGTATACTTAATTCGATTGATATTTAATTGTGTATACTTAATGAATTGGGAATACTTAATGTATGAAACTTAAATGTGATACTTAATACATTGATGTATACTTAATTGTGGTCGCTGATGATCTTTGTTGTTAAAAAGCGACTTTAAATAAACAAAACAAAAAATGTGCCTACCAATCTCTCACAAAAATCCACAAAAATCCATCAATGTTAAACGTACGATAACCAAAAATTATCTAGTGAGTAATGCTTCAGATTCAATGAAAAAGTAAATCACCCTTGCTACATATTTATTAGACAATAATATAGGTAGATAAATATTAAATCTGGAAGGATTATATCATAGAAAATTTAGAGTGTTTATTAAAAATAATACCACAGACCCAAGTAAGTGTTAATATGCAAAATTATAGTCATCCACGAACTGTAGTCTGAACGCAAGGTGTGGGAGATGCACGGGAAATACCACTACTCACAATGTAAACTTCCCAAACAAGGAACACTATCCACCTGTGTAAACTGCCTGTAACATCACACAGACAACTACAAAGGATGCCCAATGTATACAGAACTACCTGCAAACCCAACCAAATCATCCTCCCTCAATATACACTCTCCTAACAACACATTTCAGTCACAGACCTTTACCCAATATCACTCTTTCTCCACTCTCTCTGCTTCCCCCAAACAACAATCACGTCCAAGTAAATAACAAATATTTCCTATAATGATCGAACAGACTGAATATTTCTAACTACAGTCTCATTAACCTTATTAGACACAAGCAGATCTGGGACTCTTACAAAGTTCCAAATACTGCTTATAACTGGAACTCTCACAAAGTTTCAAATATGCTAATTTTTTATTATTCGTACCGTTTAAAATACGATCACCCACCGGTGACATCCGTTGGACTGAGTACAATATTGTACAACCAACAAAACATTTTAATTCGGGATTTGGAGAAAAATCATGCCTTCTTGTTGCTGTACTATTCTATCACAACGTCCGTCGTAACCAATGATGCAGAAAAATGTCTTAAATACAAGAGTTTGGAAATCGAGATCAGCAGAATGTAGGGCGTAAAAACACTGGTTGTCTCGATAGTTATCGGAGCTTTGGAATTTATTCCAAAGCTCCGAAAACTACGTTCGGACGTTCAAAATTTTCGACGAAACGTCAACGTTTCACTGTTCGGAAGTTCAAACTTTATGACAGAACTTATCCAAAGTCCCTAGTGATTCAAAAGATTGGGAAGATGAAGTCTTAGTGTCTTGTGTTTAACAGTCGATATTTTGCACAGAGAATTGGTAGATTATTGGTGGAGGCACCGGCAGTTAATAGATCTGCTCATTAGGAAGCTGGTTGCAACCTAAAGAAGATTTTGTATTTAACCGACATCAATAAAAAATCTGTAAGAAATTTAGTGATATATTATTATTATTATTATTATTATTATTATTATTATTATTATTATTATTATTATTATTATTATTATTATTAATCATGTGTTAAATTCGTGTGTTCAGTCTAATCGCTATGCAGACTCATAACTTAATAATTTAATAAATAAAACAAAGATAGATTTGGAGAAAATTAATTTTTATAAATTGCATAAATTTCATGGACAAATTCCGTGAAAACTACTCGTTTATTAAAAATAGTGAACATGATCTTTTTGGAGAGTTTATATTTTTCAAACAGGTTTTCTTTCAGGCAAAAATCTCTATCTTTAGTTTTATAGTTTTGAAGTTTTTGCAATTTTCGAAAAAATACGTTTGCCGGAAATGAGACATCATATTTTTACCGCCTTTTTGTACTACATAAAACGAGAAAATTTCCAGAAAAAATTTGAAGCCATTTTTGAATAAAATTGCCTATATTTTACCCAAAATTATGCAAAAAATACTCATGTTTTCGAAATTTTGTTTATGACCAAGATCAAGATCTATTTTTAAAAAACAGATTTTATTATGAAAAAAATCTGTCTTCAATATTGTAGTTGTCTGAGGACGCCGAAAAAATTGACACTTTGCAATTTTCTAAAAATGACGGATTTCAACGAAAAGGTTATCTCTGCAATTCTCTTCAGAGTCATTTCCGCTATTAGAGGACAAAGTTTCATCAATGCATTTGGAGCCATTTTTTAGACAAATTTCAAAATGTTTTTGAGGCATCATGTAAAGTAACCTCGAAAATCAATATATCCTTTTCAAACTCTCAAAACTTGGAGGTCGTTCAGATCGATCGGGGCATATCAATTTTGGAGAAAAGAAGCTGAACGATTTAGGCGCTAGCATTGACCACAGACGGACGGACGGACAAACAGAGAAACATTGTTGCCGTGAACACATTTTTCATGGATTCTGGCCACATCACGAGTTGGAGTAATTTACTATATGTAGTACACCAGGATATATCCACTTTTTTGTTCCCAGGATCCGGCAATAATAATAATAATAATAATAATAATAATAATAATAATAATAATAATAATAATAATAATAATAATAATAATTAATAATAATTAAGGTTTTTCAGCTGAAAACTCACCGTTTTCCGGCGCATGATTATGTAAGGTTTTCTTCTTACGAACTAATACTAAATCACCTAATTAACTTCCTCAACGCCAGTAACATCATACATAAAACTCAATTTAGCTTCAAACTCAACTACTCAATAACTCATTCACTTCAGGTTAATTGGAAATAACGCCAACACCTTTCAGAGTGAAAATCACACAATAATATCCTTTGGCATTAGCAAAGCCTTTGACAGGATTCGGCACAAAGGACTTCTTTTCAAAATTCAACAACTAGGCAACCCAGACTTTCTCAAAAAAAAAAAAAATTCACTGCTTTTTAACTAAGAGGACAATTCAAGTTAAAATTAACCAGCCCTACCCAGGCAAACAAAGTATCTATGCTGTCGTATCTCAAGTCTTTGTACTTGCCTCTACTCTGTTCAATTACTACATTTCAGATCCTGCTTTAAAACGAGATTCGAACATATGTTTATGATTTTATGTGGATGATACAGAAATATCAACATGTTATCAAAACATACAGAACATTGTCACATTAAATCATTTCTTCACATTCTATTTAACTCCCTTGATAAATAGAGATTAAAAGCATCTCACAAAAACACAAAAGGGTCACCATTAGAAAACCAAAAAAAAGTTCACAACTATTAACAATTATCAACTTTCAACTTCCCTGGCTGAACAATCCTCGTTTCGCCAAACACCTGCGTATACTAATAGAAGTTACCTTGCGAACCGCACATTATATCCAATGTATACAACGCAACAACGTAACCCATAAAAAAATTGCTCGCAAAAATCAAACGATCTTCCTTAAAGGCAG
Source organism: Teleogryllus occipitalis (assembly GCA_011170035.1). Classification (NCBI taxonomy): domain Eukaryota; kingdom Metazoa; phylum Arthropoda; class Insecta; order Orthoptera; family Gryllidae; genus Teleogryllus; species Teleogryllus occipitalis. The sequence goes on from BLKR01000448.1 coordinate 27,056, forward strand.
AAAGCAAATTACAACTATATAAAAGCATCAAAGACACACATCAACATATGCGTGCAAACCTGGTTAATCATTGAACTTAGCAATATTCACACAATCCTCATCTTTCTCGACAAATGCAGACTTCTTATCACAACCTGATTCATCCCGAATAGCTAAAAACACCCTGAAAAATCCCTTATATGAAATACTACTTAATAAACCCGTCCTAAAAAAGCACTCTATCCTGTACATGTGTTGCCTTTTTCCATCTTCGCCAGGAAGCAAATATATCCAATAGAATTTTATTAGAATTGCCTAGTCACCTTTACATGCCCTGATACACGAAATTATTCAATCTCTTCTGAGCCCTCATTGCACTCCCCAAAATTTTAACATCATTATTATACATGTTTTATAAAAAATATGTTACAAATTGTAATCAAGGAAGGAATTTTTCAGCAAGCTATTTGAACATAAAAGTTCACATGAACTTCACAAATTTGTGTATAGAAATTCACAAGTCTGTGTGATTTCTAGTTCGATAAAAAGGAAAGAAATTTTAAAGAAGATTTTATTTGCAGGTACTACTGTTGTATAACTAACCATCCTCCAGTCCTTTCGCATCTCACAAAAAGAGAGCTCAAGAAAACCTGCGCAGAAAGTGAAGCTAGATTTTATGTCCAGAAGTAAGTCAAGGGACCATCACACCATTTTCTTAATGAATCAGACAAAATTGGCCGAAAAACCTGATGGAAATGGTGATGATTGAACCAAAAGTTTATTGTAATATTTATTAGAATCTTATTTAACATTTAGAATAATACAATACAATAGTAACTAATGCTAATTCTAAATGGTAACTACATCATTAGTAAGACAAATACAGTTTTCATTTTTAGTTCTCAGTATAATTTCTAATTGTGTAAAACAGTTTTTACATTCTCCCACTTACTTCGTAAAAAGAGAAAGTATTGAACTCGCACGCCGGAATTTTCGGCAGAAAAACTCTTACTCCGAGCCCTGGTAACGAAAAAGTGATAAATCTTGATTCTATACATAGTAAATTACTCTAACACGTTGTGTAGTCAGAATTTTTGTGCGTCCTCTATACCGAAAACTCGATTGACGGGAAAACGTCTGACTCTCCGTCTGTGGTCAACAGTAACGGTCAAAAGTATTTGATGTATACCAGCATTATAAATATATAAGAGAATGAAACTTAATTTTTCAAAATAACTTTTTTACTGCGTCTCAGATATTTGACATCTATGCCAGAAAATTTAGGTCGGCCGTTCCGTTTACTACCTCCCCGCGATACTCTCGCTGCGATTGCCTTAATGTGAAATGACGCAATCATTCGCGCCAAAAAATGCTAATACGTCATCATTTGTTCCGTAGAATGCCCTTTTATGAAAGATTTCTTGCAACAGAAAAGGTCGTGTTTTAAAATACTGGTATAAAAAAATAATTTGCCTGGCATATCTATAGTATAGAGTTTAACTGTTCAATTTCAACTGGAAATGCATTGTAAAATAACGTAGGTGTATTATAAGTGGAGTTTGGAGTAAGCTGATAATATTGACCGTTAACATAGGATATTTGAAGATACTGTATGATCAATGTACAATAGTCTTCACTATTCCGTCTTTTTAGGAAGAAAAATCTTCAAACTGAAAAGTTTTCTCATTTGAGGACGAAATGAAAAATAATATAAGAACGTTTCGGTGAGAGGTAATCATAAGACACACTCACGTAGTTTTGAGATATAGTTCGTTTAATGTTTGGCGAACACATGCAAATTAATGGACGGACAAAACTATCCGTCCAAATTTATCCTTAAATTTGGCTATAAAATGGAAAACTACAATTCTGAATGGTTACGTCTGCCCACCGAGATAATTGGAGTATGGTAAACTTAAGCAACTCAAAATCGTGACTTATGACTATTTCTCACTAACCACTTTATTTGAGACCGCGAGGACAACAATATCCTACCCTACAATTTGTTGCGAGAGCAAGAGTGGCTTTACTGTCATTCATTAGCATTGCAGTTAGACACACTTGCTCTCACAACGTATTGCACTTATGCTAATATTGCTCTCGCGACCGCATATGAAAGAAAAAAACAAGGGGTAAAATATGGAGACACCGTATTGAATTGACGTTATGGAATTTTGGAGCATGAATAAATCATTTTTCTGCCAATCGGAAACTATGTTGCTGATTCTCATCTAAGGTGTGAAGATATTCAGTCAAAGGCATCGCTTGAATTCCGTAGAAATGGTAATATAAAATTGCATTGCATGAGATCAAAGCCTAAAGAATGCTTAAAGGAACAAACACGATGGACACTCTAGATCAATTGACTTATGACACGAAACTAAACATTATTTCCACGTTATAAAACTTTTTGCTAGGCAGAGCGTGGGGCTTAACCACGAGAACACGAATCATAGCACAGAACTCTGAGGTATGTATCATAAAATACTAATATAATATAAATATAATACTACACGAAATGAAGTGCTGGAGTAACACAAAATTTACATAGGCGAGCAATATCTAAAAAAAATAACGATCGAGAAGCAAACAATACACATATCACATTTGTGAATGTCTAGATATTGGCCTCATTTATAGATTTAGATATTATGTGTTTGTAGAACACATCAAAACATCTTTGATATCGATTTGAATATTTTATACTTATTTGTGTGATGGATAACATGAGCTACTTAATTTAAACTAATTGAAAAATATGAACATGAGAAAAATCGAAAGTGGTGCCGGGAGCGGGCGCTTGTGACGGAGCGACAATGAATCCTTGCGGGTTGCCGAGTCACGCCCTGGGCAGGGGCTGTTGCCAACGCCTCCACCCCCGCCTATTGATTAAACGCCATCGCAACCTGTGACATTTATCATCGAGTCTCGAGAATAAACGAAAAATAAGAATAAAACGGAGTGAGCTCGTCAATTCATTCTCATGCTTGGCCACTTTTTAATGGGGCTTCAAGAAGCGTCGAAGAGCGAAGAATTGAATGGAACTCTTTCCAGAAGTTTTCTGATCTACGACGAAGGGAACAAAACAAGGTGTGCGCTAACAAATGTACAATAAAGTCAACCCGATACAGAAATGTAAAAAAAATAGCACATAAAGGTTGTTACTGGATCAAAGGAGTTAACATCAAAAGATCCCCTTCAGGAACATTTTACAGGCGAGAGCAGCATGACGAAACGCAAGTCCTACTCTGTAGTACATAAGTCACTCCTCTCACCTCATCAGCCATTACCAGTTAATTAATGTTTTAAAATACACGAAGAAATATATACTATCGTGTTTAATATTATGGAATTAAAAGGAGGTGGGGAAGCGTCCGAAATACTTCGCATAGCAAAAGCAAGGTCGTCTCTACTCGTGGTACCTTCATCATCGGCATGCTTTCGATGTAGGAGCAGTACAAGTGTCAACTGAGGCTAGAATCACCAAGCCTTTTTACGGTTTTGATTGTGATGTGCAGAGGATACAGCCACTGAAAGTGACAATGTTCACTGCTGAGTAATATTTTCTATTGGGTGTTGGTGTAACACCCAAGAACAACTTCTCTTTCACTAATGTGTATATCATATTCTGCTCTATTAATGCTCGGCCCCAAGCCGCCATCCTGATTGTGGTTTATCTGGGTTTACTGAATCGCTTAAGGCGTACGCGAGGATGGTCCCTTGTTTTGCACTCTCAGTCATAAAAGTACAGCTTGTCCCCACTTTAGTCTCTCTTTTTTCTCTTATGTATTTTCTACTACATTTTCATTTATATTTCCCTTCTCTCATTTTCTCGTCCATTCCACTTCTATGTATTGATACTGTTCGGTCCTAAAGAGCCATCCTTATTCAGCTTCTCAGAGTTTACTCAATTTCTTAAGGCGTATGCCGAGATGGTCCCTAGTTTCGCACTCCCAGACGTAATGTACACCTTGCCCTCCCCCTCTTTAATGTTACTACTTTGTATTAATGTAGATTCAGTGGTTAGGCGGAAGTGCAGGCCCTATGGCCTGAACCTTGCCATGATAAATACACATTATTATTATTATTATTATTATTATTATTATTATTATTATTATTATTATTATTAGTGTAGTGAATGTTTTAACTCGAGGCATGACAGTGAATCATTTCCCGCGGAATGGTGAAATCCGGCGCCGATCTGCACTTTGATGTTCTACCTCCAGGTATCTCCCCCAGCAGGAACAAGCTCTACGCTCTCGACTGCTCTCTCGTCATGTGTGGTAATGTTGTGCTTGTAAGTATAAGTAAGGAGTGAAGATAGGACAAGGAAGAAGAACGAAAGATTGCGCACGGTCCGTGGCCCGTTTGTTAAGGTACTGCTCCGACATTCGCCTTGTGTTAATCAGAGAAATCACGGAAAACTACCAATCAGAATAGCCGACCCCTATAATTCTCCTTCAGACAGCGGAAAAATTCGGCCTAACTATAGTGTTGACAATCCGCCTTCGACGGGACTCGGAGCCCAGGACCTCCCGATTAGTCATTGCAGCAGTGACAGCGGAAATGAGCTTAACTTAGCCGGTGTGCGAATGATGTTGGAGAAAAGGTGAAATAAGAGGAAGGGGAAACGGAGAAACTCCGAAAAAATTCCGCAAATTCACTTTGTCCTCCACAAATTGCACAAGGGTCGACCGGGATGTGAAGCTGGGTACTCAGATGTGGAGCATGAGCGGTCTGACCACTACACCAAGAGCCATTCCGAAACGAACGTCCTTTGCGTTTAATAACACAGCTTTGCAGTTCGTGGAAGTCCGCGCACATCGCAAAGGAGAACGTTCTGGGCTAGGCACTCCGTCTTCCGTGAGCTTCTCTACGTGTGCAGGAAACGAGATTCAGGCGCGTTAGTTAGCACGACGCTGCTCAAATGGAAGAATTGTAGACAGACTGCCCGCGGTGACCCGGTGCACTGGCCCGCATACATTCGCTTTTATCTAGAATAGAGCAAATCGCGCCCGAGCACCTTCTCTCCTTTCCTCTGTCGCCAGGCAGGCTCAACTAGTGATAATACAACTGTACATACTTTCTCAAATTATTCTTAACTTTTAAAATTTTCCAGCGATTTTAGAGCGTTCAATGAATATATGAGACCCGCGGCATTTCTCTATCCGAAAAAATTAAATAAAAAATTGGAGCCTTTTTAAAACTTATTTTTATAAATTGACTTTGCTTTAAGGAAAAATTACGAGAAAGGTCATTTAGAAATCTATTTTTTGAACATTTTAATGAAGAAAATCAATAATTTTTGCAATGTTAATTTTTAAAACTTTCCGAAGCATATAGTTCGCCGAAAATTAGACGTGCGCCATTAGATTAGCAAATTTTGTTCTTTTCAAAAATAAATTAAAGAAAAAATTAGGAACATTTTTGAGAAAATAATAATATTGTTAAAAATTGCCTATATTTTCACAAAAGTATGCAAAAACTAGTCATATTTTCGAGGTTCTCGCTTTTGGTCAGATCGATCGAGGAATATCAATTTTGGAGAAAATCAAATGAACGGCTTAAGCGCTATCGTTGACCTCAAACGGACGGACAAACAGACGGTTTCAAGAACCCATAAAATGTAAATTCTGACTACAGAACGAGTTAGAAGAAGTGATTTACATCGGTTGGATAAAAATAATGAGAATATTGCAGTAACTTAAAGCCGAGGAGTCAGCGTTTTGTCAGTTGTCGTGGCAAAAGGAAGGACGATTAGACGAGTGTGTGCAGCGAGCGGGAGCAGTACTCTGTCAGTCTACTGCAGTGTGTAAATCATTGAACTTCATAGCAATAGTGCAAGAGCCCCAACGTCATGTTTACAAAGGTAGAGCAACGTTCCTGGCTCCAAATTGAAGTGGCTCGAGATCTGAGTAAGCAAGAACATTTTCAGGGACTGCGTGAAGCAGGAGGTGAGGCAGAGTTGCTATACTCCACAGTCGCACGATGGGTTAAAGCGTTCAGATTAGGCAGAGATGATGTGCAGGATAACCCGCGTACAGGACGACCCCACGTGGAGAACTCTTGCGCCGCCGGGAACGGGAGATTCTGGAACATCCATCTCACTCATCCGATATGAGTCGCGATTATGATGCATTTATGATCTCTTCAGCAAAATGGAAGAATCACTAGGAAGAACCCGGTACAATACCAGAGAAGAAATTATTCATGCTGTAGGGCGGAAAATGTGGGACATCAACAAAAATAGACGCGCAGATAATATACGATGCCTTCCTAACATTTGACAAAGGGTCATTAATTACGAAGGTAATTATATTGAAGGTGTATAAATGTAAATACCTCTGTCAATCAAGTCATTTAAGCGAAAAACATTTCTCATTACTTTTTATCCAGCCCTTCTACGTAGGGGAACAAGATATATTCACTTTTTTTATATCAAAGCCTCACAATACCTCCCATTTTTCGCCGAAAATTCACCGATATTTGTTGCGGCATTCAAATACTTTCTCTATACAACGTAAGTACGTAATATGGAAAGAAAGTAACAATCAGCAGGCAAAAACTATTACCCGCAGATAATTACTGGGCTAGGACAAGCCACGTGGCCTCTTGCTTGAGCTGTACTGATTTTGAAGTTACACACCGGGAGCGGCAGCTCAGTGCATCAACTGATGTCACTGCAGCGCCTATGACCCGAAGGTCCTAGGTTCGAGTCCTGACGGCGGTAGGATTTTCGACACTAGCTTTTCAGCTAGGTCGAATTCAGTCGCTGTCTGGAGAAGAATTCTAGCGGCCGGCTGCTCTGATCGGTAGTTTTCCGTGGTTTCTCCGATCAACATCAGGCGAATGACAGAGCACTACCCTAACAAACGGACCGCACGCGATCTGTCCTTCCTATTCCTTGTCCTATCCTCTCCCCTTACACACACAGTCTTACACTAACATGCACTACACTACCACATATTCCGGGAGACCGGTCGGGAGCTTAGAGCTTGTCCCGGCTGGGGCGGTGCCCCGTTGGTGGCAGAGTCCTGGTTAGGGGAAAACCCCACTAGCCGACGGTAGGTCGGCGCCGGATCTCGCCATCCAGCGGGGGAAGATCACCGTCATCTCCCGAGAAAGAAACATGCACTACACTAACGGGAATAATGACCAGAGCCAGGAAACACGAAAAAATCAATCAATTGAAGTCACAATAGTTAAACACAGCCATTACAAAACTAAGGAATCCGATAACGGCAAAGCCAGTATCGGATTCGTTAGTATTTCTTTTTGGTATTTTAAGGCTTCCAACCCATTCCATTCCCATAGGAATGCCCAGGCTTTCTTAGAAGTAATATCGTTAAGAAAGTACTATGAAAATATTTATTTATTTACGTCAAAAAACAGTTAAAAACTGCGTATGACGGGCTATGGGGAAAAGTGAATTGTGTGCACATTTTCAAAATTCTGTGATCCCTACACTAAATCATATACTACTTAAGTTTTGAATTTTGAAAGGGAGAAAAAAAAAACAAAAAAACTCCCATGTAATAAAATCGATTTTCAAGGATAAATAAGCAATAAATTTTGAATCTTGAAAGGGAGAAAAAAAAACAAAAAAACTCCCATGTAATAAAATCTATTTTCAAGGATAAATAAGCAATAAATTTTGGCTCTTATTACTTCCTGCCGCGACAACGTGGAAACGATAATTTGAATAATTGTATTTCCCACTGAATTCTAGAAGACGTGCACAGAAAATGAAGTTACATTTATGTCCAGAAGCAAAATAAGGGGCCATCTCAGCATTTGCTCAATGGATCAGGGAAACTGGACGAAAAACCTGATCGAGATGGGGGTCATTGACCCGGAAGCTGTGTTACAATAGTTGTTACAGGTTGTTTATACTCATTTATACAGTCCAAATGGTAGTTAATGCATTATGTATCATTGTTAAAATTAATGTTACTTTTCTTGTGATGCTCAGTATAGTCTCTAATTGTATAGAAACAGTTATGCAGCAGAAACGATTTCACTTGGGATTTAAACTTTTCTATTGAATTTAATCGTTTAATGCCATCTGGCAAAGTGTTGTAAAATAATGTACATGTATTGTATGTGAATTTTTTTGTAATGAGCTGTTGATACTGTCACCTGATGAATATGATTTCTACGTCGAGTGTTATAGTAATAGACTTCGGCATTTTCTGAAAATATATTCCCGCCCTTAAGCAAGTCATTTTTTACAAAACCACTGATTCGTAAATAAAAAGACACGGTAATGGTAGAATTCCTAGATTAATGAAGTTGCAATCATTATATGCATCAATAATATGCAATCATTAACTCAGCGAAGCACAACCTTATATAGCCTGAGAACCGAAAATTTAGAAAATGTGTTATGGAAGTTCGAAAGACTGTATGATTTCTCACATAAGCAGAATCAGAAAGGAACTGTTCAATAATCAACTGTTACAACTAATACAATGTGTTATAAATTTAAATAGTGCAATGAGAAATTAAGTTTACAATTCATTCGATTTCGTGACCTAGAAGTATACATTTTTCCAATATTTTTTCAAAATTGCTACCCAGGAGGGTAGATGTTTCCAAAATTAATGTTCTCAGTGTCAAAATTTATCTTCACGAAACGTCAGAATTAAAATATCAAGACCATCAGTTCATGCAGAGTGTTTTAGACACGATCCCCTGGTTCTTTCTTCTCTATTCTGCAACAGTCAACAGCCCTATCAACTTACATCTACATTAGTCCACTGTTTGTTAACGCTAGTATGATTAAGATCCTTACGCAAATTGATAGAGCAACGGGGAAATTTACGGAACTTTTAACTAAGTTTAATACTTTGTGTTCTGTATTTATTTAATGAATGTACTCTTCACATTTTAATCTCACGCACGTCGCGGTACAGCGTGCTCTCTGCAGCCAGTATAATAAAAGAAGATATAACCAATAATTAAGTCAACGGAGTCGTTGACAAGTTTAAATTTATTTTATTATGTTCATAGTTAATAAGAAAATGTCCGTGTTATCTATTTAACCATTGTTTTGTTTAAAGAGCCATGTTTTCTACAAGTTCCTAACGTCAATAAAATCGCATAGATAGTGAGCGACCTACTTACGGATCTTCTTCCGAGAGGGAAAACCAATTTTATTTCTCGTTTAACGTGCGTGTTGTTCGAACGCCACTTCCGGGATTCCACGCTCCACTCCGCCCGCTGCAATCTGGCCGCGCTCGCCTCGTGCAAGCGCGCCTTGTCTTTTATTTTGAACGAAATTGATTGTATGGAATAAACTGCTGGATGAAGAGCTTTAATGGCCCTTGAGCATAAACCTGTCATTAACTCTAATCAATCTCTAGGTAATGAAGAAGAACATGGACATCGGCGTGCACTCAGGATGTGATACTTGTGAGTGGTCCCTGCGCTCTCGCTGTTAACGAGTGCAAGCAGATAGGCAGCACCGGAGCGTCAGCAGGCGCAGGGCAGGCTAGGCGCAAGGTAGGTCTGGCTAGGCGCAGGGCAGGCGCATGACAGGCGCATGGCAGGCTAGGCGTAAGGCACGCAAGGCAGGGCTGGATAGGCTAGGCGTAGGGCATGCTAGGTGCTGGGCAGGCTAGGCGCAAGGCTGTCTAGGCGCCGGGCAGGCTCGGCGTAGAGCAGGTACAGGGCATATTATATGGAGGACAGGCTAGACACAGGGCAGGCTAGGCGAGGGCTGGCTAGGCGCAGGGCTCGCTAGGCACCGGGCAGGCTAGTCGCAGGGCTGGCTCGACACAGGGCAGGCTAGGCGAGGGCTGTCTATGCGCCGGGCTGGCTAGACACAGGGCAGGCTAGGTGAGGGCTGGCTAGGCGCAGGGCAGGCTAGACGAGGGGGAGGCTAGGCGCAGGGTAGACCGGTTAAAACCTCGAGGACTCGTTTAGGGCCACGCCCCAGTCCAGCCCATGGACTGCCAGCCCGGCTATACCGCCACGCCCTACGCGCCTGCCACACTTGCTTTGCTCCCGTGTCCCCTCTCCGCCATTACCTGCTAGCGCCACATCCTGGATTCCTTCTTGCATGCATTATTCACACTGGTATCTCTTTGGGCGATTCCCGCGCTTCCACTTGCGAAAGAATAATTATTTCAAATTTGTACAATTTGTAATGAGAACAATGAACAAAAAGAGGAGGTAGCGTATTTTTTAATTGATCTTGACTGCTCTGTAACGAGAATTTTTGGTATGTCACACAATTGCAGGATTTTATAGAAGTAGTTTTTATACTTTTAAATCATACTAGCGGTCTTCAGTAGCAAAAGTTCTCTGAACAAACACACAAAATGTGTTTCTAAAAAGTAGAACGCGTACTCCTTAAGATCAACGAACAATCTACTCTCATACAACACTACAAGAACTTAAATATTTTAACAAAAACAGTCTGCACGAATACTGCCCTCATATAGTTTAGTTTTATGCAGTACAACAGTTATTTACACGCCAAGGATGAAAAAAAGTTGCTGTTCCATAATGCAACAAGTGAATAGCAAATATTTATTGGCGGCTGCCTCTTCGTCGATGCTCTGGTCTCGCATGACGTCAATTGTGTTGTAAGCGGGGCGCACTCAGTAGGAGAATTCAGTCGGTACGCGCAGAATGATAATATGCACAATAACCAAATTAAATATTTGCATTTTATACAAAATCGAGGCCGTTTCAATCTTTCAAGGATGATGTGCGCGGTTTGCGAACGATAACTGAGGTACTGATCAGACATTCGCCCGGTATTGATCGGAGAAACGACGTCAGTGGTGGAATGCGGGACTCGAACCCTAGTACCACCCGATAAACGCAGTTGCAGAGACAACGTTGTCGCAGTTGTGCTAACTCAGTGGGCTTTTAATCGCGGTGTCACAATAATGAAAGAAATAAGATTTGCGTTGCATTATTCTCCCTAGTAAAACGTTGAAGTGGGACGAAATGAAAAGCGGAAGTGAAAGGTAGAAGAAGAGAACTCTACAATGTGAATGCCTGACGATTTACTATAACTGCATCTCCCCTTCTCACACAGTTCCATTGACCCAATATTCAGTGGAAAAGATGGTAAAGGACACTTGTTTGATAAGGAGAGCGGAGGGAGTGTCTGTCTGTGCCCTGCGTGCTATGGCAGCTGGGAGCTGGGGGCGGGCAGGGGTGGAGGCAGGGGTGGAGGCAGGGGTGGGGGCAGGGGGGCGAGGGGGGCGGCGACGACGTGGGGGGGGGGGCGAGGCCGCACGCGGGCTCACCGCGCCCTACGCCGCCCACTCCCCGCACGCTTCGCCCCCCCCTGCTCCCGCTCGCCGAGATGGCATCGCCCAATTAGCCAGAGTGTTATATCATTTCCGTATTCAATTTGTCTGACCTGAAAATTTAAACGGCCCGATTGTGGGATACCCTCTCAGATCTGAGTCATAACCTTCCTCTAGAGGTTGTGAGTCGGAATGGCCAGCTGTACAAGATATACTCAAGCTAAATATTAAAAAAAAATAAATCTCCTAATATATGGCAAGAAAATGGCCGTTGCGCGTTTTTCGCGGAGAAATAGGCGCTTCAAATATCGTCCATCAATGCCGTAAAAACAGAGCTGAAGAAAACCTGCGGAGAATATGAAGCCACATTTACTGTAAATCAAGGGACCATCTCAGAATGTGCTCAATAAATCTAGAAAAACTGGGCAAAAAACCTTATGTGGACGGGGATAATTCGATCAAAATATGATATCAATATTTGTTACTGGCATATTTAACATTTTTTAATAATACAATACAATGATAACTAATGTTAACACTAAATGTTCACCACATCATTAGTAAGCAAATACTATTTTCATTTCTACTTCTCAGTATAATCTCTAATTGTGTAGAAACAGTTTTAAATGCCAGGAAAAATCGTTTACCTGGCATTTAAACTACTGTATCAAGTGCAACTGTTCAATGTCAACCGGAAATGCGTTGTCTCTTGTTCAAGTCCCGAAAAAAAGAATGTTTTCACTACGTGGGTGAGGCGTGATTGATTTTCTCAAATCGCCACATGTACCGTCTGAACACCATCTTACCGATAATAATAATATCCGCTGCCATCTCCGTAAAATTCCATCATCATTAACTCCTCGTTATCATACAATTCTTCATATAGTAGAATGGCAAGGGCAAACCGCTATTGTCATCTCCTATCCAAAAAAAGGGGAAAACATAAGGACGTATATATTTTCCTTTGCCTACGCTCAGAAATGATTATGCCGAAAGATATACACGTACCCATCAAATATACATATTTCTATTACCTTACAAAGCAAGTATGGCCTATTTCAATTTTCGTAAACACGCCAGTCGTTGGTCATCATTATATTTCGGGTTTTTCGGATTCAAGGACCCACAAAACATGGATTCTGACTACACAACATGCTAGAGGAAGTAATTTACTGTAATTAGGAAGAAAAATTATCCCCTTTTTCGTTACCAAGGCCCGGCAATAAGTTTTTTTGTAAAATATTGCCGTTTTCTGGCGTACGGTTATAATACTTTCCCTTATTGTGAAGTAAGACCGAGAAACTAAAAATTCATTTATCTCTTATTGATCTTCATTATTCACAACGCTAATTTGAATTTATTCCCACATTCTCTAATATTTTTTCTTTCCCATCTGCAGAATTCCATGACTTTTGCAATGACGTTTCGCGCATTTTTAATTACGTTTGACTTATTTTTCGCAGCGTCGGCCTCAGGGAACAAGAGTGGAACGTGAGCTTTCGCAGAGTAAAGGAATGTATGAAAGATTAAATGACCGTATGATCCTTTATTAATCTCTCGCGCTTTTTGTGTTCAGGCAGTTACAAAAAGTTGTAGTTGTGCCTGCAACATCCGAAACCTTTTCAGGGCCCAAAACTTACAACGTAAAAATGATTCCAACGATTTTTCTACTGTTCGATGTATATATCAGAAGAGGCATTTTTGTGGATGTGATATAATCGCAAATATTTCTAACCGAGTGATACAAAAATTGCGTTTTACGCGTAAAGTAATCGACTGTGATATTCACATGTTTGTAAGGTTCCATTACCACCAGGTGTATTTTCCACCTGGTCTGGGGGAGCCATTAGAGAAAGCAGGGGCATGGCTGATTACATTGCTCGCTTCTCAATGGTTCACTCAGAACAACGCCCCTACTCATCTTCACCGCATGGATATTTCATAATTGCACGAGAACCCAATTACAATATTCCACACAGAATAACTTTTATAATGAAAATAAAACTGTTGCTGCGATATGCGAGAGGTTGTATCGCGCGCCAATTCGGCAGCGCGGGACGCCGGTTACAGAAGGCAGCAGGGCCATGAACCGGCGCGAAGACCGCCCAATGAGGAGTGAGCGGCCGGCGAGCGGATCTACAGGCCCGAGGCGAATCTGCGACGCGGAGCGCTTCTTAACGGGCCGCACCGGCCGAAGGGGCACTCAGTAGTGAAGTGCGATCCTGAAGCGAAGTAGTGACTGTGACCCTAGTGCAAACTCTGCGACGTAATTTGGTATTCTCTCTCCGGCGATTTTTGGACGACAGTGCGCGACTTTTGGAACATCTACTGGATTTTGGAAAACCACTGCTTTGTACTACGGACTACGCTTTTGGATATTTGTAAACTAGATCACGCCTGTAAAAGTTGAACAAATAAATTGTTATTGTTGACTTGTGTGTTTTCACGTACATAACAAAAACCTTAGTCAAGTATCTCTCCCTTGAAAAACCCTTCGCTTGAAAACCCTTTCTTGCACGGGAATGGTTGTCTATTCGGTGATGTAGCGAGGTATGTCTTCTAATTATGTTTCTGAATATTTGGGAAATTTACGGGCCATGAGCCAAAGTAATTCTTATGACGTGAGCTTGTCGTAATGTTGACTGGATTTAAGCAGCCGTTAAACATGAAGGATTCAGTAAAACGTGGATTATTTCCATTTTCTCGTTCAGACATACGAAATTTGATTGTCTTAACTATGATAAGCAATCATAATTCAGAATGCTCTGCTATAGTATTCGATTCAATCTCAACGGTGTAGGTTACGTCGTTATGTTACAAAACTATTTAAGGTTTTTTGGAAAAAAATAGACACTACAATACTATTTTTCAATTTTTGAAAACATTATTTGAAAAAGTAGTATTGTAGTGCATGTTTTTCAAAAAAACGATCGACTGAATCTCGGTTATTAATGTTGACGGGCTACATTTTAGCATTTCCAGGCTCAATAGTGCTCAGGCACATGAAGATGAGATTGACGCTAAAAATGTATAAGTTATCCTAGTAGCTCTTTAGATCCCATAGAGCAAAGGCATACCGTGGTAAATCGGTGGAGCGCTGTATGAAGCGCCGGGCTGTGCCTTTTTTAAAATTTATTTATTGCTTGTTGGGTTGTACATAGTTCAGTATTACACTCTTTCATATGTAATGATGACTTACTACTAACTTAATACTATGCTTAACCTAATTCTACTATTGCTACTATATTGGGGTAGATTCCTCATGAGAGTATCAACTGTTCACAAATGTTTGAGATTATTTTTAGGCATGAATCGAATGGGTATTTATTGTTTATTCTGGCCTGTGTGTTGTTCGTTGAAGCTAGATTGTATTGTTTTAGTTGCTCTATTGAATTTATGTTGGAGTATAAATTATTGGATATGCGTGCTATTTGATAGGTGATTGGGTTCATGTTTAATTCTTTATGGAGTTGTTGATTTGAAATGAACCATGGTAAGTGATTGTTCTGAGGAATCTATTCTGTATTATTTGTATTTTTTAACATTGGATGGTGCGGCACTTGTCCATATGGGACACGCGTATAGCATTATGGGTCTTATGATGGTTTTGTATAGCGTGATTGCATTTGTTAATGAAAGTTTGGAGTTTTTATTCAGTAATGGTTTGAGTTGGATTAATCTCACTTTGGCCTGTTGTATTTTAATGTTGATGTGGTTTTTCCAGTTGAGTTTTGTATCGAGATATAGTCCTGAGTATTTGATAGGTTGATTCAATGGTGTCCAGTTAATTATGCTATTGTTTAATAGTAATGGGTGGGGAGCAGAGAATGGCGGGCTGTGCCTGCGCAGCGAGCATTCGCGCGTCGCCCGCCCCGCCCGGCCCGCCCCGCCGCGCCGCGCCAGGCCGCGCTGGGCCATGACTCAGCTGCGCCAGGCGAACGGGCAGGCGCCAGCTAACAGACGCACCATAAAAGCACCGGCAATATCCGACGCTTCCTGAATAAGGACGATACCCATCTGAATAACGGGTGGGGGCGCTGGGCCGCGAGGTCGAGCTCTCCGAACAGGCCCAGGGCGAACGTCGATACGCGCGTGCTTGTTCATAAGGCCTCTGCTCCGCGGCGATGGTAAGCACTCAATGGGAACCCCGCGCCCACTCCCACTCTCCACCCACTCCTCCTGCGTCTGGCAGCAGCTGCACCCAACTTCACTGCTTGTTTATTATTATTATTATTATTATTATTATTATTATTATTATTATTATTATTATTATTATTATTACTATCACTATTATAAGATGTATTTTTAACTTTGTTGTCTGCGGTGTCAAATCGTTGTTTAAAACGGCTCCGTATGGATTTAAATTACCTTGCTAGTGACAGTCGAAAATCGATGTCGAAAATCGATTGCACTAGTTTCGTTGTTTCTTCACACAACAATAGCTGAAAAAAGTAATCATATTTGTACGCACAACAAAATAAGTGCTTCATGTACGTAATATGCAACCTGATTTTGTAATTCAAATGTAATTAAAAATACCCGAGGGAAAGTTTCTTAGTCTCTCTTACAATAGACGACCCAGATCTAAAAGGCGACAGTTCGAAATTCGAAATTTTGAGATATTGTCATTTTGAAGTAAAATATCGCTTCAAAAAATGTTAGTTTACATCATTTGAATTTGAAATTTAAGGCATAACAGTACAAAAATTAATTCTAAATTCCAAGTTCAAGTGTTATAATTGACATTTCCAAAGCAATATTAAACTTTAAAACGGCAGTATCTCAAAAAACTTTGAGTTGTGTCCTTTTGGAACGGAAGCGCCAATTATGTCTTCTGTGCCTTATCAAATTGTGACTATTAGTATACATGCCGATGTATTCAATGGATTCAGTCCATATTGGTACAATCTATCGTATCTACTTTCGATCCAAAAGAAAAAAAGCAATAGTCCATTCAGATCATTTTAGGCACATTTTCTCGGATCCAATATATACTCTACTTTCGAAGGAAAAGAGTTTGGGTTTGGGGTTCATTAAAACACGATGGGTTGTTTACAGAGCTAATAGATAATCGAGCTGGGAAATGAAGACCACTGCCATGAAGTGATACCTGTTTATCCTCTTATATTTATCCAATAAAATACTTTTCCACAATTGTCTCTCTAAAACGTGTTCATTGAGATTTGTTTCAAAGTACGATCCGCTTATTTGATTGCCAAGAACACCCGAGAAAGGAATAACTGAAAAATCTCGACCCTTTGATACTAAGTATCAGAGAACATTTTGTGTCTTCTTTCCATTAATTAGCACGAACGTCATTTCGAAATGATTGAAGCTGGGACGAATAAATGGTCTGTCGACTGTTGATATTCAACATTTGTGAAAATACGACGATATGGACGTGAGTTTGGTGTTGCTGATGCTTCATGGAATGGACGGTGTTCATTTGGCGCATGCTCAATAATATCAAAACCTCAAAATGTGAGAATATTACAGACTCATGAGCAGTTCACTTCCTTCAACGTCATTTTCGAAAATTAACGATTTTCATTCCATTTCTTATGAAAAAATTATTTGGAAAAATTAATTAGATTTTATATTCACAAGAAAAAGCAAAGTCTAATATAAATAAGACCATTAAAAGAATTTACTCTACAATGGCATGCGACGATTGCAGTTTTGTTCCAATTTTCTCAGTTTTGCTCCATGATGAATGGTGATTAAACAGCACACACATTCTCAAATTATTATTTTTAACTTCTGGGATTTGCGAAAGTTCACAGTTCACCAAAAATTGTGCCTACGCCATTTTTCAGCTTCCTTTGCTCTATTTGTGGGAAAAAATTAAGGAAAAATTTAAAGCCGATTTTGAGAAAAAGATTTTTATATATTGCATTAACCTCAAGCAGAAATTACGCAAAAACCACTCATTTTTTCCAAAAAAAATGCACGTGATCATCTTAAAGAGATTATCGAAAAGAAAGTTTGGCTAAGACAAAATCTCTATCTTAAATATTATATTTTTGCAAGTTATTTCTTTGTAATTTTCAAAAATATAGAGAGTTTGCTGAAAATAGGACCAGTACCTTTTGTTATCGTCCTCGTCCTTTGCGACGAGAAAATTTAAAGAATATTTGGAGCCGTTTTTGAGAAAATAATTGTTTAAAAAATTCATGTATTTCACTTAAAATAGCGCGAAAACTACTCATATTTTGTAAAAATTTTACGTGATCATATTTCAAGATATTTGAAGAGCAGATTTACGAGTAACTAAGAAAATTCTATGTTTAATATTGTAGTTGTAAGAAGATGATGAACATTTTTTTGAAAATTTGCAATTTTCGAAAAATTAAGTATTTCAACTGAAATGAAATCCACGGCATTTTAACAGTTTTTACTCTATTTGGGAAAATGTAATGAGAAAAAATTGCAGCCATTTTTTTACAATTGAATTTACAGTTTAATTTACAGTTGAAATTACAGTTTGAAAATGTTTTTTAGCCTTCATGTAAAGAATCCCAAAAATCAAAATATATGTTTCGAACTGTCAAGGCCTTTTAGTCCGCTCAGATTGATCGAGGAATGCCAGTTTTGGAGAAAATCGTCTGAACGGTTTAGGAGCTAGCCTTGACCACTCACAGTCGGACAGACAGGCGGACAGACAGGCAGGCGGACAGGCAGATACACAAACAGGCTGACAGGGGAACAGAGAGGAGGGGCGGACCGGTAGACAGGGGACAGACCGACAGGCGAACGGACAGACAGACGTTTTGCTGTCAAATAATTTTTTGGTATCAAGGACCCAGAAAACATAGATTCTGACTACACGACGTGCAAGAGAAAGTAATTTACTATATATTATATGAACAAGATTAATTGTCTTTTTCGTTACTGGGGCTCGGCAATAACAGTTTTTCAGTCGAAATATCGCATATTTCCGGCGCACGATTTCAATACTTTTCCTTGTTAGTAAGACAGGAAAGTAAAGAAAAATGGTTGTTCAAAATCAATATATCTTTTCTTTTATCTTTAACATGCGGAGCTGCGATATAAAGCTCAAAAAGTCAAAGATGCCCATTCCTAATCATGATAATATTCATGTATTCAAGCCCTTGAAAGGCCTCACGGCCGAACAAGAAGTAAATAAATGAAAAAAAAAATCTTTAACATTAACAGAAATTAAAAAGAACGCCATAGAATAAACTACAACAATGACAGAATTCCTTCAAATTATAATGAATATATCTTTGGAAATACGCTACTATGATGCAATAAATATTTTATATACTCCGTGACAGGTATGTCTTCGAAGAATAAATCCGGGATCACTGAATAAACCAAACATTTCAATACAAAACGATGATTCCAGTCAAGTTTTAGAAGTATACATTTTAAAGACGTTTCGACCTAATATTTAGTGTCTTTACATTTCTTTAAACATTGTTCTTCAGAAACTCAAGAGGACCTCACATATGAGGTCGAAAAGTCTTTAAAATATCTACTTCCAAAACTTGACTGGAATTATCTCTTCGAAGAGCTGTACTGTGTTGTTCATACACCAAACATTCTGCTGCTTGTTCGACCGTCCCTATTTATTCTGAAGAACATGTCGTTCTGCCGATGCCAAAAAGTGCTGAGAGATATCCCAGCTTCCTTTGCTCCGTCTATTGTGAGCCCCCTGAGATTAGCAGGCCCATGCCAGCGGCAGACGCCATTGTCCCTGGGAGACGTCGCCTGCTCGATGGCCACCTGAGGCGCTGCAACAGGCAGCTTTACGACGCCATACATCACGGACACATCTCCACGGATTATCGTCTGCGGGAGAAAGTATCTCCATATTCTCTTTCCCTCTCCCTCCCTCCTCTCTCTCTCCGCCTGTCTTTATATTTCAGTATGCCACGTGGTTCTCTTTTCAACAAAGCATATTGCCTGTTGTTTTAAGATTCCTCCCTCGAGTTCTTTTATCACTTTACAGATTTGATTATTTTCTATACAAGAATTCTCAGAAGGCAATATATACTTCTAGGGCATGTGGGGAGGTTGAATGTGTTCACTTTTTGCACTTGTGGGAAACTTTCACGTTTTAAATTGAACACGTGGGGAATTTTACATAACCAAAGTTTATATATGACTTTGCCTAACATCTCCCATACGTTGATGTTCGGTAGATATACGAAATCTGTCTGCGTCAGAGTGACCTGTGAAACACCAGCGCATAATGAGTTGCCTGCCACTCAGGGACAAATGCCATATGAGTAACTTCGTCATATGCAGTTTCTCGACACATATTCGTTGTTCATCGGGAAAAGTGATCATCTTTGATACACTAAATGTCTTAGAAGTTTGTAACATTTATTGTGAGTCGTCTGTATATTTGTTATTAATGCCTGTATCCGACTAGTATTACCTAAATCATCGGAACACGAGAGGATCTCACTAAGTGCAAAAATGGTTAACAGATAAATGAAGTTGAAGTTGATTCTCCTAAATTCGCCTGGTCAGTGTATTTTGCTAGATACATAAAACTCGAGAATTCGCTGTTTTCCAGCGCGCATACTTTTTTCTTACGAAGTAAGGGCGGAAAAGCAAAAATAGTTATAAGTATAGAATTTTCCGAATGTTAATTATTTACAATTTTCGAAAATTCAGAGAGTTTACCGACAATAAGATATGCGTCATTTTTAAAAGCCTACTTTTGCTATATTCAAGAAAAAAATCAAGCCGTTTTTAGAAAATTATTTAAAAATTGCCTATTTTCACGCACAATTACGCAAAAACCACTCATATTTTCAAAAAATTGTACGTGAACTTATTTTTAAGATCATTTCCTTCACGAAACAAATGCCTATTTTTAATATTGTAGTTGTAGAAAGACGGCGAAAAAAAATATCTTAAGCAAATTTTAAAAAATCAGTGTCCTGGTTCCCTGGGTCACTGGGTCCTGGGCAGTTGGTCAAGTAAGGCTTTTAAAGTGTTTGAGCTATTCAATTCATCCCCTCCAGCCATTCTTGGTACGTGTTCAAATAGCACTAGGTCATTTAAACTCGCTCAGGTCAATAAATTATTTTGTTTGGGACAATGGCAGTCACGCTGCGATAATGAGAATCACTGACCACCATTACCCCACGAGCACATTTTTATCGTAACTACTCATAAACCTTTATAGATTGTTTAAAATTATTCGGCATTAATATCAAATGATTTGCTGGAGTACTTCCCTTCCAACAAATTATAATTCCTCCAGAAATCTCCAAGTTCACGTGAATAAGACCAAATTTTCTGAGAGCACTTTCTAATATCAACCATTCATTTTCCTCGTACGAACGCGATAATCGTCGATATAAGCTTTATTTGGCTGCGGTGATAGTTATAACGGTTAATGTTAGGTAGAAGTATATGTTTCTGCCTTTCAATATGGTTTGTTTTCAATATTTATCAATAATTTACCGCTAACTGCCATTACCCCGTGATCCCTATTTTCCCCCGCTTCCCCTACTTGTAGAGGTATTCAAGCGTTCTTCATTCGAACATCTGAATACTTATGTGGGTTTGAGTCTGCTCAATGCCTCCAAATATTTTGTCAAATCTTTGTTCTTCTTCCCTAAGCATTGAGAGAAGTGATGACGAAGCAACTTCAATGGTATGCAACCTAGTACAATGGCTTCCAAACTCGAGGTCGCGGGTTCAAACCCGGCTAGAAATGGTGCAATTTTGGAGGACGGAAAACCCGCTTTGTGTCATGTTACACTTATGTTATATGAAAGAAACCTGAAAAAAATAACGACGTCTGGTATTAACCCTTCCTAATGAAATCTCGCATTGTACCGACCAAAGAGCTAAGAAATTACTAACACCGACATCTGGTACAAAAAAGAGTCATGTCTATGGTGCTATTAAAGTCTGAGAGACACATTCCCGCGTCTGCTCGAGAGATCCTGTAGAGATGCGTTAGGGGATAAGTTGTAAAGGAATGGGTTGAAAAATGGGAATGCAGAATACGACCGCCTGCTGGCAGATATCACGCACGGTACATTTCAATAAATAAATAAATAACGGCTTCCTAAAAAGCCTCTGAGGCAGAAACGTTGTCCTGTCGGTGGCCTTGACGTGCATCGTGGATTCAGCTAACAGCGCGTCGCTGGGCTCATCTCGTCGCAAACATTTTCTGAGCGGCGTTCTAATTAAGAGCGCCTATGACTCACGAAACAGTCACAAGATTAAAACGGGGGGGGGGGCGGAGATTTTAATTGGAGTGGGGCGGGGTGGGATGGGGCAGCGTCGAAGCCGGGGCCCGAGGCGGTGGCGGTGGCGGTGGCGGGGGCGGTGGCGGGGCGGGGGCGGGGTGAATCGGAGTGGAGCGCAGACAATGTCGCAGGCGGTGCCCCGGGGCGTCGCGTCCGCCGAGATGCGGGTCGCTGAAGCTTCGCGTCAGCAACTAGACGCGCGTGCATGTTCGACGGTCTGCCAGGTTGGCGCCCACGATAAAGGCAGCCATTCATTGCATCTTCCCGAGCTAAAATGAGCATTTCCGTGGGAAGAACCTGATTCTTGACTTCCTGAATCTCTCCAGATGATTGGCAGAGTGTTCGAGCTTCCATCGATGATATTCAGCGATACTGACCGTCCGAGCAAGCGCTGTCAGAGGGCTAACCCGTTTCAACTTTTGTTAACCCTGTGCATTTGAGACTGAATCATTTAACACTGACCAATCAACCGCTGCAGTTGACACAGAAACTTAATGAGGTGCAGGATAAATAGTGAGAATAGTAAGGTGGGAATAGTAAGGTGGTACATGGAAACTACATCAGTCACAGGCTAGTGCGCTTGGTGCTGAATTGGTGACCGAGGGTGCCACTGAAAAGTGACTCACGGACCGTAAGCAAGGCGACTCAATCGTGCTATCTTCTCTCAAAACTTAATTCTTGCTCCGTAATTTTGGCATAATTTTGTGGTAATTTCAAACCCCAAAATTATGAGGGTCACTACTCAACACTCCACCGTGACAGTTAATACCTCAATTCCTTAAAACTCAAAATATTTTAACCCATAAAACACGCTAAATTGAAACAAATTAGTTATTCTTCAAAGTTTCCAAATTCTGAAACAAAAAACATTTTTATCAAATTTAAATTATATTAGACTGCCATTTCAATCGCCTTAAAAAATCTTAACAACAAAGCTAACTTCGATTTCCTTATTTGCCAGTATTTTCAAGTAAGTCAGTAGTTAACTCAAAATTAAATTTTTTTATGTTATTTAAATTCTTTTGAGTTTTGATGTCGTGGAGACAAGCAACCACACCCACTTTTAAAATCGTCATTCGAGTAGTTGAAGTATAGCTCAAAATTACAGCCTGAAATTTTCCTTACATTTTATCGTAACAGGGGTTAAATTTTGAGAAAGTGGAGGTACTTGATATAGAGATGAGTCTATTGTTTTTATTTATTTTCAGTACCCTCGTATCTACGTAGCACTTATGAAAGGAGTGAAACAAGAATATCACCAGGGAATGGTCGCCAAGTACTTTCTGACTAACATATTATTCGAAGCTTGCGTCATGTGTCATCGGTATTTTCTAGATTTTCATAATTAGAAATGAAGATCATTCTCATGACAAACATTACTTATCACCTACAACAATGTTAAAATATGTGGATGAGATAAAAAACAGCTTCTTCCCCAGCTTACCTCCAACAGGGTAAGATAAGTGGAATCTTACAAAAGGTTAGTTAGCAAGTTGTTTTACTTTTTACGACACAATATTGAACCTGAGCTCAAGAAAACGTGTACAAATCCAACTTTTCCCCAATAGTACGTTACACCAAGATATATATATATATATATATATATATATATATATATATATATACTATATATAATATATGTATATATTATATATATACATATTAAAATAAATAAATTCCTCTCACTTGTAGCCCCCAATACACGTTTATATATTAATCGATTTTTAAAGGCGCCGGTTGAAAGAATAAAGAAGCTTAGGAAACCTACCTGGCGCCGGCTTAAGGATCAACTGGAGTTACAGCACTTCTGTATAACACGGTCTACTCCTAAGTGATTTGTTATGTGGATTTTGTGACACCAAATACTTGCTTGATGTGTGTTGATTGAATTGTTTGATGCTGTTCATTTACACAAAAGACATTCATCTGCACTGTTAATGCAAGATATCTGTTAATTAATTGTCGTCTATAAATTAATTTACAGGATCGAAGGAAAAATGCACTTTTAAATTTGCTTGGTAATTTGGTTCACAAACGCACGTCCAAACACTTTACACAAAATCCATCTAACCACCAACTGGAAGGCCTTGGAAATAAATTGCCTTACCTACATGAAACTTGATTTCTGTAAAGTACATTTGAATGAAGTTGTTTTGATATAAAACCATCTATGATAATGGTATGTGAACTTTTTAGTAAGCAAATAATTATGTCTATTATTACAGAGAATATTATATACTGCAAACATTTACAAGTTTAAATGACTTCAAATTACAAATTCTATTTAATTATTTTATTAATAAATGTAATTTAATAATACTTATTATTAAATTCCTTTAAAATCGTTTCAGACGCTGAGGCTATGACGAAGAAAAATTCAGGCAGGTGGATTTTTCTACTTACGGTAATGGGAATACGCCATATTCCCCACATGTCTTTCTTAACCCCATAAAAGTGGGAATTAAACTAGGCCCAGACATTGAGGACACTGTTAGCTAACAGGCAAAGTGCGACAATCGACCCCAAATGCCAAATACATACATTAAATTCTATTGATATTAATTGATTGATTGCTTTTTTCTTGTTTCCGCGTCAACTACAGCGATCAGTAGTGCAGCAAGTGTAGTGCATGTTTGATCAAGGGAGGTGGCGGAGTTCTTCCCCCGCTGGCTGGTGACATCCGGAACCGCAGCAGTGACATCAGTTGATTCCCCTCACCACCTCAAGTAAAACAAGACTGGTTTGTTCTGTTTTTTCATCATATTATGAAAACCAGACTCCTGGTGATGTAATACAATATAAAAATTATTGTAAAATTACAGATTAGAAAGATGGTAAACTCCAGTTAACCCCAAACGTAATTTTTTCTGCTCGTTTCTAATAGTTTCAGCCAAGTATGGAAAGTTTTTCTATGTGCTGTGTGACATCATGATCACATAGATTTACATATCATTTCGAAACATGATCTCACACTGAAATTACACTGTTAGAAATATTACCAGGCAGTTTGAAGAATTTTAAGTTTTCTACACATGTAACAATGAAATTGTAACATTATATGACATTCATTTCTGAATCACAAATCTAGAATTTGTAGTGGTAACAAACGTGTCCCTACTTATCAAATGCAGTCATTCAGATACGCTGTAAGAAGTATGGACGTCTTCTTTCTACTGCAGTTCAGTGGATACATTCGTAGTTGGTAAGCGTTTTAAAAACTTAGATTGTAGGCATTCGATAAAAATTAAAATATCTGAATATTTGAGATTACATTCTAATTGCGTTAGGGTGAAAAAGTGGCCTACGCACATTATTTCTTTGCCGGAGATCAGCGCAAAGAACGAAATACAAAGATAACAAATGGCCGTGGAACATAACTTACGAGACCTCAAAATGTTGATACATGCTGTGTCTTCCCATTTATTAACCAAATGTTACGAAAATGTTTAAAAGTCAAATATTACGAATCTACGGTTGCGCGACAGCAGCTTGATGCACAGCGACGGAGAGTAGAACGCGAGTGGTCAAACGGTCGATTGAGCCTCTCTAGTCTTAACATGAAGTTCAACTAATTACGTGGACCCCTGCTAGCTTTTCAGATTTTACTTAAGTTAACTGACGGAAATTCGCCTTTGAAGCCACTGTGAAAAGAGCCTCCCTCTACGCAGTTCAACGGACGGTTTGCGTTGGAGCCAGCCAGCCACATGTTGCACGCAGCCTCTTGCCCTCCGCTCAGTGGCAAGCTCAGGTTCCGCTCAACGAGGCCATCGGCCAGAGCTTTCAGCAGCCGACGCGCTCCACACGTTGGCTACTCGCGTTTCAGACAGCGCCTATATTCGTGTTGTCGCACGTGACGAGGCGGACGAGGTTCGTTGCACTGAAGGAACTAAAAGAGGCGCAGAAAGAGAAGAGCGAGGCGGGAGCCGGGCGCGGGCGCGGGCGCTGCCCCAGAGCCGCCAATCGAGTAAAGCGACGCTCCGGGGCGGAGGCCGGGCGGAGGCCGGGCGGAGGGCGCTTTTACGAGCGAGAGCGAGCGGTGGCACGTGGAGCCACGCTGCTTACGGCCGCCTTCCCTGCCTTTGTCCGGAAGAACGTTATTGCGCTAAAATACAATTATTTCTTATTTCGTAACACTTTTTGTAATGATGCGTTGGTTGGTGGGTTAGTGATTCCTGGCGCGTCAAATGCTTAGGTTATGAGTACCGTAAGTGTAGTGAGTTTTACTCGGGAGATGGCAGTGATCTTCCCCTGCTGAATGGCGAGATCCGGCGCCCACCTACCGTCGGCTAGTGGGGTTTCCCTCTAACCAGGACTCTCCCACCAGCGGGGTACCGCCCCTGCCGGGACAAGCTCTAAGCTCCCGACGGACCTCCCGGTATATTTGGTAGCGTAGTGCATGTTAGTGTAAGTGTGTAAGGGGAGAGGATAGGATAAGTTAGAGGAAGAAAAGATCGCGCGCGGTCTGTGACCCATTTTGTAGGGTACTGCTCTGGCATTCGCCTGGTGTTGATCGGAGAAACCACGGAAAAATACCGGCCGCTAGAATTCTCCTCCAGACAGCGACCTAGCTGCAAAGCTAGTGTCGAAAATCCTGCCGCCGTCAGGACTCGAACCTAGGACCTCCCGGTCAAAGGCGCTGCAGTGACATCAGTTGATGCACTGAGCTACCGTTCCCGGTATGTGATGATGCGTAAATCGAACATTGATTATATTCTTACCGAGTGAGTTTCTAGAAAAGAGGGAAGGCTATCATGGGTGTTGTCAGCCTTAATGTAAGAGCGAGGCAACATATTTGAAACGCAAGATATTTTATGGGGATAAGAAATTTAAAAATATTTACATTATTCGTGTATAAGGTAAGTGAAGGTGTGTTCTCAAGAACTGTGCAGACGCTGATGAGGCCGTCGGGCTATGAGTCCTGGATTCCGCGGGAACTTAACGCCTCAGGTGCAATCAGTGGGGGCGCGCACAGCGCGCTTCACAAGTTACCTCACTGGCGATGCTGAAAATGCTCTCCGCCTACTTCCTCGCATTTCTGCTCCCTTCTCCCTTCCCATCTCCCTTCCATCTCCCTATGTTCATGAAGCTCCGTTATTGTCACTGATTGATTTTAATTTCTTGTAGAGCAGTATATAAGGAGTATACCGGAAATATGATTTTAGCAAAACGTCTTGCCATTTGCCTCACCCTCTGTCTGCCCGTCTCTCTCTCTTAACAACATTAGCGCCAAAACCGTTCTTACGGTTTTCACCAACACTGATCGACGTAGTTCATGTCACAGATCCTTGAATTTTGAACGGATATTTTATTTTTAGCGAGGATATTTAAGAACAACTCCAAAAATTATATTTAATATTTTCTCGAATAGAGCAACGCTTGCTGATATTACGTTCAACTCCGATTAAAAACTTTCGAATTTCAAATATTGCAAAGATTCATTTTTTTTAAAGAATCGGTTCTTGTGAACAATTTCATCAACAACAATTCATGTGATTTTAAAGAATCGAAATATGTGATGCAATGTCTTCCTCGATATAGAATATTTAAATTATATCCTGCCCAATTTTTCTAAATATTAGTATTTTGTTCAATTTTGAATTATATTGAGACAACTTTCATTTTTTTGGACCCTGTCCTAAGCCCATAATATTGAAATTAGTTATTTATTTCTTAATCTATTTTCCAATACTATATCTTCAAATCGTTTAATGTAAGTTTTAAAAAAAAATATTAGTAGTTTTTACATAAGTTTGATCTACATCGCTTGTGTTTTTGAGTGACAACTGAAGTGTTAGTAGGATAGTAATTGTAATATAATTTTAATACATAACCGTTGTCAATCATTCGAGAAAGTCTGTGCTGTTGTAGGGCCACTAGTTTCTATATTCTGTTCTTCAACAATCTCGAAGAACGGACTGTTTAGCCGATGTCTCTAAAGCAGAAAAGCCGCAGCTGCCATGGCGTGAAGGGTCGGGGGTTCGAATTCCGGCGGGGCATGGATGTTTCTGAATTCATGAATGTATGTTGTTGGTGTTTCTCCACCGTTACGCCAAAGATAATTGTTACAGTGGTCGCTATGTGACAAAGCAGTTGAAAAGCGATCTTTAAGAAATGTAAAAATAAAAACTGTATTTTTTGAATATTTGAAAAAATGTACAAAACTCTTCGTTTAAAAATAAATTGCTATTAGCTGGCGAGTGTATTTCTGACTAGAAAAAGCGTATAATTCCATGTGAACTAGGGCGGGGAAAAAGGACGTGTTGGTAATTAGCAGAGAAATATGAACGGGATATTTCTGCGACGAAGAGAACAGCACTTTCCGCTGGGAAGCTTATCTCATTTTGGGCGAGCGAGCCGACACTCGCCGCTTCGAGAGCTGTCAGAACTTCACACAGTTCTTCAACCGGCATTCTGTAATTTACATACATGTCTGTCATCAATACAAAAATTGACGTATATTTGTAAAACGTGATTTCATTAATATATTTTGTATGTACCCATGGGAACAATTGATTAATTGATGAACAGCACAATTGATTAACCTTCGCATGGCCGAGCGGGGGACCTAAGGTCCCCCTGTTCTCTTTTTTCCCTTATTATTAGCAGAAAAAAGATAACGGATTTTTTTCTCTCACGTACGTAAATATTCAACTATTTGAAAGATTTTAACACGCTTTTCATATTAATATGGTTTTGGATTACAAAGAAATGACTCTGGGGGACTCAAGATACCCCTCATTTGCCATTCTTGTTGTTGATATTTTGACGTTCATATTTATATTACTGTAGTATTTGGCCGTTGTTTCATGACTAATATGACCCTATTGTGTTAGAGAAACTTGTAAGTACTGATAGCTTTCGATTATGTTCTGTTTTACACTCCACGCAACTATTTACATTCTCAGTTGTGTTGCGTTTACGACAACTATGAATGAGCGAGATATTAGAGGATTTCAGAGGTAGATATTTATTTTACATATTTTCTAAAAGTTCTCTGTAAGTATGTCCAAGTGTTCTTGTAATAATAATGATGTTAAATTACAAAGGTTTAATGTAATAGTTTTTCCAAAGATGATATCATCACTTACATAAGTATGCAAAAGCATTGTTTTTCAACTTTTCAATATATTACAAAATATTTGCGAAATTTACACAAATATTCTTGTGAAATATTGTAAGACGATAAAGAATACAGTAATAAAGGAAATGCCATTCTGAACTCAATATAACAGCTTTTTTGTTCATGTTCAAAATCATGAAACATGATCAGGATATTTTGAACTCAAATAATAAAATAAATGCTATGTGGACTGTAGTAAAAATACGATCAAATCAACTAGAACCTTTATAGAGAATGTTATTTTAAAAGATAACGATAGAGATGTGAACAATCCGGCAACATTGGCTAGCCCTTTTAAACAATACTTTTCGAGGATTGCGGCCGATCTCACTAAGAGTCTTCAGCCACAAAATTCACTATCAAACGTTTCCCCAAAAATTTTAGACAATATGTTCGTTTATGACACTTCTTCCTATGAAATTCTCAGATTAATCGGTAAACTATAAAATAAATATTCGGTCGTTTTAAATGCATTTCCGGATTGTTTGTTAAAGATTTGTGCACCTGCCGTTATACATCCTTAAAGTCATATTTAATGCATCCTCATGCACCGGAACTTTTCCAGATATTTTTCAAACAGCTGAGATTAATCCGCTCTTCAAAAAAGGCAATAAAAATTAAATTGAAAATTATTGGCCAATTTCTCTGTCAATTTTTCAAACATATTAGAGAGACGTTTTACGTACGAATGGAAACCTTTCTCACTAAACACGACGCGCTTTCAGACTGCCAACATGGATTTCGAAAATCAAAATCTATTTTACCTACAGCCATATTTTCTTTTCTTAAAGATGTCTCCTCATCCATGGATCAAAACGAAGTACCTATTGGAATATTTTTAGACCTTTCAAAAGCTTTTGACGTCATTTATTATAACACTTGACTTTCAAAATTACCGTCGTATGGAATCTGTTTTATTGCTCTAGATTGGTAATGTTCGTACCTTAAACAACGATCTCAGAGAGTAGAAATACCTATCTGGAATAATGGAACATTATATACACATCTTACCGATTCTTTGCCAATTGCACGTGGAGTCCCTCGGGGATCGATTTGAGGCCCTATTCTGTTCCTACTTTACGTAAACGATATGCCCTTGACGATTCAAAACGGAAGAACAGTTCTCTTTGCGGATGATACGAATATTTTTTGCTATAAATAAAGCGTAAATAATACAATATCTGATGTTTCAAATTGGTTCTGTAGTAACAAATTAATAGTAAATGAAAAGAAAATGGTCTCAATGCAGTTTTCTATTTCAAATAAACAATTTTTTACTTCATTGAAAATGAACGGTGTTGATTGATGTTAAAGTAACAAACTTACTAGGTCTCTCAATTCAGTAAAACCTTAAATGGAACGTCCATTTAAATGAATTGAACATAAAATTAAGATCATTATGCTTCGCTTTCAGAATTCTTTCAAATTTAGCTAGCCTTCATACTGCTTGTTGTGTATATTTCGCAAATGTTCACTCCCGCCTGAGATATAGCATAATATTCTGGAAAATATATCTTAAAGCTCCCAAACATTTAGATTAAAAAAGAAGAATTATAACAATACTTAGCAAATACCACACACGTGATTCTTAAAAAACTTCCTTTTATTAATCGAGTAATTTTACCATTACCTTGTCTTTTGATTTGCGAATAAAAATTGTCAAAAATGACTCGCTTAAGCGCGGGAATATATTTTCAGCAAAAGCCGGTGTCTATAACTATAACACTCGACGTAGTAATCATATTTATCAGGTGTCAGTATCAACAAATTACTACAAAAATTTCACATACAATATATGTACATTATTTTACAACACTTTGCCAGGTGACATTAAATGATTAAATTCGATACAAAAGTTTAAGTTTCAAATAAAATCGTTTCTGCTGCATTGCTTCTATACAATTAGAAACTATACCGAGCATCCAAAAGAAAAGTAATATTAATTTTAACAGTGATATTGAATATATTATTTATATATGATTATATTATTTACCTGTATAGTTTTAAAGAACCTGTAACAAGTCTTGTACTTCAACTTCTGGGCCGATAACCCAATCTCGATCAAGTTTTCGTGTAGTGTCCCTGACCCTTCAGCAAAAGCTGATATGGCCCCTTGTTTTGGTTCTGTTCATAAATGGAACTTCATTATTGTGCACGTCTTATAGAGTTCAGTGGGAAATAAGAGTTATTCATATTATTGTTCTCCATGTCTCGGTAGGAAGTATTATTTTTTCACGAACGACGATGAGGGATAAGAGTCCAAATGTATAACTGATTTACCCTTGAAAATAGATTTTATTACATCGGAGAGAATATTTTGTTTACAACTTACAATGAGCAAAAAACGCTCATTTCTTTCCATATTCAAAATTCAATTAGTAGGGTATTCAATTTCTTAGGGTAGGGATCACAAAATTATAAAAAAAGTGCACAAAATTTACTTCTCCCCGTAGGACGTCACAAACAGTTTTTGACTGCTTTTGACGCAAATAAATAAATAAATTAAATCTGGTATCGTCGTGCCCTGGTAACAAAAAAGAGGATAAATCTTTTACGTATATGGAGTAATTACTTCTTCTACCACGACGTGGTGCCAGAATCCAAGTTTTGTAGGTTTCTGATAAAAAATTGATTGACGGCGGAACGTCTGTGTGTTCGTCTGTCCGTCAAATCGTATCTGTCCGTTTTTGGTCGACGATAGCGGCTAAACCGTTCAGACGTTTTCTCCGAAATCGATATTCCCTATTCGATCTGAAAGAACTCGACTACCGGCGAGTTTGAAAGGTATATTTTCATTTTTGTCGCAACTTTACCACAAGCCTCAACATTTACAAACTTTTCTTAGAAATGGCTCCAATTTTTTAAAAATAATTGTTCCTGGGATAGCGTAAACGGTGATTAAGAATGTCACAGACGTCACTTTTACTTCACGAACGATGGGAGAGCAGAAATAGTGAACTCACTGTGTTGCCATGCAGAGGACCGAAACTCAACTTATTAACATTATTTCATCGCCTACTTTTAAAGAGTAGTTTCAAATATCCTAGGAAAAAGAATCTTCAATATTGCAATTGTAGGAAGACGCTGAAAAAATATTTTTTCACTGTTTGAAAATCTGGAGAGTTCAACGAAAATGGTACCTGTTCCGTTATAATGAGCGAACTTCGCTCTATTCGAGATAGAAATAATTTAAGAATTGGCGCCATTTACAAAAATATTATTTGAAAAATTTCTTTATTTCAAGCAAAAACTACACGTAAACTGCTCATATTGTTTTTTAAAAAACGTACATGATTTTATTTAAAGAATTAATGTTAGATTTTTCAATTTTTGAAAATTCAGTAAGCCAATGAAAACTGCGCCATGTTATCTGAAGAAAAAAGTTTAATGAAAAAAACTTGAGATGTTTAAAAAATTAAAAATGTTGATGTAACTTTACAACAAAAGTACCCCCAAAATCAAAATATCCACTTCAAAAAACAAATATTAATTACATATTAAATATTAAAATCAAATACTAGAAGTCTGTCAGATCAGTCTTGGAATAATTGTTTTGAAGAAAATCGACCGAACGGTTTAGGCGCTAGCGACCAACGGCAAGTCGCTAGTGTTTAAACCGTCCTAGCGACCAACGACAGGTTGATCATTCTGAGACTTCTGTGCGAAGTTTGTGAGACTGTGAAGGATACATGGCACAAAGCCAGGGCTTAAGGAAGCTACGTGGTCGATATAGGAACGTGAGGGACAACCAGCCCCGGTTTTATTTGATTTATTTACTCAAGGAACAGTAAAAACTGTATGTGACGTATGGAGAAGTGCCATCTGTGTATGTTTTCTTGAACTTCAGAATCTTTTCTCGATATTTTAACTATAGATAGTTAAATAAGTATATTAACAGTTAAATGTTGGGAAGAGACTATTTTAATTTTTGTCGCTCCAACTATTAATATTGTTAACTGTATTGAAAATATTTAATGTTAAGCTTTAGATGGGTCACTATGAACATTCAGGTTCTGATTTACCAACAGTCGCCTGACAGTAAATCAATATTTTTTTTACTTTTGCAACTGTAAATATCGTTAAGTATTTACAAGAAAAATAATCTACTTTCAAGTACATTCAGCTTTATAAATGAACCATTTAAATTCCAGTGATGTTTGCGTACTCTCCATCTGAAAATTGCGCACCTCATTTTCTAGTTTATTTATTCCATTTGGATTATATGTGATTGGGGTTACAACTATTCCCCTAGCAAACTGCAAAGATTCTTCTCTGCATCTTATTGTCTTTGCCTTACGAAGACAATGCTTCATGATCCTATGCATAATATTTCTGAATATTAGTTTTTGGGTATACTTTTTCAAAGCCAATGGAAGTGAATGGAAGTGAAGAGAAGTGTTTCAGTAAGTTAAGATTCTGACCGCCGTTTGATCTCTACAATTAGACAAATGAATGAAGAACAGAAAACAATTGAAGTCTTGCTTGAATGAAAACCCGGAGTGTAATTTTGAAAGAAGCCGAACGACTACCGAAAGAGAGAATCCGGTTGGCTTCGCCGGCAGCTCCACAGTTCCACGGCCAGCCCCTCGCGGCTCCGCCCCTCCCCGTCCCCGCCGCCGCCCCACCCACGCCCCCCAGCCCTGGCACCTGCCCCTGCCCCCGGGAGCCCCGCTTGGCCGCTGATCGAGTTAGCGGCGGAAGGCGCTCTATCGTCCCAGCCGCGTCCCCGCCCTCCCCCGCCCTCTCCACGCCTTCTCCCGCCCCTTCCCGCCCTCTCCCTCACCTTGCCCTCTCCCCACCCTCTCCCCACCCTCTCCCCACCCTCTCCCCACCCTCTCCCCACCCCCTCTCCCCACCCTCTCCCCACCCCCTCTCCCCGCCCTCTCCCCCCCCTCTCCCCGCCCCTCTCCCACCCCTCCCCCACTCTCTCCCCGCCCTCTCCCCGCCATCTCCCCACCCCTCTCCCCGCCATCTCCCCGACATCTCCCCGCCCTCTCTCCGCCCTCTCCCCGCCTCCTCCCCGCCCTCTCCCCACCCTCTCGCCGCCCTCTCCCCGCCCTCTCCTCACCCTCTCCCCACCCTCTCCCCACCCTCTCCACGCCACAGCACGGCTACCATCTTTCACTGATGGGCGGATGATTTGGTATCAGGAATTCCTAGATTTGGCCTTCTGTAAACAATGAGTAATCCTTGCATGCAAATTGTGATGTTGGTTTTTGGCAAGTCCCCGTAAATAAACTGCACATTGCACTAAAATCTTTCAAGGGAGTGTTTGTGTGAAACTTTTTCTTTCATCGTCCCCTTGTACACGAATTGTATGCTTTGTCGATACCATTATGTTTACTCTATAATATACAGCAACAATAATACCACACATAATTGCACATAAATGCTTTAAAGATACCAAGTTAGAACACCAATATTCTAATAAATATCTCGATTTTTCAATCGAAGACGCTTCTGCTTTTGTGTTGTTGAGTTTCAAATCTTCATTTAAATGCGATGATTACTAATTGTTAAGTGTATTTTATGAACTATCCATTATATTACTCCAGTGAATATTGCCGAGAGTTCTTGTATTCGCGATAGAGTATCGTTGTGAATGCATGGTTATAATTTCTTCAGTTTTCTAAGCATCGTAATTTCTAAGGCAGAACGACGAACAGGAATGAAGAGGGGCGAATTTGTAATTTATTGTCATACGTTTTGTTATTTTATACCAGAAAAAATTTACCTAAAATAAGATTAATATTTTTTGTAATAAATGGCTTCTTGATTATCCTGACCAGGGGCCAGTTCATATTAGCCTATTAACCTCCAATCAACCCCTTAATCATCATTGACCTCCCGCAAAATTTTATCGACCCTTAGGGGGTCAATACCAAACTCCATTGGTAGCCCCTGGTCTATGTATTTGTAATTTCACGTGTCTTTGTTGTATATGACACATGATACTCTCTTAATATGATGAAAGTGAGGTGATACGGGATGCTGATAGTCGGTTGCCTTGCATTATTTTGTATTCCTTCCTGTTCGACAGTACTTTTTAATGTTGTTAACAACATTACTCGTTAATGTTTGTTATCCATTTTTACGCTATTTGTCTTTTTTGTTACAGGCTCTTCTTTTGAGGCAATAGTAGTAATATTCAATTCAATTGATGTGAAATTTGAACTTGAAGCTAAACATTTAAAGTAGTCGAGATTGGTAAATATTAAAAATGATGGTAAATATCGTTGTTGAATGATTCATGGAAGTCTTCGGAAAGCCTGAGTATATTCGGCTCGGTTTTCCGTAGTTTCTATCGAGTTTGAAGAGGGGAGTGGCTTATGATATTGAAAGTAAATTGAAACAAGTATGCGATGTTCTTAGTAGGTGTTCTTGTATTGATTCTATTAAGAGATCTCTATGCAGTTGCTTCTTCCCGATTGAGTGATGGTTCATGGCACATCAACTGCTATGGTCATTAGTCCCGTTAGTGTAGTGATTGCTTTTTATGCCTGGAGGTGGTGATGATCTCCCACTGGGTGATTATATCCGGCGTCGACCTACACGACGGTTTGCATAGTTTCCTCGCTCTATATACCTACTCAAAGAGGATACGTCCCTGACAGGATATAAACTTCCGAATAGACTCCTAATACGTGTGTAGTGTAGTGCATGCAAGTGTAAGTTTGTGTAAAAAAGGAGAGACGATAGGAGAAGGAAGAGGAAGGAAATACGCGATCCATGGCCCGTGATAGGATAATTCTCCGGCATTCTTCTGGAATTGATAGAAGAAACCAAGAAAAACTGGAAATCAGAACAGCCGATAGCTAGAATTTTCCTCCAGACAGTGGTTGAATTCGACCGAACTATCTACCTAGTTTCGAAAATCCGCTTCCGTTGGGACTCGAACGCTAGGTCTCCCGGTCAGCGCCGCTACAGAGACAGTGGCAATGCTAGCTCTGAGCTAAATTTAGTCGGTTTGTTTCTGATGAACCCACGAAGCCACAATTATTTTACTTAAACTTTTTTTGCTACTTTCAATGTGTTTATGCTGCGTTATACCGCACTGGGCAAGCAATACGTAAATGTGGTATTATTATCGGTCGAATTATTGATTTGTAATTAAGGTGCCACATTCAATATTTAGTGCTGATGCAGAGTTTGACACAGTTTGGCACTTTTTGCCTGTTTTATTTGTTCTAGTTTGTGTTGTTTCCAGGTCAATTTTGTATCGAGAGTCAATTCTAAATATTTAACTGAGGTTTGTTTGGGAGCCATTTTATTATAACATTTTGTATCTTAAGCGGAGGGAGTGTCGGTGGTCTACGAGGTGGAGTTTACCTGGGATTTGTTCCAGTTTATTTTGATCCTCCACTGTTCTGATCACGAGACAGACTGTACATTTTATTCGGTTCTGTAAGATGTCGTAGGCTCAAAGTACGTCCTCTTGAGCTGTGAATAATGCGGCATCATCTGAGTCGTTCGGTTTTAGAATTCACGATAATTATACACTTAATAATGAAGGAGAGTGGCCTGAACCTTGAGGAACATCGGCACTTGTTTGATATAGGCTAAGTAGGTAGAATTGATGTTCACGAGTAAATGATAGAAAAAAACTATGAGGTTTTTTAAAAGGTAGGTTAGTGTATCTTGTAGGGGTGTAGTTTAAATAATAATCCGCGATGTCACATATTATCGAACTCCTTTTCAATGTCAAGGAATATTGCTAATGCATGTTTTTGATCACGAAAATCATTGGCTATGCACTCAGTAAGTCTCGGCAATTAGTTCTTAAATTTTCTGAATCCGAATGTGCATTAAGTATGGCATTTATTTATGTTATACAAGTATATTTGTTGCAAGTATCTGCATTGAATTCTTCAATGAATATTCATAATAAACTCCCTACACTGAAGTCCGCTCATCAGCTCTAGGGCTTATGTAATACGCCACCTACTACGCCAACTGGGTGGATGAAAATTCTCAATTGGGAAGAATTTATATGCTGATTTTTGAAGATCAATGTGTACATTTCCAACTAAACAGATGTAAATCCGCACGACCATTTCAGTGTTATTGAGTATCTTATACATGATAAAATTCGTATATTGATTCAGTAGGATTTAATACAAACATTAGATAGAAAATTCAGGAGGAAGGTGTGTGTTTTCACACAAAGTTACCTTCCAAGCGGAAGAGAACGCACGTCTTTAAGAGTGAACCATTCCACACACCTTCGTTGCGAGTAAAAGAAGTAAACCAGATGGTCGTGTGATCCAGAGCTCCCAAATTTAGACCATGGTCGATTCCCTGTGGAAGCGGAGCGCCTCGCGGCAGCGGGCATCCGACACGCGGCGCCGACCCTCCGCTTCTCCCAGGCCTACAGTTCCATGTGATTGTTGCGGGGATGCTAATGTCATTAGCCATGGATGCAATAAATAATGCAAGTCCCCTTCGTCAATTACATTTATTCTCTTTTTATTTAATAGGTAATTATTACACAGACAAATTAGATAACTTGATACATTAATTTCGAGAACCGGCTTTCGACGGCTTTGCCTTTATCAACAGTCTAGCAAGGATTGGTGAAGAACTGCCTCCTTTTCCATCAATTGCTAGACTAATGATGACGGCAAATCTGTCGAATGCCGGCTCTTATCATGAAGGTAAGTTGACAAAAATTACTTCCATTCTTTCATCAGTAAATGTTATTAGCTATATTATTTTTAATTACGTTCTTAAATACACCAATTTTCGTTGTTTGTATATCATCAAAACATGTTTCTATCTTTGGAGTATGATATTTCAATCTCGCCAATTGAACACAACCAGTACATGAGCACGCCCTGTTATGATAATCACAGAAGCTTCACAACTCACTCACGTCACTCTGACATCTATTTACAGGCACCACTCACGAGTCAAGCTAGTTAAAATGCACTACTTCGCCAGAGATATGCACACTATTTTGTGAAAACTCTTCCGATATTACATAAGCTTTCAGAATTACAGCGAATTGAACGAATGAGTGACAGTCACCTTAATTATCATTGCTAGACCAAATTCATTTCACTGCAAATATTCTCTCATATAGTATGTGACGAGGAATAACGGATATTTGATAGACAGGAGTCAGACTACGGGTGGAAAGTTTTCAAGTCTCGTGAGAGACAAGGTGGATAGTTTTCAGATCCCTTGTCAGCAGTAAATTTCTATGTACACGTATTCTAATCTAAACTCACTCTATACCTGAGTAGACGCTTTGCTAGGCATTTATGAATTAAGGTGACAAGGATCTTCGTCTTTCGCAACTTACATCAAACAACCTTGAGTCCGTGCAACGCATAATTTCCAACGCCTTTTTGCCAAAATACTTCTCCCATACGCACAAGACGCCTCACACTCGGACAATCGTCTTTTCCCAGCATTCTGTGGTTCGGGCCAACATTAGAGAAATGAGGTCAAAATGATCCACTCATCGTAATTCACACAGCTTTATCCAAATCGTCTGGCTAATGTGAGTATTAACCGACTAATTCGCGAATTAGCCATTTAGGACTTAAGCCGTGACATAAATTATACATTTTTACGAATCGGTATTTTTTTGTGAAAGGAGGCTCGCGTCTTAATGAAGGACATGCGTCTTTGTGAAATTAGAATATTGACATAAACATTATGTGATTCTTTCATTAAAGTAATTTGAGATCCAGCGAAAAAATCTATTTTATAATACTTTAATATTCATAATGTTTTAAAACTAGTTTTATGTGGACTTCTATTAATTAAAATACACGTTCAGATCAACCCGGATGGTAGTTCTGTGCTTATTTCGCGTATTTTATTATTACTATTATTATATACTTATACTTATTATTATTATTATTATTATTATTATTATTATTTTATTTTCACACAAATAATTGGTGTTACATGGCTACCACACAGATACAACATCAAAGCATGGCGACTGATCCTTTCAATCATTACAATATTCTATAATTAATATAATACAATATCAAATATCAAACTTAAATTACCAAATAACAGCTAAATTTAAAAGCTTCAGAATCTTACATGTTCTCCCATGAACCTCCTGACCAATGATTACGGATTACGTACTGATGATGACTGAGTTTTGAAAAGCGATGCTAATACTCTGTCCAAACCTAGGACGTCTAACGAGCTGCTAAGAAGTTTTGGTACGAGCAACATGCCACTGTTCTCTCATTGCACATACTAGCTCTCGATATTTTTCGATTTTTGCCTGATATGTTGTCATCAAATTGCCGGTATTGACAACTTCAAAATCGATAAACCAAACTTGCAGGTTTATCCCAGAGCGTAACATTGGGTCTATTGTGGTGGTACAAATATCCTATGCCGAGCCATTTGTACGACATTTCCCCATTGACATTTAGATTGGCAACTTCTGCAGGATATGCACCATGGAGGGCTTTCTGTTTCCAGGAATCCTTTTTTGGTTGAAAAGATGACTGTTGGTTTGATATATTTTGTTGTTTGAGATTTAGAGACGTGTAGTTGTCATCTGCCATCTTGAGGAGTTGGGAATATTCGCTTTCCCCGCAAAATACTTTCTCATGGCTATTATCTGTTTGCTTGGTGGTTTGTCAACGTTATGATACCACGGCCTCCCATTCGTCGCGGCAGTGTCATCCTCTGAATAGCGCTTCTTGGGTGGTGGCAACCAACACGTGTCATCTGGACTCGCACCTTTCTTTCCAT
Source organism: Teleogryllus occipitalis (assembly GCA_011170035.1). Taxonomy (NCBI): domain Eukaryota; kingdom Metazoa; phylum Arthropoda; class Insecta; order Orthoptera; family Gryllidae; genus Teleogryllus; species Teleogryllus occipitalis. The sequence goes on from BLKR01000448.1 coordinate 66,400, forward strand.
TTCCTCTAGATCTGTTGAAGACCATTTAAGAATACCCACCGAAAATGTGATAATGGAAAGAGCGTATGTGTTGATGGCAACCGCGAGGTTTTTATAATTGGGGGAAGCTCTTAAAACTGCCTTGAGTCGGTTCGTGAGTTCAGTTTTTAGTGTTTCCTTCAGCTTGTGATGTGCTATCATACATCCCTGTGGTATACCAAGATATTTGTATAACTCAGTGGCTTCTAGAGCTGATATTACCTCTCCACTTTCAGTCTCGTATCTAGCTTCATTGGCGAGTTTACCCTTTTCTATTTCTTGAATCTTGCATTTGTCGATCCCCAACTGCATATCATTGTCTCTGGAAAATTCTTCAGTGGTTATTATTATTATTATTATTATTATTATTATTATATTACATATTTGTATAACTCTCAGTTTTCATTTGATGGCGATCCTAAGAGCAAATACTGAGATGATTCTATGTTGTTTTGGAACTATAGAGTTTGTAAAGTATTTTTCGTCTTCAAACAGCACATGGCAAGTAAATTGCTTTCTTGTCGTGATATGTGAAAAGTGCCCCCCTTATTTCCGATAGTAGGTAAGGAAGGAGGCTTGTGCCCTTGTAAACTCTAAGGACAGATGATCGCGGTGCCTGTGCCTACCACTGTATGAAGGATAGTGGGGTGATCTCGTGATAGGGGTGAGTAAGTATGTCAGATGTCTGATATAGAACTTTTAAACGCAGCTCCGCCGAAAACTGTGTTCACCGCACTCAATGTCACCCTTCAGTCATTGCTTTCATGCGCATACGATGATCCTGCAGCACCGGGTTCCCCGTGGTAAACGGGAACGCAATTACGCAAATATCCTGAAAACCGATTTTCGGGGACCCATTAGCAAGAAAAGAAATGTTCGAATTTGCACGACAAATTGTGACTTTTACTTTTACGAAGAGAATTACCGATCTTACATTGCTTCTGTGGCATCGGTAGCGCTAAATACTAATGGTAAGTCTGCACTATAGTCCACTTCATATTACCCGAACTTAGCGCCAAGTAATTTCTGGGCATTTCCATAATCGAACAAAAAACTTCGCACTCTTCCGATGATAAAGAGAAAAGTGCCTCATTCACTGTGCTGAAACGAATGACATGAGAGAGTCTATTACATTTGCTTGAATCATTAATATAATTCTGCCAAACGTGTAATGCAGGCACGTCAAACCGTGTCCGCACAAGCTACTTGCCCGCCTGGGAAGCCCGGCGCTCCTACGAGCACGGGCAACTTCCCCTGACTTCGGTCTCCTTCCCTCTCCAAATTCACAAAGGGGTGGACATGCGCAAGCTGAAGCGGCGCGAGGCGGTGAATAGTGGTTTTGTACAAAATATGTTTGCCAGATTTTTTCTACCAAACAATCCGTGATTTGAAACTTTTCAATCGGCGTTCGTAAAAATACTACGTTCACGTTTCAATCAGCTTACGTTAATATATTGAAAGAAGTCATATTTTGCATTCAGTCATGTAAATAAATTCACACAAAAGGACTGCTATATCGCTATAAAAATATTTTTAAACACTTTGTTGACCATTCATTTAGTTCAAGGAAAATACCCCGTCACATTTAGTTGTTCCCATTGTTATTCGTAATGTAACTTTTACTTGACGTACCCACATATGGAATTCTTTATTTTAAAATAACAAAGAAAGCTTTATTAAATATATGACATGATGTTGCGTTTGATGCGAGAATTACAGTCATAAAATAAATACAATGGACTGGTGAGTTGTCTAATGTGAGTATGAAACTGGGAATGAATGCCTCGTATTTTTGTAACATTGAATACGATTTTTATGGAAGTTTAAAAGCAGATATACAAAATCGTAGCATAGGTTTTCTAGAGAACAAACGTGATTCTCGTGCAAAATAAATATAATTAGTAGACTGAATAGGTTAAAAACTCCCAATTCAAAGGCATTAAAAATGCTTTTAAATTCGACTTAATGAAAATAAAGTAAACGTATTAAAAATAAAACCGATTTAGACGAGTGTTGCGATAGGAATAATAATAATAATATTAATAATGTAATAACCATTATATAGTATATATATATATATATATATATATATATATATATATATATATATATATATATACACACACGTCTTAACTCCGACGATTCTCGATGTAACCACTATTGAAGCGGTTATTTCTTGTTTACGTCGCCCCGCTTGGGGCAGCCCGCTTGGGGCAGCTCGCCCTCCAGTTGCGGCCACCATGGTATCTCTCCGGTTCCCTCAATTGCATCGCCTGATGTGGCCCTTATACTCCGTGGTGTTCTTGCTGTACCTTCCAACCTAACCCTGCGTGCCCCCACCGGCTTGGACCGGTAAAACCGGAATAAGGGGACACTTGGCTGCGCCTCGATGGCACCTTAAGCAGCTTCGGCGAGGGGCCGCACTGCGCACGACCTGGCGGCACCGACCCCCCAGTCAGCGGCGGAGAGAAGAGCACTTAAGACATGGCGCTGTCCAAGTTGAACGGGATTGGGTCTCGATTCATTGATTGACTAGTGATTCTGGGAGCGTCAAGTGCTACGATCATTCGTTCCGGAAGTATAGTGCATGTTTTTTATTGCGGGAGATGGCGGCGATCTTTCCTCGCGGGATGGCGAGATCCGGCGCCAAACTACGTCGTCTTGCGCGAATTTTCCCCCACCAGGTATCCCTCACCAGCGTGGCACCGCTCCAGTGTGTAGTAGTGTAGTAATGTGCATGTAAGTGTGTGTGTATAAGTAAGGGTTCAGGACAGGACTACGAAGAGGAAGGCAAGATCGCGCATGGTCTATGGCCCGTTTGTTACGGTACTGCTCCGGCTTTCGCCTGGTGTTGATCGGAGAAATCACGGAAAACTATCAGAGCAGCCGGCCGCAAGAATTCTCCTGCATACAGCGGTTGAACTCGACCTTGCTCTCTAGCTTGTGTTGAAAATCCTGCCACCGTCGGGACTCGAACCTATGGCCTCCTGGTCAGCGGCACTGCAGTGACATCAGTTGATACCCTAAGTCACCTTTGGCGGTACGGGTCTCGAACACCGTCTTCCTATGCCATTCGGACAGGCCAGAGAAGATACTTTCAGGGTAAATTGCTGATGTATTGTGGATGCGAGTGACCACTACGCCACACCAGAGCAAACGTCCTTGCCCAAGCGGGATTTGGAGCCGCAGCCCTTGTCCGAGATTGCCAACACACTGCGGCTTCACCCATTCCTATGAAAGAAAGTACTGAAATACCAGTCAGTTTAAGACATTCCTTCAGAAATTCATCATCCCACGTTGATTTTTGATTGGGCTTTCAATAAATTTTATGGAATAATTTTTCAATGCAACTGGGGTATTCTTCGGATGTATTGCAATATTTAGAAAGAAAAGTCCAGTATTAATGTACTTTTTTACTAAAAAATGACGTTTTAGTACGATTTAGAGTCCGTTTTAATAAAGGACTTGACCGCTGTCATCTCTATTGAAGGTACATGTTATCTTAATAAACCGGTAAAACCGGTTCTCTACATCTTAATGTAGTGAGTAGAGATTGTGTGCACAAGCTGTGCTCTCGGCCGATGTCACAGAGGAAGGAAAAGGTTACACTGAATTCCGTCTGAAAAACATCGACTTCCTATCTTTTTCACAGGTATACTCGGCACAAAAAAATTACATTTACATTTCTAGGAAGAAAGCACACAAGCAAATTAAAGACACAAATTTATAACTCAAGCACGACAAATGTCTGGTCGCGTAGTTGAGCGATTACTATCCCTGGCTCGGATTGGGCTAACCCAATGCTTTTTGGCCGGTGATTGTTCGCGTAGATGGCTCTACTGCGAATGCGCAGTGATTTCCTTTCGTGTGTCACTTGCCCTTTAACTGTCGTCGAGTGCACACATATCTTGATGACTTGGTTTGATGATAAAAAATCTGTGGAGCAAAGAGCCCAAACTGATGTGAATATAAGTCAAATACAGATGCGGGCATTTCGAAAATAAATTGTATTTGAGCAATACAAGTATTTTCCGTCTTGAATGAAGGAGTTCCCCTATCGCTGACAGTGCCCATCTGTAAGGCGATCCGTGGAGGGCGAGATGCTCTCGGGGCGGGTGGGGCCTGCGGTGATGAAGAGCTTCCGCCGGCCCTGTTTCCGGCGCAGGGTGCACTGACGTGCAGGTGCCAGGCGCAAGGCGCCACACACACCGACCCGCTGTTGCTGCTACCCTTCCTGTCACCTTCAAGGTCGCCCATATAGTTTGCACTTGGAAGATTATTATTATTATTATTATTATTATTATTATTATTAATTATTATTAATTATTAATTATTTATTGAACGCCAAAAAATAGTTAAAACTCTGTGTGGCATACAACATGAAAAAGTGCAATCTATGCAGGTTTCTTCGAGCTCTATGATCTCTACCATATAAAAGAAGAATTGATTCGAAAATATTCGCTCCTGTCTAATAAAATATATTTGCAAAGGCAAATCAGCTACATTTTTTCAGTTATACCTTACACTGCCCTTCGTGACGGATCGACTTACTGTCGCGAAAGCGTGGAGAACGATTATTTCAATAGCTATGTCCTTCTGAGCTCTAGAAAACCTGCACAGATAGTGAATCTACATTTATGTCTAGAAGTAAAACAGGGGGACAACTCGGGGAACTTTTTCAAGTCGTATGACCTGGGTCGCCCAATGTTAAACAATACATGTCAGCAGAGGGAATTTTTTTGACGAAAAACCAATCTGAGAATGTATACATCACAAAAAAATGTAAAAGCACTATAAAATAATTATTTTAATTTGAAGCATGTGAATATTGTGTAGTGTGCAATCGAGGTTGAGGTTTGTTTTGCCGAGACTGGTAGATCGAGATCGGACAGTCAGGATAGGCAGTCAGGTCCTTTAGCAGCGTGACGACATCATTTTTAGTTGTGTTAATATAATACTAATTTCACGCACGCTTACTGGTGCCTAGATTTGCTCATTTTTTATACGATTCTAGAGAAAACTTTGTAAAACGAACGTTTTAAAGAAACGACATTGTTTTCCGTACTACTTAAATTTTGTTTAATTATTTAACATTAAATAATAAAAGGTTCATGATATCAGGAGAAAATAAGCCACACTCAATGCCCAGAATAAAAACAAGGAACATCTTAACATTTGCTCCCAGAGTGAAAAGTAATTGGAGAAAACACCTTCACACAAATGCATGAAGAGTAATTGAAGGTCGGGACGTTACGTTTATGAATGTAAAAATAAATGAATTGTACATTAAAAATACGTGTGCAGGGTCCTATGACGGACTAGACGTAAGGGGGCAAAGTCAAATTTCCGTATTAATGATCAATAAAATAACATAGAGTTAAATTTCTTGAATAAAAATTTAATCAAACTTTTTCATTTTAAAATTTCAATCGCGTGTACCAAATGTCCACTCAAAGTACTTTTTTCTGTTTTCTTTCTTTGTTGCGCTAAAAATGGAAGACATTTACACTTCGATCGTTTAGAAAAGTTATAAAAAAGGACATGGAAATGTGTTCTTAATGCAGTCATAATGGAGACGAGAAAATTGGCCTTTGGTGTCACAGCAGCAACAATTAATCAATGGGAGCACCAAAATGAGTGAACCACGTTAGATATAAAGAAGAATGGAACAAAAAAGAACCGATCAAATTAACGATTCAATGCATTGAGAAAACACGAAGTATTCATTATTAGTATAAGTTCATTATTAAGATATGCATAGAAAGACAGAGAAAATTAATTGCAATAAAATTAAAACAAACCATGGGGAGTATGTTCTGCAGCTTTATTACTTTCAATGCCCCTGTTTTGTACATGTCTGAAAAAAATATGAATTTATTATATAAGACGATAAAAGAGACCGGTGTGAGCAACGTTCTTAAGAAAATATTACAGAACCAAAAAAAGATCCTGACTCGTTTCAACGAGTGAGATATATTTTTTCAGGAGATAAAGTATTTTATTGTGCTGGGAAATCATTGTATTCCATCAGTTTTGGTGAAATGCAAAATAAAAATTGTCATGTTAGATTATATCACGTTAGTTTTCATACCCTCCAAAATGAGAGTAGTTACGAGGGTTGTTAGAAAAATAACAACTGAAATTCATAAAGTGGGCATTTAGTAGCATAGTATTCACCATTAAGCAGCGTTTAATAAATAATATTTATTTCAAGGAGATCTTGTAATTCTAAGAAAGGAACATGATAACAGTCAGAATTACGGTTCCAATGACCTTGATTGGTTATCTTTTAAACCTGTCTTAAGATTTGTGGAGACAGTCGCTACGTAATCGACTTCATGAGTTAGAGAATATTACAAATCACATCAAAAAATACAAGATTCATATTACATATTCATAGCATTAAATTTATTATATATATTGAAATATATGTAAAGAGTTATTAATTTATTTTGTGATTTTTGTGTTTGGTATGGTTCAATAGAATGTATTCCTAATTTGCATAAATACTTTATTTTTAAATTATTTTTTAATAAATTATAATTATATATTTTTTATTTATCACTATTTGAACGTGTTTGGTCTCATTAAGAACTAAGTAAGATGTGGATACGCAATCAGATATTGCCACCGGAAAATGTACAATGTTATTTTCGAAATTATTAGTAAAAACCTTTTTATGAACTTAATATCATTAATAGTTGCCACCGAATGTGTATTTGATGTATGGATATATTTGTTCAAAAATTATTTCGTCAAAATGAGCAGAACTCTCTGGTCTCATTAACAGGAATTCCCGACATTTCTTCACACACTCGAATCCTTTTCATGCCTTACCGAGGCAATATCTTGGTTCTCAGCACTCACATGAATATAGACCCGCATTTCTGTACATAATAGATAATGTACGAAGTAGAATATAGTCATATTTCAGACTCATATTTTGCTCACTACTTTCGAGGAGGAACTCACTCTCAGCCACCTGAAGAGATGAAACAATAGGTGCATTTAGCTTCTTAATGGCTTCGTGGCAGGAACAAGAAAAAATAGTTGGATTTGGGTCAGGGTGGTAATATTTTTAGCAGTGAATGCCAGTTTGTCTTTTAGAAGAATCCATTGAGGCATGTTGTAATTGCGTTCGAGCAGACTTTCTAAAAGAAAATATCGCAACAGTAAGGGTTTTTGTGACGTGAAAGAAGGGCTTTAAGACTTGTTTTACTAATCATTTATACTCCTTTATTTGCAATCATATTACTTTTTAATGATTTAAATAGCCATTTCAATTAATATAATTAATTGCGATAATAATACAATATCTAATGGTTTTATAAAATACAATGTTTTATAATCACATAAATAATTTATTTAAATCAAGAATCATTTTTTCAAAACACTGAAAGATGTAACTCTATGACAGACACTCTCATTCGTTTCTCTGAAGCATTTCCTCAATATTTTTCTTTAATAATAATAATAATAATAATAATAATAATAATAATAATAATAATAATAATAATAATAATAATAATAATAGTAGTAGTAGATTTTTCCGCAATAATCAAATAGCCCCGTGGAAGAACTGTTCATATCCTGAAAGGATGGCGTTAGAAATCAAACGTAGATGTAACAAAGGAGGTGAATGGCACACAATGAACGTTTAAGTTCCCCAGAGGCCCGTAAGCCTCAGCGTCAGAGAGGGCCGAGGCAGGCGCACGCCAGCTGAAAAAAGAGGCTCGCGCGCCGAGAGGATTGTGTGTCCTGTCACGTGAACGTTTTTTGACACTCACTGATTGCGAACCAAATTGGGATGCGTGGTCGGTGAGTTCCACGAAGAAACGATTACTATTCATTTCACAAACATTGATTAACTTGCACTTGAAATGTTTTACTCTTAGAGAACGTTCGCATGATGTTGAAGTATTAATGAGGCCAGAATGCAAGAAAAGTACACTTTAAAACTTACCTTTTAAAATATATTATTTATATGCGTACTCTGGACTAAATTTTAGTCTATTGAGAGTTAAATTAAAAGCGCGATGACAATAAACAATACGGGTCCTTTGAAATTCGGTATTTATGACATTTGTTTACGTCCATTTGATGAATTAATTCTCATGTATATATAATCTTATCTGCTTTCGACATCATTTGTATCGATTCTTCCAATACTACTAAAATATTTTAGCAACGATATTGGAATACTGAAATCGTGAAAATTATCTCAAACCCTGACCTCACCCTTCAAGACTTTAACAGCTGGCGTTCCAGCCCATAAGGCTGGCGGTAGAATACATTTCACAAAGCAAAGCGCTCTTCTCAACTGAATTCGAATCTACCACAAAATTTGCCTACTCACCTGAATGAACCGCACTGCATTTCTCCAATTGTGAACGTTTAAAACTCACGAAGAATGAATTCGCGAATGCTGAGGGATTACTGAATATTCTATCAACTGATCACTCATATACTATCAACGGCAAATTCACATATTGGTCGTGAAAATGACATGGGGCCAAAGCTTGTGGATACTTTGATAGGATCAGAGATGTAGATTTTATGTTCACACTCGGTGTGTTAAAATGAAATACAGCATTAAGAAATTTGTATGCGTATATTGCAGAGATTTTCTCTCATTTTATAAGCCACGATGATGGTTGTTCACTTTTTGCTAATAGCCCATTACATAGTTTTTATCAAACAAAAAGTGCTTAATGACTTTATTTACTTAGTTTTACATACTCTTCTCATTAATTTGGAATATTTAAAACCCAGCAGGCAAGTGCAGCAAGTACAGTACATTGAATTGATTGCCTCTAGATACTTGACCTTTAGAAAAGGTGTAACAATCATTAAATGAAGGAGTGGCCTGTCGATTATATTTTTCCAAGGAAAATGTAATTTCTTTCAAGGAATTCAACAATATGATTTTTTCGTTTTCATTGGGATATATTGTACTGTTGTTATTTTCAATAAACAGGTTCGTTCCTCCAATTTGTTTATTATCATTTGTGCATTGTTCTTTAGGTTCAACTTAGAAGATGAGCCAAAATCAGGCAACGAAAATCCCAATTTGCAACGAGTGCACATTTTCAGTTTTTCTCACTTCTCTTTATTAGAAACAATGTAATTAAAATATTATATTTTGAAAATTTATAACGAATTTTATAATTTATAGTGAAAGCACTTCATATATTCTAGATTGTTTTGGTGAATATTTGGTTTCCTATTAATCTTTATTGAGAGCTTGGAAATTAAATAATTAAATAATATTAATTATATTATTAATAACAATAATAGTCGTAATAATAACGATGAATGATGATGCAGACGCATTCGGAAAATGTTCAGCTCCCAGCAGAGAATGAAACGCGTCGAATGACACCTCGATTGGCGCAAATGGTAGACCGGAAAGGGCTTGACCCTGAGTAACTGATGGATGCAGCGTACCCAATACCTACAATTTATGTAATAAGCTAATTTTAACGTGTACATCTCGTGACATGATACCACCTGAACATTTAATTCCCTCAGAAAGGTCAGAAGTGTACTGCACGGCTGAAGACAGGGGTATGGTCCGGATTACCACCTAACTAAATATGAAGTAGTATCAACATTTATTGTAAGAGTTTCTTATATAAAAAGCACTTCAATTAACTTTAAAGTCTTAGTTGAACAGTACTTTTGAAATTCTTTCCTTTCCAGTTACAAGCGGGTAGCAGTAATTTATGAAAGGTTCGTGCAGCAGAGTCACTGTTTCAATTCCATCCATTTATTCATCCTGAGCATCAGTATTCTAAACTTTCCTTCCACACAAAGAGAATTTAAAATACGCTAACGATATTGTCGAAGAAGTATGAATGTTTAAGCCTTCCTCAGGAAATGTGCCATCAGCTGACGGCAATCGAATGGTAGACATTTACATAGAATGTAGAGATATTTTAGGTACATACAGAATTTAGCTGCGTTCACCTGATTTATTATTTGCCATTTGACCTACAAATAATTTCGGTGAGTTTCAAATTTCGTTAGGATCAGTTATTTGCATCTGAGTGACGCAGTTCCTGAGTAGTTCATGACTATGCAAATATTGTCGGTGTGGCTATCCTATAAAACATAAAAAATACTGGATCCGTAAAATCATACGTCTGAAGATATTTGTTGTCAATTATTTTATAAGATTTCTCAAATATATGACCATTGTTTATTGTCCCAAGGGATGAGATGGATGATTTGGGAAATGCACATTCACAAATCTAAAACATATTCCTCAAAAGCATTTTACAAATATTTCCAAGAAATACAGCCAGTACGTATCAAAATAATACCCAGTGGGATAAAACCATCACAATAATTGTTTAAGTGGAATTAAATTGATGTCCACAAAACTGTATGACGAACAAACCCATCCCGATAGTAAAATAGCAACAAACAAATCGGGTATTGTTAATTGGGATTTGGAGAAAAAATAGTATCAACTTGTTGATGTCGCTCTTCCAAGCAAAGAAAACGTCTTACCCAAAGAGACAGAAAAATTTTAAATAGAAGAGTTTGCGTATTGAGATCAGCAGAACGTGTGTCATTCCGAAAGTTATTGGAGAGCTAGGATTTGTTTTGCAAAAGTATGAGTAAGAACTTGAACAAACTCCCAGGCCTTTCGAAAAACTAGGAAGAGCAAGGCAATTGCATTATAGGGAACAACCCATATTGTACGTAGAGTATTGTAGTGGCAACCGAAGTCACTACATCTGTACGTTACGAAAATAGTGGCAAGCTGGAGTAAATTTTATATTTAACCGACACCTAACCGTGTCTTTAGTCTTCAATTAGAGAAAGAAGAAGAAGAAGAAGAGGAAGAAGAAGAGAAATCCAGAATAAATAACACCCAGCTGCAATATTGGAATAAGATATGCTACTGTACTAGGGCAGGCCGATCCTCACATACCCTATGGTGGCTTTTCATAAATCAAAAATCACGACACAGATTGAAAAGAAATCGTAGCCATCATCGTGGACATAGTTGTGCCCCTGTCGCACATTATTCAAAAAGAAACGGAAAAAAATAACAAAATATGAAAATATTTCATATGAACAGAAACTTATGGAAGTTAAGTAGTGTGAAAGTATGCGCCTTTGTAATGTCTCCGGAAGTTGTCTCCAAAACTGCCGCAATGTCTGCTAGAACATGAACTTCGACCGACCATCTTTAGTACGAGTATAAGACAAAATTCTTGCTTTAAACAGCTCATATAGTCAAGAAGTTTTTGGCTTCACAGAGATACAACTCGTCGCTTCACGAAATCGTCTTCCTTTTGACATCTTAGTTTTTAATATTAGTTGGGAGATAAATCGGCAAAACGAAATATAAAAACATGGATGATTTCTAAGATGAAATAATATGTCTATAATAATCTGTAAAAAATCAGAAACGTAAGGAAGGAAAAGAAATGACGTCAGGCAAGGTAAGCGAGTAAGATGAAAGTAACAAAACGTAAAAGGAGAAAGCAACATAAAATTAGGAAAGCATCAGGCAAAATAAAGTAGTAAATGGAAAAGAAATCGAATTTATAATTACAGAAAATGCGCTGTTCCGTGTTTTGGGGGCAGCGAGGGGCGGTGATGCAGAAAGGAGGTTGCGATCCTCATCCAATATTGGGAAGTGTAATTGGAGAGGGTATTTTTCGAAAGCACGGAACGCAGCAAACATTTGATGTGAACGAGAGTGGCTCCTTGGGTTGGGGGCGTCTCCCGAAGGGCGGCGAATGAGTGAGAGATGAGTGATGGATGGAGGGCGGGAGGGGTGCGGCTGGGGCGAGCGGCCTCTCTCTGGGAGCGCCCTCACGCACCCCGCTCTGCGCTCTGCGCTCTGCCGCCAGGGGCGGAAGAAGGCGCGCGGCCACGCAACGGCTTTGCGCCCTCCGCCTGCAGCGGCCATGTTGTTTGGGCGGGGGAAACGCTTCCACTTCCACCACTTAGGCGCATTGGCATTGGCTTCCGCTTCCCACGCGGGATACCGTGTCCGCTCGAATAGCTCGGACCGGCGGAGGTGGCTCAAGGAGATACACATGTCACTGCATTGCCTCTGACTGGGAGGTCCCAGAGTTCGAGTCCCGACTGGCAGGAGTTTGGACCCTAGGAGCGATTTTCGATACGTGTTTGAAAGTGGCCGCTACCTGGAGGAGAATTCAAACGACCGGCTGCTCCGATCGGTAGTTTTCCGGGGTTTCTCCGAAAAAGACCAGGCGAATGCTGGAGCAGATCCCCAACAAACGGGCCACAGACCGCATGCAGTCTTTCTTTCCTCTTCCTTTACCTTTCAGCGTGCGATCTTTTCTTCCTCCTATCCTCACGAAAACTTACACACCCTTCCATGAACTACACTGCCACACATTTCAGGAGAACATTCGGAAGCGTTGAGCTTGTCCCAGCTGGGCAGTGCCCCGCTGGCGAGAAGTACTTGCTTAGGGAAAACTCGGCAGGCCGGCATCTAGGTTGAAGCCGGATCTCAGCATCCAGAGTGGGAACATCACCTCTAACTCTTGTGATAAAACATGTACTGCGCTTACGGGAGTAACGACCATAGCAGTTGACGTCCTAGAAAACACGAAGTAATAATTCTTTCCAATAATCGGCTGCATCAGGCTGCTACTACTCGCGCCGCACCAATTACAGATATTTCGATCATAAAAACAGCAATTAACAGACTTTTGGCTCGAGAGAGAGGTCGTCCATTTTCCTGTTGAACATCGATGTGAACTGTTGTGAACTGCAAGTGATCGTAAGCAAGAAGAACGACATCACGTAAGATTTATATTTGCATATGAAATAGCTCAAGAGGTAAAATGTACTTTAATTGAAACGATATCAACATGTTACAAAATAACCTGCAAATATCTCTGAAATTACAATCAAATATATTCGAATTAAAGTACGCCACCCACGCAGCCTTTAAGAGTATCACGTACGGTGGGGCTAGCTAATAAAGAATTGTAACGAAATTGATATTAATTATGCTTCTTACACAGCATTTATTCATTTTTTTGTTTTGCGTCCTCTTGTCTAAAATCTCAACTGCATGGTATCGGCTTTGGAGGATAATCCATTCTCAAGAACCAAGAGACTGCATGGAGTCGGGTCGTATTTATTAGAGTACGGTCGGGAGAGAAAGACACGCTTCTGCACAAGAATCTTCAAAGAAAATTTCAGCGCATACATACCAGAGAAGTCGACGCACGAAAGCCGAAAGCGAACCAACAGAGGGATATCATGAGTAAAACAAACAAAATTTGTCTTTGTAGGGATTACCACGTCTCCAATAAACTATAACGTTAAATTATATAAAATATAGTGAATTTGTATTCAGATTCTCTGACCACGATCAGTAGGGGAAGGGATAACACGCTTAAGGTCAGCTTCCGCGCATAGAAGAGAAGTTCCAAACGGCGTTAGCTAAAGCCAGACCGTTAGTAAAATTAGATGACTTCGTCTTGCATTTAACTTTTATGTCAAAAAATATTAAGATATTGTTAACTATAGTCATAGCTCATTCTTTCAATTTAGAACATTATAATTTATGAATTGGGTTCAGGTGAATACTAATTCGATTGAAAGAAAATTGAATTATTTACATATGCATATTTTTTATTTGTAATTGAAAGATAATAGGAGATCAAAATCTTGGTTTTAAGTGAGTCAGTAAGCATACTGAACAGTTTTACGACTTGAACATAAAAAGATAATTGATTTCATGTATTTATAATTTGAGTTAATAAAATATATCTTTTTAGACCTAAAGGCTTGTTAGAAAGGAAAGTACATTTCATTGTTCGTTTGTGCGCATGTCATTTATTTCAGCATTTGTTTCGAAAGAATATGTTACTATATTGACACGGTGTTTTTTAGAAAGAATATGTTACTATATTGACACGGTGTTTACGTTTATTCACATTGAAGCTGTATCCTATAGCTGTTTTCTTAGGTTACATTGTGAATTCTTTACCAAAACGATACAAGATTATTTCTTTACGGTTTCCATTCGAAAGACGAATTCAAGGCCCTGGTCACCCGCAATAGCGTTTTGATAGATATCAATAAACGTAGCTTGTGTTTTTCTAATTAGTAAAATCCATTTCTTGAGCACGCGACGGGCACCATTAGTGCTCGAGTCATCGCTGGGGTTCTACGATTAAGCGAAGTAGGTGACAAACTTTGAAGAGCAGTTACTAAACAACTCTCCGAAGGAAAAACCCTGTACAAAAAGTAGAACAAATGACTCTGGAAGTACCCAAAGGAACACCACAGTAGAGCTACTATTTCCCCAAGGGAAACAATTTAATCGACACCCATTTTTTACAGAATCGAATGACTATACAGTAGACATAAGTTGTCATTTAGAGCGAGTTCATTGTTTTTTAAGCAACCAGTTTACTACCGCACCATCAAACGACCAAGCTTATTAATAGGTGAATAAACATGGATAAGGTACAAAAAATATACTGATCGTACATGACTCCCTCTTTCCGTTATAATGTATACTTTTAATACGTTTGTTTGCATTTTTTCTGTTACAGAACATTAGGATGGTAGGGTCGTTCATAATCTATCAATTCAAAAAGAGTTCATTACATTAGGCAACAAGTCATCACAGTCCGTCTATTAACCAGCACGAGAATTCTATATGCTCTGGTAAGTCGTTTTCTGTGGTTTAACCGTTGAATGTCGGGAGAAATCCCGAGCAGTGCGTCAAGAAATGGAACACTGACCACTAGCGATTTTTGCTTCTTCACCCTTGTTTCTCAACTCCCCTCACACACACTTACTTGCACTACATTATCAGACGTGTCGCAAAACCACCCGAAAAATTAGAATTTGGCTCGTTTAGGAGAGGAAAATCCTGCAAATCTATCTGTAGGATGGCGCCGGATCTCACTTCCAGACGGGGGTGGACATTACCATTTCCGGGATATAACATGCACAACACCCGTGAAAATGACCTCGGTGCCATCGATACATCCTCGCTCCTGAATGAATGGATGAAAAGCGAGGTACATGCCATTAAACATTCCCTTCGGCGATCACCATCATTCACATTTCTTCCCAGTTCCCAGAACTAGGAGTGGATTCTGGTTGATAGTTAATTCACTGGCACTTCTTTCGATCACCCTTCTTTCAATCAACACCTTCGTGTTTGCTGACATTACTGTACACAGGAATCGTTCTTGCAAAGAAAGCAATGCCTTAAGAGACAAATCAAATTAAGAGGAGAAGTAATTAGTGAATTCACTTCACAGAGGCTTAGTCCGTCCCTAATCACCTTGTTCAAGAATCCTCACACTCCTCACATTCGTATAATATGCTAAGCTAAGAAAAGGTGAGGTGTCTTGACAGTTATTAAGAGACCGTCTACGCAAACCCCGTAAGTGTACTTATGCTAGATAGGGAGTTACCATCCCCGCCATAAAAAAAATAAGACGAAAAGCAAATGTTCACAGATTGTGGCAGAAATGGAAAATCAAGCAGATATGCAACCCGCTACACACATGCAACACACTTTACTCTGGTACATAACACGGCAACGATGAGTCCTTGGGTTTCAAAACCAGATTTCATGTCGCATATGGGACATTAATTTTGCCGTTAAATACTTTCTGTCATTATTCTGTGACAACAAGCGTAGATCGTAATTGAATGGAGTAATCCTCCGTTAACTCATTTTTATGTTACAGTCTAGTCCGTAAGTAGTGTCAGGAGTCATAAAAAGGACCGCCAGATAGCATCTCCGCGTACGCGCCTCTCTTACACATTCCTGTGTCACTACCCAGAGGCCAGAATTGGGAAGGAATTAGGAAAGTGATAGGGTATTGGACACTTCACAGGGGTTGGATTAGCTCCTGTGAAACAGCCAAACGCGTTTTGTCTTTTTTATTATTTATTTATTTTACGTCAAAAAACAGTAAAAACTGCGTATGACGTGCTATGGGGAGAAGTGAATTCTGTGCACATTTTCATAATTCTGTTATCCCTACACTAAGTCATATTCTACTTGAATTAAAAAAAAACTCCCGTGTAATAAAATCTATTTTGAAGGATAAATAAGCAATAAATTTTGGGCTCTTATCCATGTTGTCCTTCGGAATAATACATCCTGCCGCGACAACATGGAAACGATAACTTGAATAATTGTATTTCCCACTGAGCACGATATATATATATATATATATATATATATATATATATATATATATATATATATATATATATATCGATTTATCTTTTTGGTTGGTCTATTGTTTTCGGAGGATTTCCTCACTTGTAGCGCACGTTACCAGATACGCTGGAATTTTGCTTTTAATGTGAAACCATTTTCTTTCAAAACAATGATTTAGAAATTACTATTTCTTGGGGATTGCAATGTTTTGCGAAAAAGCGTTTAGACACATGAGGGGGGCGTTCTGCTCATCTCAGTACTCTCTCCATTCATAACTTCTGTTTCCGCCAGGGAAGTCTCTGTGCCGTTGTTGCCTTTAGAAAAGTATTTCGTAATAAAAACGAATTAATTTTTTAAAATTTACAGTTCAGTTTTCAGAACGCGTCAGAGGAGATCTGGTGAGGAAACATGAGAGAAACATGTGAAGGAACATGTGGGAAACATGCAGGAGGTTTCATTGATGTTTCCGGGTACGGCAACTGTTTTGGTCATTAGAACACTTTGTATAGTGAATGTTTTATTCTTCCTCACTTGATGGTAAGAACCTAGGCCGAATTATATGCCTGCCTTGGAAGATATTTCCCTTTCCAAGTATCTTATCCCATCTACGGACAAACTCTGAAGTCCCGACTGGTCTCCCAACATTTGTGGTACTATAGTGAATGTAAGTGTGTGTGTGTGTGTGTGTATGAGTGAGTGTAAGGGGAGAGGATAGGACGAAGAAGAGAAAGAAAAAAAGATGCGCACGGGCCATGGCTCGTTTCGTTCGGTTACTGCTTCAGATTCATATTATTCGAAAAAACCACATAAAGCTACCGATCAGAGCAGCCAGCCGCTACAATTCTTCTCCAAACAGCGGTTGAATTTCGACCGATTAGCTATAGAGCTAGTGTCAAAAATCCGCCACTGTGTGGACGCGAACTCCCGGTCTTCCTGGCCAGAGTCGCTGCAGAGACTGCCGCCGAACTGGCTCTCGGCTAAACTCATCCGGTAAACATGCGGGAGATTATGCACAGGAACACGCGCTGAACAAGTGAGAAAACATGAAAAGGATCTTATAGGGAACATGTAGGGTACAAGCGAGCAATGTACGGAGGTACTGCGGAAATAGACGTGGGAAACATGTAGAGAAACATGTTTGGAACATGCGCGGGTACATATGAGGGGCTTATGGGAAACGTGTGGAGCCAGTGACGTGATCCGTCGAGGCCATGCGAGCAGCACGTGCAGAACGCGCGGGGAAAAATGTCACGTATAGAACATGCAGAGATACATGAAGGAGCTGGTGGAGCTTGAGTTATGTTTATTAGAAGGTGCTCTACAAAATGAGATCCTTTTGAAACTTGTTGCTTTTTGAAGATTTATCTCTTCTGGGTACAGTAGGATACACGAGTGATCAGAAAGGAGTAGAAATTCGAAATTAGTATAAAATTAAAATGATGCGTCAATAGACCCGTCATTAAGTGGACATTCGGCAGTTGTCGGAGTTAATTTCATTTCACAAAGCTTTTTCTAATTGGATATAAATAGTTAATGACTATCATCGCAAGATGTAAATAGTATCATACTTTTCCAGTCGAATTTGATTTTGCATATTTAAGGCAAGTCAATTAAATTTTATTATTCGAAGGAGCTGGTGTCACTTCCTCTATTTCTACGTACTTTACTTTCTTTTCGTCTTCTTTTTATTTGTCTCTCTTTTATTTATCATAACTGGTTTCGAAATTAACCTAACACGAAATAACATACGTTAACGCAAGTGGTGCATAAGTTACGAGATGAAATAATTCATATAAATTTGATTTGCTTTGATTTATTCAGTCAAAGAACAGTAAAAAATTGTACAGGACGTACGGAAGACGCACGTTTTCTTGAGCTCCAGAATTTCTTCCTCATCTTTGAACCATAATTAGTCAAATAATGAATAAAAGGTACCAACAAATCGAGGTCAGCAAAGTTGGAAAACTAGAACATTTCGCTTCGGAGATGTAGGAAACATATTTGAATCAGTATATAACATTTGATTTTTTAGTATTGCTAACAAAATAGCAATTCACACACCCGGTTCTACTCCTTCCACTACGAGCGAAAGGAGAGCTCAGCAATAAGTGCACATAGTGAAGCTACATTTATGCCCAGAAACAAAAAAGGGGCCATCCCAGCATTTGCTCAATGAGTGAGGGAAACCGGACGAAAACCTGATCGAGATAGGGGTCATTGACCTATAATCTGAAGTACATTACCTGTTACTGGCATATTAAGCATTTTAAGAATTGTACAACACAAATGTAAGCTAATGTATTCTATATCACTGTTAAAACAAATATTATTTTTCTTTTTGTTGGTCAGTCTAGTCTTTAATTGTGTAGAAACAGTTACGCAGCAGAAAATATTTTAAGATATAAAGTCCATCCATTGAAGCAGTGGCATTCAACGCTGTGTCTGAGATTTCTCTTCCCGGAGAAAGCACAAACAACCCGTCTCGTGCGTTGTGGCTTGAGTTCTCCGCCCAGTAACTAAGTCCTGATTGGCCAAGTCATCGTGCGTCATAGTACAGTGCGCGCAGTCACGCCACGAGCATCGATCCGCGACCCGCATGCGCCTGCACTCTGCTCACGAGACATGCATCACTATTAGCATTGTTTACGCAGGCTCATTCTCGCAAGGTCACGGGCGACAGATGCTGTTCTCAGTGTTGGGAGAGCAACGCAGCAATCGGTTTCTCACTTTTACCATTACTTTTTCTAAAGCAATTTTAAACTTTATATTACCCGATTATGTGAAAAAAGTTATATTACTGGAAATCTATTTTATTGGAATCTATATTACTGGAAAATATTTACGGAGTATAATGACCCATATTCTTTTGTGCAAATAATCTTCGCTACATTTACCGCGTCTTGTTCTTGTTTGTTATGTGCGCGTTAGAGTGGATTTAATGTACTCACTTTCGTATTTTATTGTGCATATATTTTCTTTTCTTAGGTCTAATTTGATAATGTTCCATTCTTCAATAAATTACATTCCGCAAGCAACATTCCCTACATTCCGCAAGCAACAAACTAATTCACTTAACTAGTCACTGATTCCCTTCAAAGAGCTCCGGGCAAAGCAAAAAGTAAGTTGAATATTTACCATTATAGGATTTGCATACGTTTTAATGAAAATAGAACTCGTAACATTTTATTAAGCAAACACAGTTCTATCGAGTAATAAATTAAAGGCAAAAGATGAAGGTCATTTTTGAGGATATCTTGTTTATGTATTTTTTTAAATTATCACAATTACACAGAGACTGTATTTTTTAAAAATATCGGCTACAATTTTTATAAGCGTATTTTGTTGTATTCACACAAAACAAATACGGATAAATTTGCAACAGTTTTTGAGAAAACATTGAAAAAGTTGTTGAGGTCCTCCAAAGTATCTTCCACAATTAAAAGATTCGTGTCAAATTCGAGGCACTTTATCGTCAGTAAAATCGGGGAATGTCAATTTTGGCAAAACTCCTGGGTTCCGTTTATGCACTGTTGTTGTTCAGACAAACGAACAGGCGTATAGATAGATGGACTGACACTTTAGGAAAAAAGGTTTTCGGAGTCAGAGACCCACAAAACGCGTTTTTTGGCGAAAAAATGGGTAGTTTTTCCTACAAAATCACTCAATCAAGAAACTCTTAGATTCTACGAAGTAGATGTGAAAACGTAAAACAAATAAAAAGATTCACTAGGAAGGGATTCAAACCCGACCGCTGTGGGTACAACCTCACACGATAACATTTCCTCTAAACTGAGGGCTTAAGTAATCGTCTTTTATTATATTAAAATGAATCAATATTGCAGTTATCTTACAAACAATTCAAAATTATGCGATAATTACTAACATTTTCAAAAAGTGTACTTGAAATTATTAGAAGTTCTAACATTAAGAAATAGTTTATATTAAAAACTACTAGTTCCAATATTAAAGGTGTAAAATGAATTTGAAAAAATGAGCTTTGGCGATTTTCAATATTTCAGAGTTTTTTTAAATGAAAATAAGACATACTATTCACGTAACTGTACTATACATATTTGAGGACAAGATATGAAGAAAATATTTGGAGCCGTTTTTGAGATAATGTTGATTCTATCTGTATTTTTTGATGAAACAATTTCACTGAAAATTATATGAAGACTAGTTTACCTTCGGTGAAATCGGAAAAAGTCATTGAAGTAGTGTTGTATGTCTCATAATAACTTTAAATCGGATAATAGAATGTGAAGATCTTTATGTTCTAGTACTTAAAAAGGATTCACTAGGATGAAAGAACTGTCCATATTATCTTCAGAAAAATTTTAAGTGATCAAAACACATTGAAACTGAAGATTGCAAAATAAGTATTTATAGCTCAGTTTGTCTGAGTGTATACCAAACCCTTTCTGGTGCGCTGCAGGCTGACTTCTGTAGTCCACCAGGAAGGGGCTCTGGCCACTTGCCCACCGCCACTGACGATGTAGTCTCTTAGGAATTCCACGTCCGAAGTATTGGCGAGTCGCTTTTAAGCACGGAATCATGTTCTCCTACGAAACGTCCATTTCTCAATTGTAGTATTTTGTTCTGAAAAGGCTCTACACGTTGCAGCGATCGCCCGTCCATTGGGAGGGGATTTGGCGCGGTGCCGTGAGATCAAGCGAGGCATCGGGGCTAGAGGGAACGAGGGTGGAACGCTGGCGGGATGGGGTGAGGGGGTGGAAGGGGTGGCAGGGGCGGGAGGGGGCGACGGCGGGCGTGCGTCTCCGAGAACGTGCTGCCCCGCCCGCGCACGTGGGCTGTGGACGTGACGGAGCGAGTCTGGGCATGCGCCACTGCTTCACATTACTGCTGTCCTCCAGGATGACTCCACTTTAGACAGTCCATTCAAAGAAATGTTGTGTAGTATTCTCATCGATAAACGTCTGTTAACATTTTCTAAAAGTACATGGATTACTCTTGTATTCTATCGAAAACTTAAATGCTCTCCGCATTTGAGTTCACAATTTTAAATTCTTGGATGAGATTGACAGTATTTACTGAATGGGATTTCTGCTTTCACGGAAGATTTTTTTGTTGTGTATTCGTGGTATTTGAAAAGTCATGAAATGACAATTTTCAGAAACATGACTGTTTTAGACGATAAATAATTTCAAACCATGAAGACAGAATGAAACGAAATGCGTTGACATTGTTTCCCGGGCTGATTGGCTGTGGTTCAGGAGATGCCTTACTTTCGGACGTATCGTCTGCGACTACGGCAGACCTCGTCAGTTCTGTGGGGAACTGGCCGAAGACCCTTCCTGATAGTCTACAGTTGTCATCCAGCAGCGTACCGGAAAGGGTTTTATGACCCTGGTAATAATTTAATCATTTACGCCGGACGTGAAAGCTTACATTGTTTTATAAATGGAGTGTGCCTGAAACAACTTACCTAAAATATGAGATGAAGGCCATACAAAATTAAATTTTTAGTTCGAGCTTAAAGTCGGCTGAAGTCGATTTGTTCTAAAAAAGATATATGCGGAATGTAGAGGTTAGGCAACTAACCAGACATGTTTTTCGAAGTCTATAAATATGCGTCCCCCTGTTAAAAACATTTGTTTTCTTGAAGGTGGGGTGAAATTGGAATAACAGAGTATTTCCAAGAGTTACGAGAAGTATCTGAGCAGAGTACAGAATAATACAATTATAAGGTGTGAAATTTTTAAATTGTCTAAGTGCCGAAATTAACAAAAAACAAGTTATGATGACATAACGCTAAGCGCCAACGCCAATATGTTTCAAAATAGTTCTAATCGTCAGTCGTAGATGTAGCTCGATTCATGTCCTGTTTCTTAGGATATTATAAAGGGGTGTTCTAACAAAACTGCTCTACCACACTCAGACTATTATTTACAAAAAATATTTCTGAGTATGAAGTGATAAATGCAGCGGATAAATAAAAAAATCGTCCGTTGTTCTTGCGTATGTTCCAAGTTGTTAACGGACAGTCTAAGAGAATTGATGAAAGGTGGGAGAGAGTTTTAATTTCGGGCGCGTCAACTGCTTAAGTCATTAGTCATGTAACAATAGTGCATTTATATCCCGGGTATTCCTTCCCGGCTAGAACGTGATATACTACGCCAACCTACACGTCACTTTGCGGTGTTTTTGCCGCTCCAGGTATTTCGTCAGCGAGACTCCGCCCCAGCCGGGACAAGCTCTAAGCTTCCAAGTGGTCTCCCAACATGTGAGGTAGTTTAATGCATATGAGAATGTGCAAGGGAAGAGAAGGTAACAAAGATGAAGAAAAGATGGCGCGCGGTCCCTGGTCCGTTTGTTAAGATACTGCTCTGTCATTCACCTGGTATTGATAGGAAGGAAGACGAAAAAGTACCGGGCAGGTGAGCCGGCAGGTAGAATTGGATCCACCTGTGTAGCCAGTGTCAAAACACCTACACCACCACTCGAATCCTAGGACCGATCAACAGTGATGTAGACGCAATGTTCTTACCGCTGAACTTCACATGCATGAACACAGGGAAGGTTACATTTCGTGGGGTCGACATTGGCCTCTGTCCTTGTGTATCGAAAGTTTTGTCACCATGAGCCGCGTCAATTTTCTGAGCTGGCGGAAATACGCTTACGATTTCGCATGAACAGGATATCACAAACGACTTTTCTTATCATGAGACAACTGTTATTCGCGTGTCCGAAGGCAATTGCGAATCACCTGTATAATAAAAAATCAGAAACTAAAAATTTCGGAGTCAGTGTGGCTACGGATAGAATGTGAAAGTCCTAGTGTTAAGTAAAAAGACATTCAGTGTGTTCTAAGATCGGTCTACTTCTTATTTCTTATGTAGTATCCTATGTCCGCAATATTTCAGCTGTAAAGATAAATTTTCTCTTCAATGTACACAATGAGGTAACTTATGCTAAGAAGAATGATATAATATCTTGCCATACTATCAGTTTTGGAGAAAATCGTCTGAACGGTTTAGGCGCTAGCGTTGACCACAGACAGACGGATAGACAGACATTTTGCCCTCAATCAATTTTTCGATATCAACGACTCCAAAAAATGGATGTGAACAGGTCATAATTGGAAGGAGCCAGGTCGGAGGAATAAGGGGAGGGTGCTTCAGAACTTCCCACCCTAACTCGCTAGGTTCCTTCGTGACATTCACCGTGTGGAGCCTAGCGTTGTCGTACAATGCAACTACACACTCCCTCCGCAACATCTCTCTTGTTTTGTTCTGAATCGCCATCGCCTTTTTTAGGGCGATGGATCACGGCTCGCCCTCGCATGTGGCAGGTGACTTATCGTATGTTTTGCGCGTCAAGTTACTATAGCCTCAAGTTTCCTCATACGTGTACTACGACGAATACTCAGACGTGTACCACGTCTTCTTCGAGCCGAGATGTCGTTCCCTAGAATGCAGTGTGACCAACTTCACCAAGAACAATTCTCTCCACCTCTAAGAAAATTAGTACCCTTACTTTCTGGACGCGTCTCGTATTATATTATTTCCAATGTTGTCACAGTTCAGTATTTGTTTACAATATACGAGATTTGCTGAGTTCATGAAGTTGTTTAACGTATTGTGACTGCAAATTGTCATGAAATAAAATTTTTTTAAATTTTATATATATATATATATATATATATATATATATATATATATATATATATATATATATTATATAACATTATTTAATCAGACAATTGTCTTAACTACTATCTCAAATCTCAGTTTATTGTATATGGTTTGTAGTATGGTCTTATATCGGAGGCGTGTGGACCTACCGGAATGTACGTTGCTAACCGGTGTTTAGCAGGTATCTGATGAACGGTGTCTCGCAGAGAAATCTTTACTAGTTCGTTTTCAACGCCCGTAATATCGTTACTGCTGTCAATATTTAACGCATAATTTTCGATTTGTAATATTTTCTTTTTGCACTTGTACTACCCGGTTCCCCTTCCAAAACTTTCATTATTTGAAATGGATTTTTCACTCCTTTGTATCTTTTCTTATTTGATTGTATAAATTACTCAGTGTTTTTCCTTTCTGTAAAAAAACACACGTACATGATTCTCATCATATTATCAATAAATAATTCATTTACTGTTTTTGCTTCAGAGACCAAAAACATGGTGCATTCAGGCCAGTAGCTGATTGTTTTCGGCGTATGTCAATTGATGACCAGAAGGAAGATAAAGAGTTTAGCCAACGTGTAAATTGGGGACCGACCCAGAGGAGGGCCTATGTAAATTGGAGACCGACCCCTTTCTGGACATATGTAAATTGGGGACCGATTACCTGATCCCCTTCCAGGAAAAAGTGGAAGGTGACACTTTATATTCGAAGAACATTTTCATAGCCATTATTTTTAAAACAACTCCCATCGAAATTTTACAGTCCTAGGACTGATACATTTCTTTCGAGACATGATTTGGTTAAAGTTGGTTTTTTCTTCAGACTGAATTGAATTTTTCGTTGATTGGATAAATTGAGCATTTTATCATGAAAATTCTGCTTAACTTGCCACTTTTATCTTCTTCCTTTTATATTCTATAACGCTGAACATGAAATGTAGACAATCTTCTGGTGCCTTCTTAGCTTTTCATTTTGGTATAGAAGCGAGTCTGAAAGATTTTCAATACTTTAATGAAGTCGCAAAGTTTAGGATGAGGGAAGCAGAAATGGCAATTCAAAGGGAGAATGGAAGAGTTCGCAAGCAAAACAGATAGTCATAAACAGATGGTCTGAAAATTTTTCAACTTTGGGGTGCTGAGGTTGTACCGCAACTAAATAATATGCGAACCAATCTCCAACGTCGCTCGGCTCCAGGTACGAAAGTTCCAAATTTAACTCCTGCCTAATTCTTTACCTGGGTTGGTTCGGTCCCCAATTTACATATGCCCAGAGAAAGGTCGGTCCCCAATTTACATGTAGAATTCGAAAGAAAGTTTAACGAAATAAGATGAAGGAATTATTTGGTCTCCAATTTGCACACGGCCGATTGTTTTGACTGCATCTAAAACAGTTGAGCATCGCTGAAGACCGCATCGCTCTGAAAAATATTTTCTTCCGCCAGCCACAAGGGCTGGAACGCAAGATGTTAATGCTTCAACTAGTCAGTTGAGGGTGTGTTGATGATGGTTATGGATAGGTTTCAAGACTGATGTACGCTGTTCCAATATTTTCACTAAAAGGATTATTGTAAAACTTGATATAAATCATGTCGAAAAGCAGATGAGAGAACCTGTAAGAATGTAAAAAACCCAACCCTCAAACGGATATAAACGGACGAACTATAAATATCGAAGTTCAAAGTGCCCGCGTTGCTTACTTTCATCACACTTTGAATTAAATTCGCTATAGAGTATATTTTCATTACAGAATATTGCTATACAGAATATTGCGGTAAATAATATTTCTTAAAAAGGAAGTTTTATAGTGCATTTTTCTTGCATGATACATATATCCATTTCATGCAAACTTACCCCAGTAACAGGCCTCAGGCGTTAGCCATCATTTTTTGATCACCGACCATGCCCCCCAATTTGGTATGGCACCAATGAGTGTCCAAATCATCGCTAACGTGACTGAATGTACAATATCCGTAGGAAGCTATTTTATATTTTTCCAAATTTGTTGCAGTCTGAATCATGGGACCGTTGAGCGCATTTCTCAATCTCCAAGTACCGCTGTATCATTTGTATATATGGAACGAGTCGCTAAAGTTTCTGGTTTTCGCTCGCGACAAACGTTGACAGAAGTGCGTCGCGTTCCAATTCATGAAAACAAATCGTGTAGCCACTAGTACAATAATTCAAATATTCCTTGGTTGTCACTAAATATCTAATTTAGTGTTGTAATTTTATGTATTTTATTTAATTTTATGTACTATGATGATCGTACGGCGTAGCTCGGGGTAAAGGACATGGCGTATGACAGGGCATGTGGAAGGGCGAATGCCGGGACGTGGGGCGGATTGTAGTGCGGGATGTGGAGCAGGGCGTAGGACGGGACGTGGGGCGGGACATAGGGCATTGTGCTGGACGGGGCGTAGGGCATGACATAGGGTGGAACATATAGCGGGGAGAGGGCGGGGCGTTGGGCGGCGAGTAAGGCGGAGCGCACGGCGGGCCACAGGGCATGGCGTAGGGTGAAACGTATGGTAGAGCTAGGGAGGGGCGTAGGGCGGCGAGTATAGCGGCCCGTAGGGTGAGGCCAAGAGCGGGGATAGGGTGGAGCGTAGGGCGGGACGTAGGGCGGGACGTAGGGCGGGACGTAGGGCGGGACGTGGGGCGGGACGTAGGGCGGGACGTAGGGCGGGACGTAGGGCGGGACGTAGGGCGGGACGTAGGCCGGGCGTGGGACGGGGCGTAGGGTGGGGCGCAGGGCAGGGCGTAGGGCGGGGCGTAGGGCGGGGCGTAGGGTGGGGCGCAGGGCAGGGCGTAGGGCGGGGCGTAGGGCGGGGCGTAGGGTGGGGCGTAGGGTGGGGCGTAGGGCGGGGCGTAGGGCGGGACGTAGGGCGGGGCATGTAGCCGGGCGAGAGGCAGTACATGGGACGGCGCGTAGGGCGGAGAGTAGGCCGGGCGTAGGGCGGGGGATATGGCAGGGCGAGAGGCAGGACATAGGGCGGGGCGTGGGGTGGTGTGGGATGGGACGCAGGGCACAGGGCGAGGGCGCATAGCGAGAGCAGACGGCTTCCGCCCCGTCCGGTCACGCCACGCGCCATCATTCTAATGAGCTGCCCTCCCGCCACGCGCGCCTCCTGCCTCCGGCCAGGAACTTGCGGGCCTGCCCGCCGCCCAAAATGGCCGCAGCCTTCAACACTGGAACACGCACAGCTCACATGTTACAGTCTCAGATGATTACGGTAACGATCAGTCGCTATACCTACTCCCCATTATCGTGCAATCGGTACAGAGCCCATGTAACATTATTCCTGTTTTACTAGTTCTGTAGAACTCGTAAAAAAACTCGTTTATTTCAAGTATGAAAATCCAGATTCACATACATATGATGATCAGAAGAAAAAATGCAATATTTCACTGCATTTTCTATAATCGCTCTGCCTCCGAAAATATACTTCAAAAATCTTCTTCTGATAAAGTTATGCGTAAGAACATTCATTTGAATAGTTGTCTTTTTTTCAAAAGTGTCATTATACATTGAGAATATTGTCAATCTCGTCTGATTAAAAATGAAAGATAATAAACTTGGTAGTTACCGCAGAAGTCCTGTGGAAATCCATACGGAGAGGTAAAAAGAAATTATCTTTCACAATTAAAAACAGTATTTACACTAAATACAGATCACGCATACATGTTGCGAGGTGTTTACCCCATCCTCAGTGCTGGTGAGTTAAACACCTTGAATCATGTATGCGTGATCTGTATTTAGTGTAAATACTTTTTTAATAGTGGACGATATCTTCTTTTTACCCATCCAAGAAAGATAATATCATCGATTTTTATTAAAGTTTTCAATCAATATAGATTAAAAGCCCTGAATAATTTTACCATTTCAGAAATTCCAAATTCACCAGAAATTCCAAATCAGTTTGCTAAACAATATAACTAAAGAAATTCAGTTATAGAGTATTAATTCAACGAATATTGAAATAGTATCATCGACATTCGTGTAAAATGTTCGTGTATATATATATATATATATATATATATATATATATATATATATATATATATATATATAGATATGTGTGTGTGTGTGTGTGTTAGTGTGTGTGTGTGTCTGCCTCTGGGATGAACGCAAATGACCTTAGCTGTTGAAGCGCCCTTAAACTCAATCAATCAATCAATTTGGGATGACTCATGGGCAGCGTACTAGCTTCCCGTGCTGTGGTCCCGGGTTCGATTCCTGGTCGAGGC
Organism: Teleogryllus occipitalis; assembly: GCA_011170035.1. Lineage (NCBI taxonomy): Eukaryota > Metazoa > Arthropoda > Insecta > Orthoptera > Gryllidae > Teleogryllus > Teleogryllus occipitalis. Next base: position 94,524 of record BLKR01000448.1, read on the forward strand.
AAAAATAGAGTTGTAGCTTTCCTTAAAAATAGTCCTATAAATTAAAAAAATAAAGGAATACTAATAGCATTCCTTTAAAAGCTCAAGCTGGCGGATCTTGCTGGTTACAGTGAAGAGAATACGTCTTGTTGGCCTCATGTTGCTCTTACCCCCAAGCATGGGAATTTAACTAGCCCAGGCTTAGGGGACACCGCTAGCTGGCCGGCGAAGTCTCTCTCTCTCTCTCTCTCTCTCTCTCTCTCTCTCTCTAGAGAGAGAGAGAGAGAGAGGTACTATACTTCTTCAATGACTCTTATTAAAATATTTACTAACCGACAACAGAGGTGACGAAAACAACAGTATTTCTTTAATATTTGAAATGAACTGTGCTGATCTTTATCATTTACCATTCTTAGATCTTTATGGCTGCAAGTGTGTGGTACAATTAAAAGCTACTTTTTCATGTGATAGTGGCGAATCAATGGAGAACTGTGCACTCACCTTGAAAACCTTTGGTAAAAAGAATAGCATATGAGACGATCAAAATATAAATTTCTTTCCTTCTGAAACTACGGATATCATCATTAATTTCTAAAAACATTTAGTATTCTACTTACAGAAAAGGAATATCTCAGAAACTGATAATGAATTGACTACTTTATAACGAAGAGAACAATATAATAGAGGTTCCACTCAACGTCATATGTATCATTATTGAAAATAATTAGGGTGTCTCAAAAAAACAAGGAGAAGACTTCACATCCAGAACTTACACTCCAGGAGAAATACTAGAGTCCCGTTCGCTCATAAATCGCATTGGTTAAAAATTTGTGTGAAGGAGTGGTAAGTCTACCAGTTTCTCCTCGTTGGAAAGCTCATCAGTCATATTTGGAAATCGATGAACGATGAGAATGACATGGCAAGAAATGGGAGAAACCACAGAACAAGCGGATCCATTCCGTAGCAATGGACTTTAGCCTTTCCGAATACGTTCAATAAACGTGGTGACGATTAAAAACCCGAAACTCGAGTAATTTTCAAATCACCCAGAGAAGTAAAATCATCTTGAAAGGACAATTAAAGCATAATTTAAAAATAGAATTAATGGTCTTACATGATTTTTTCAATATTTTGGGTAGGAAACAATGTTATTATTGCTTCTACATGCAATACGTATGAATTAGAATATCAAAATAAGACAACTATAACAAGTGGGTCGAATGACTATGTCAGAACTCAAATTAATTTAAAGAAGTTGTATTGATCAAACCATGAGGAGATTAACAAAGTACTTTAAAAAATCGTCAAGATTCGCTATGGAAGGACTTCACACACCGTCCAATTGACAGTGAATAAGCCAATTGAATACTTCCCTCAACATTGAAATACGGCCAATCTAACTTCATTCAATCTTAATGTATGAAAACAGTACCAGTAGTTTAACGCAAATTTTACTCCATGTTTTCCCTAGAGTCTCTATAATTACGAAGAATGTTATCGTTTGCATAGTTCATAAGGAGATACATAAAGGAGGAATAAAATATTTATTTCATTGGCTTGAACAAACGTGAGTTTCAGACAAGTAAACTTAGATAGGAATTGCTTCTACACAAAAGTGTGGCTTTCCTTTGGTTTTGAGAAAAAGGTTTGAGTATCTGTGTGAAACGCTGCTGCGATACGCCGAGGCCCTGTGCACCGCTAAGGCGGGCCGCGGGTAGCGCGCCATGAATTTCCCAAGGGTGGCTTATAAGTAATACACACCGGGGTGGCGCGAGCCTCCGGGCGCTGGGGTGCGCCGCACTCACTCCTACACTTCCAGTAGTGCGAGCGGACACGCGAGTGCGACACGCACGGCGTGAGCGGGGCGGGGCAGGCCGCGGGCGCGGGCGCGGGGGCGCAGGGGCGGGGCGGAGGCGGGGGCGGGGGCGGGGCGGCGAGCGCCGTAGAGGCGGAGGGTGGGCCACGCGCGCGGCCAATCGATGGCCAGTGGTCAATAGAGCCAAACGATAGAAGAGACGCCCGCTCGCCGCTCGCCTAGAGCGCGGCCCACAGCCACGCCGCGAGAAGCCCACTGGGTAGACGCCACAGCCCACAAGTGACGCGCCCTCGCGCCCGTCGCTGCTCCACATCCACACGGGGCTCCCTCAGCCCTCAGGAAGCTATCCACTCTCACCTTCGTATTGTCACAGTACTCGATGCTTGTTTTCGACGTACAATTTATATGACTATTCCACTCGTGAAATTAAAACCAACCGTGTTTAACGACACATAAAAATTGTCCAATAAGGGCAATGTATCTCAAACAGATTATCGTTTTTCGTATCCGATTTTTCTTACCGCTTCTGCCTACTGGCCAATCATAAACTGTGACCCACTATCTTAGGAATCGATCGCTATGTCGATATCCAAAAAGCCGCGTATGTACTATAACACATCTTCAATTTTTTAACACAGCTTTCAGTTATTTTCAATATTGGGTGCATTTTGTAAATCTATTGAACATAATTTCATTCATGAAATAGTTTGAAAATTCTCAGATAAATTCCCTCGAGTCGGGGATTTATCGACAATTTCCAAACCACTCGTGATAATTGTCTATGAAAATTTCAACACTTTTTTACCTTAATCATGCTAAGGATCCGCTCCATCTTCCATCATATTATGGGCGTTGATGTGACGGTTGCAAAAGAAAATTGTCAACAGTTTAATTCAAAAACAAAAACTAATATTATCATCACCAATTATTAATATCACCAACAGTCTGCAAATATGTTATTGAAAAGACAGTAACTTTGAGCTCACCATTAACCGTGTCGTTTTTTTCTGTTCTTTTTCTCCTTAATCTTGCGGTTAGACTCCAAAAAAATTTGTTTGTCAAATACACCCTTGTTGTCTTATAGATGCGACTCACACACTCAGCATCCCAAGTCTCATTTTTCTATTTGGGAATCTCGTTAAAAATAATAGATGTAACATTTAATATTACCGATTTATTTTACGTCGGTGACTGAATGATATTCACCGTATCTTCTCCAAAGGAGAAATCTTCTTCACAGAATAATATATTTTTTCGTTAGTGCATTATTTATGCTTCCTGTGTCATTATATCTCAGTGAGATCACGAAAACTCATACGTTTTATTTCAAAAACACATCTTTACCTTATCTGTCATTCAAATTTAGCAAGGTCTATTTTTTAAGTTCTGTCTCTTAACGCAGAGACAGGGATTTTTATGAGTACCTACTTGTGTTCTATTTCTCTCTTCCTCTCCCTCTCTCTCTCTTCCTCTCTCTCCATCTCTCTCTCTCTGTCTTACATATATAGCACCACAAGTTTTTCTCTCGATTCAATCTCTTTTTAATTTAGATTGAAGTTAAATTATGTGAATATAAAATTTGATACAATCTTCAAATAGATTGACATCAGACAACACTTCATGAGAAAATGTAATTTGCATATGAATAACGACTAGTGTATGTATTCAAGCAAGATATCAATAAAAATAATAAAATACATTATCATATCATAACCATTGCAAAGCAAAATCTTCATCAAGTAATGTTTGGGTCAGAGAAAACTCGTGATTTCGCGTGACCGGAGACCACTGCTTTGCATAAAGATAGCGCTCCATTTTCTCTGGAAGGTAAATGGCAACAAAGAAGATACCCTAAAAACCTTGTTATGTTACTTGTTTGCATGGTACATGGTGAATTTTCTCCGTGGTGTGATGGTTCATCTAAGATTAACACGATAAAGAAAATTAACCAAGTGGTAAGGACAAGGTAGGTCGATTCCCTTTATCTTATATAAGACAACAGCTCGTTATTCAGAGCACATCAGTTACCTCGCAGGAAGCGCACCCCTCTAACATCGAGCGCACAAATGCCAAACCCCTATTAGTTCAGCTAGTGTCGCGGTTTGTCATTACGCGATCACGTTATTACAGGTCTTTCGTTGAAGCACGATCATGGTCTCTCCTATATGCCATCGCCTACTAATATATTTAGTGGAAAGTGGAAAGTATACGGCATGTAACGTCTCTCGTTCACAGCGCGGATAAATAGTGGTGCTACAGCAACACATATTTTCTTGTAACATTGGTTACAATTACGAACATTTGGGATTTTGGGAGTCAAAGTTTTCAATGAAAATTTGCATGTAGGACCAGGATGTACTGATAAATAATATTCTTGATTTCATATTTCAATTGCCATGTACGTGGGGTTCGGCACGGTTCGATTTTAAACCATAATCTCTTCCTACTATGCCTAAACGATATGTCCCTATCGATTCACAACGGAAGAACTGTTCTCTCCGCAGATGATACGAATAATCTACGCAATAAAGAAACAGTAACTAATAATATATCATATATATTATTATATCATATGTTAAAAATTGAATTCGTAATAAAAAAAATCATAGTGGACGAAGAGAAAGCAGTTGCAATGAAGTTTTTAATTTCAAATATACAATTGTATCCGTTGAAAATGAACGATGTGCCATTGACTGGTGTTAAGGTAACACACCTTTTCTTTCTTTCCATTAAAACTAAAATGAATCGTTCATGTAAATTAACCCAACATAATATTAAGTTCACAATACTTCGCGTTCTTAGTTCTTTCAAATTCATTCAGCCTCCGTACTGTTCATTGTGCATATTTCGCGAATGTTCTTTCTCGTCGGAGATATTGTGTGGGGAAACACTTCCAATAGCAGACTTTTAGAAAACAGAAAAGAATCGTAGTACTATAATAAGCAAATCCCATCCACCTGTTTTTTGTAAGCATCTTTTTATTAAGCTAGGAATTCTACCATTGTCTTACCTCATAATTTTCGAATGAGATTTTGTCAAAAATGATTTAGACAGGGGTGGGACATATTTTCATCCAATACAGGTGACTATAATTTTAACACATTTAGTAATCACATTCATCAATAGCTCACTAGAAAAACTTCACCTACATGTATACATTATTTTACATGATTGACAGAAGACATTGAAGGATTAAAATTAATACACAAGTGTAAGTGCCAACTGCTACTACTTATAATAATAATAATAATAATAATAATAATAATAATAATAATAATAAATACTACTACTACTAATAATAATAACAACAGTACATGATATCAATTATATTGGAAGGCAGGTTAACGGGGCTTGGTCATAAGTAAACACGAACTATAAGTTAGTTGTTTGCCGACGTTTCGGAAAATTTATTTCCATCCTCAGGGCTTGCAACCAAAACATGAAAACATAATTAATAGATATTGTAATGATTTGCGATCATTCCGGTAATTTAGTGTTCCCAAAAATAAAGACTTCCCAATAAAATGTTAAAATTTATATTCAAAAAGACAGAAGACGGCAGCGCCGCGCGCAGACATTTTCCTAAATTAACCGAATGCGCGGAAAAGGGGGCAATTCAACATAAACATTCGATAAAGCATAATTTCTAGAATCGTTAGAAAGAACAATCAGTAAAATCGGACCAGGGGTTCACTAGATTTCGAAATAATCGTAATCGTACCTTTCACGTTCACAAGCATGGAAGCCATTGTTGCTAGAAGAAAGCTGAGGAAGAATATGGTTTTTAATAAATACTAGCTGACCCAGCGAACTCTGTTCCGCCCAAACATACGAAAACGCGTAAAAACGTGCGAAAACGCATGAAAACGTGGAAAAACCCTCGAAAAAGTGCGAAAACCCACGAAATTAAGCAAAAACGTGCGAAATCACGCGAAAACATGCGAAATCACGCGAAAACGTGCGAAAACGTGCGTTCTCACACAGAAACGCTGTTGAACGGGATAACCAGTATCCTATGTCCGTCTCCTGGCTCTAAGCTTCCTGCTCACCAAATGGGTACAGCCGTTCTTAAGTTATAAATAGTGCAACTAACACGACTATATATAGATATAACGGCGAACGAAAGGCGGCTATCATTATCGCCTTCTGTTATCAGTGCGGCGTTACAACAGGCAACAATGACCGCTAACATGCGAAATCACGCGAAAATGTGCGAAAACGTGCAAAAACGTGCGTTCTCACACAGGAACGCTGTCGAACGGGATAAACAGTATCCTATGTCCGTCTCCTGGCTCTAAGCTTCCTGCTCACCAATTTTCAGCCAAAACGGTACAGTCGATCTTGAGTTATAAATAGTGTAACTAACACGACTTTCTTTTATATATATAGAAGACTAGCTGACCCGGCGAACTCTGTTCCGCCTTAACAGTCGGTCCCATCTTTTTTTCGCGTCGCACTCACTGTGAGAAACTGTACTATCCTTGTTGCACTCGTGATAATAAAGGTATTGCACATTTATGTTTTTCTCTCAAACAAAGAAAAATGTCAAAAAAACGCTCTGATATTAAATAGATAATAAAAAAATCTATTACGTAGCAGAGCGGTTTTTTTTTAATTGATTTTTGTTTAAGAGAGAAATACAAAGCTGTATTAATAGGGATCGGCTGTTAAAGGCAATAAATAAGCAGATTTTGGAATTTATTAAGTTAAATTGTTTATTAGAAAATGCAAATAAAAAATAAGTAGATTAATCATTCATTACTGTTCCTGTATTTTGGTGCATAGGTGAAATATATATGGGTATAACGTAAGTATATAATAGGTGTAGTATATATAGATATAACGGCGAACGAAAAGCGGCTATCATTATCGCCTTCTGTTATCAGTGCGGCGTTACAACAATGGGTTACAACAGGCAACAATGACCGCTAACATGCGAAATCACGCGAAAACGTGCGTTCTCACACAGGAACGCTGTCAAACGGGATAAACAGTATCCTATGTCCGTCTCCTGGCGCTAAGCTTCCTGCTCACCAACTTTCAGCCAAATCGGTACGGCCGTTCTTGAGTTATAAATAGTGTAACTAACACGACTTTCTTTTATATATATAGATAACGGCGAACGAAAGGCGGCTATCATTATCGCGTTCTGTTATCAGTGCGGCGTTACAACAATGGGTTACAACAGGCAACAATGACCGCTAACATGCGAAATCACGCGAAAACGTGCGTTCTCACACAGGAACGCTGTCGAACGGGATAAACAGTATCCTATGTCCGTCTCCTGGCCCTAAGCTTCCTGCTCACCAACTTTCAGTCAAATCGGTACAGCCGTTCATGAGTTATAAATAGTGTAACTAACACGACTTTCTTTTATATATATAGATAACGGCGAACGAAAGGCGGCTATCATTATCGCGTTCTGTTATCAGTGCGGCGTTACAACAATGGATTACAACAGGCAACAATGACCGCTAACATGCGAAATCACGTGAAAACGTGCGTTCTCACACAGGAACGCTGTCCAACGGGATAAACAGTATCCTATGTCCGTCTCCTGGCCCTAAGCTTCCTGCTCACCAACTTTCAGTCAAATCGGTACAGCCGTTCATGAGTTATAAATAGTGTAACTAACACGACTTTCTTTTATATATATAGATAACGGCGAACGAAAGGCGGCTATCATTATCGCCTTCTGTTATCAGTGCGGCGTTACAACAATGGGTTACAACAGGCAACAATGACCCCTAACATGCGAAATCACACGAAAACGTGCGTTCTCACACAGGAACGCTGTCGAACGGGATAAACAGTATCCTATGTCCGTCTCCTGGCCCTAAGCTTCCTGCTGACCAACTTTCAGTCAAATAGGTACAGCCGTTCTTGAGTTATAAATAGTGTAACTAACACGACTTTCTTTTATATATATAGATTACGAAAACGCCTGAAGGGATTGGGCTGGAACTTTATAGAATCACGGGGCGAAATTTATGAACAATTTCAAGACTAATCACGATTTGGGGAAACATCTAGAAAGCTAATTAAAATTAAATGTAGTAACGTATAATTAAAATATACACAAAACAGACACGCATCGTAGTGACGTCACGACGAAAGATCGAACTAAAAATGATAATATTTAATGAAATAAGACAATGAAACGAGAAATAGATAGTGCAGTAATTATCAGAGAAATTATAGTCAGTGTTGAGAACCGGTGACAAGGCGTTAAGAACGTTTAAAACATGAAAATAAGAAATATTTTGTAATCTTGTTTGTGGCAACGGGCAAGTGATCGGCGTCTGTTCAATGTAAATCTATTTAAGATATTGGACAACAATGGTAGAGGAAGATGATGAGACGGTGTTGTGCGCTTTGGGAAGACGCTAGCTCCGTGTTAGCGTAAATGTAAAATTTTAAAAATTATTGTTCGGAAGTGTAGTTTGAAAACATTTTTAGATATTTTCATACGGACAAAAAGGTTGTAACAAACGGGTGAATGGATTCGTAAGTAATGGCGAATAATTTACATGTAAAAGTGACGCGAACATTAATTTTACGCGGTTGCACTTTTGAACAATGGTCGCGGACATTTTGTGTTGCAGTGTTTACAACACGAAGTTAAGCGTGCCCCGGACAGTAAAAGGAAATACAAACAGAGTATTTTCATTTTAGTTGGCGTAACGAAAGTGTCTCTTTGCCGCGGGAACTTGAAATATTTTTATTTGCATTTGTGCAACGAACAGTGTTTCTTCGCCGCGGGAACTTTAAATATTTTATTTTCATTCGTGAATGAACAGTGTTTCCTCGCCGCGGGAACTTAAAATGTAGTGAAAACTTTGCGTTTCATCGCAAAACGTTTCGTAGTGGTTTTTTAACTATGTGAGTTCGTGGTACTATATATGGTCCTGGGAACTGGTGGAAGCTGAGACGTTAAGAACGCCGCATGTCGCATCGCCGTACACGGGGAGTGTACGAATCGGCGGACGGCGACGCGTGATATGCGCCGCATGTCGCAGTGTTCATCAGGTATCAGGGAAGTGATGCATGGATATTTTTTTTATTTGGCAACTTCAAAGGTATCTGTCGAAGACCAAGTTCTGTTAATTCATTATAGAATAAGAGGGTCAACAATTTCAAACGACAGAATGCTCATTCGGTGTGGACGAATGTATTTCTCTATGTAATTTTCAGTGTGAATGGTCATTATATTTTTTTGGTTTTAATATTAAGGATATTGTTTGTTTGCTATATTTTGTTTTGTGTGGCATCAAAGGGCACTATCATCGTATATATATTTGTCATTTTGAAATATCAGAGGAAAAGAAACAGTCAAAAGTACTGAAATAAATTGAGATGAACACATTCGGGTTCATCAGCAAACCATTAAAGGATGTGTAGTGATTCATGTAGTTAGACGCAGACCTGCACGCGCGCGCATAAGTACTTCGTTTGAAGCCCTGTATAGGGCAGTCACATATTGCCGCCCAGAAAGAATTAGAAGTTGTATAAAATTAGCTAGCGAACGGGCGAGTGCAAGAGCTAAAGTAGGTTGAAAAGGAAGTGTGTGTATTGATGACAAGGCGCCCATTTGTGTTTAAAGATAAATAGGAATAATAAGTAAGTGATTATTTGTCAGCCCAAGTTAATAGTGTGTATAGTATTTATGATAGTAGAAGTATAGCCGTGTAGCAAGGAAGAGCAGGTGAATCTATTGCATTGGCAGCCCAACGCGCGGATAGGATAGGTAGCGACAGGAATATGCTGCATGCTCCTCCATATCAGGCACCTCTCGGGGAGTGAGAGACACACAGTCCTCCTCATCACACCAACACACACCATGATGAATATCCTATTAGCATCATATTCATCATGGTGTGTGTTGATGTGATGAGGAGGACTGTGTCTCTCACTCCCCGAGAGGTGCCTGAGATGGAGGAGCATGCGGCATATGTATTAATTATGTTTTCATGTTTTTGTTGCAAGCCCTGAGGATGGAATGAAATTTTCCGAAACGTCGGCAAACAACTAACTTATAGTTCGTGTTTACTTATGACCAAGCCCCGTTAACCTGCCTTCCAATATTTCATCAATTGGTCGTTAAGAACTTTTCAAGATATCAATTATTGTAACAAGTACACATAATTTAACAGTATTACTATATTCCTTGCTTAAATCTTGAAATGGTGAGGAGGAGGAGGCAGGTTTTATGCCAGGTTTTTCTATTTCTACACCTATTCCTACTGCAGCACCTGAAATCACATCGCACATATCCGTTTTTGAGGTATTCCTGAACACAATAAAAACGTTTTTGCTGAAGGAAGTGTTTGAGTTTATTCTTGAAGTTGTGTAATCCTGTCGTGTTTCTCAGATGCTTTGGTAATTTGTTGAAGAATTGTATACCTGAAGAGAATGTTCCCTTTTGGTATAATGTGCTTGTGCACTTTGGTTGATGAAGGTTATCTGCTTGCCTTGTAAGCTTGTGTTAAATTTGTAAGATGTGCCGTGGTTTATTAGATTTTTCTTTACAAACATGATAACTTCGTAAATGAATATACAAGGCAGAGGAAGTAAGCTTTTTGAACTGAGGTCTACAGGACTCGGTTCTTTTTGTATTTGTTATTGTTCGAATGATTTTTTTTTGTATTTTGAATGTTTCCTCAGTCTCTGGTGCTTGGCCCCATATTATTATTCCGTATTTGAGAGTAGGGTGCACATTACCGAAGTACACTGTTTGAGCTGTCTCAATGGTGCTGTTTCTTATTCTTATTCTAAGAGCATAGTTAGTTTGTTCAATTGTGAATTAATATCTCCCAGGTGTGAGTTCCATTTGAGGTTAGATTCTATGGTGATTCCGAGAATTTTGGTTTTCTGTGCTTGCGTGATGCTGTTTCCTTATAATGGTAAATTTGGTGAGTATTATTGTGTTGAGTGGGAGTTGTGGAAGGTCATTGTAATTGTTTTGTCTATGTTTAGAAATAGTTTCCTATGGCGGATCCATTCAATTAGTTTGTCAATGGCTGAATTGACTTTGTCTTCTAAAGCTTTGGTTGTCCTTCCTTTGAATATTATATTATTATCATCAGTGAAATGTACTGTTTTGTTGTTTTCCATTATTGATGGCAAGTCAATTACAAATATAAGAAATAAAATCGGGCCTAGTGTGGATCCTTGCGTGACCCCATGTCACATCTCTTGGCTCGAAGTGATGGTTTTTTATTTTGTTGTCATTTTGGTAAGGTAATACTACTATTTGTTTTCTGTCTGATAGATATGATTTGATGCACTTGTAAACAATTCCTCGGATCCCATAAGATACTAATTTTGAAAATAGAATTTTGTGATCTATTGTGATTGCTTTGAAATAGGATATAACTAACTCATTAATGAACATTTTGATTATTTTGAGCAGTTAATATGTAATAAAATACAAATTAAATGAATTAATCAACTTTTATTACTATGTTTCTCTTTTAATAGACCACGATACTTCATTGGAATACCTCTTTTAAGATCATTCCTGTTTTAGGGTATTGATGCATACTTTTATTGTTTTAGTGTCAGAATGTTTATTACACGTACACAAACACTTAAAACACCTAGTCCTACTCGTTCTGTTTCTCGCGCATAGCGAGCGTCTTACAACTTAGGCTGGTGAACATTCAGGAAGTGCAGAGCTCGCCGCTTCCCCTCCAAGCAAACATTTCATTCCAGTCCGTTTTGTGTTTTCTGTGATTTTTTAGTTTTTTAAGTCCCTCTTCAACTTAAGATTCTATCATTTCTTGCCCCAGGGCCAACACAAGTTTTCTCTTTTTACATTTTATCTGTTATAAGTTACTTCCACATTGTCCTTTGGAATGCAAAAATACACGAAGTAGGAACGCTTATCGTCTGAACGCCTATCGTCTGTATCGTCGTACTGATAGACTGACGCGATGATTCAAATGCCTGACTGAAAAATTGCAGGCGTTTCTATAATACCACTTTCATTAAAATCAAAAGATTGGAGTGTCAATCCAAAAAGTATAATGTTCAAAATGATTCATAGGAATAAAATTTTGTGACGCGGAATACCAAGAGGGGTACAAATGCACACTAGTGCTTGTTGTATTTAGTGCACAAAAAACACCTTAAAACGATTACATTATTTAATACGTCATTGTCAATTGAAGTATTTCGGGCAATATAAGGAAATTTCAATATCAGCAAGACACAGCAGTGTGTGTACAGCAAGAAAAAAGTGAGATGAGGTGCACATGTACCCCGCTTGGTATGTGGAAGTTTAATAAAGAATATGAGTTCGGATAAGTACTCCAGAGTTTGCAAAAACGTGCACAGATTGTACTTTTCGTGATGGTACATCACACACAGTTTTAAATTGTTAACGTTAAATAAATAACGTAGTTCCAGCAAAGTCCAGGTAGTAGTTCAAAAGATCCTTCAGGCTCACGAGGTAGTCTGAAATTATATATATATATATATATATATATATATATATATATATATATATATATATATATATGTTCACCACAGGAGGCAGTGATGTGTTAAAAGAAGAAACATGATTATGTGCGTGTGTTATTTACTCACATCACAAAATCCAATATATGAGTTCCTAAATAACAGTGATTTGATCTCTTGAAATTTGAAAAGTGTCATGTGAAAAGCTAAGTAAGTTAAAAAAATATTTATTTTTATTATTTTAATTCACGAAATATACTTTAAAAATTGATACTTTCCAGTTACTTCTTTCCAGTTTATAAACAATGTAATAAACTTTACCGAAGAATTATATCAAAGCACATATTTCGTGAGCGCATACGTTACATACCCTCCTTTGACATATACAACTTATCTATGGAATCTAGCCAAGTCACACTAATACTGTTTTGCAAGCACGTTTATAGCCCTATTTCGTTTTCCAACACGCTCAACAAAACTGTAACTGTTGGTCGTTTGCCAAGTTTGTGTAGTCGCATCACATTCACAAGACTGACACAGAATAGCAAGTATCTATTCGAAAGGATAAAATTAGATTTGTCTCGTGAACGTTTTCTTGTCAACGGTATATATAAGAATATATTTTTCAAATTCTCAATTCTAATGAAAATGTCATTTCAAACGCAGTAAATTGAAGCCCATCATAACTCATTTCAGCATTGAAATGTTCCAAAAGAAAACGTTATATAATTTTTTCTTATATAATATGTATCATAATTGTATATTATGCAATCTAATAGAATATTGTCCTTAATTGAATAGACGTAACTAAAATATAATGTGAATAGATCTTTATTTTTTTCCAAACTAGAAAAATAAAATAACTGAAAAATAATATACCAAAAAAATTAATGTTTGTTAAAACAAACTATTCTACTTTGACAACACATGCTATGTAGCAACAACTCTGACTATTGACCTAATGGTTCAATTCCAATCATCTTTTCAATATCCGTTCGAAACAATTGAGTATTGCCAGGCGTTCGTATCAAAGAGACCCAGTTTCGTGGTTTCAGTAGGATTTAGTTTCAAAGTCCGCTTCTAGGAAGGCAGCTATTTATTTGCTTTTTCCTCTCCGGCGTCGTAAGGCAGCCGGAACGTGCAGGTGGCGGCCCTGCTTTGAAGTGGCGCGCCACTTGGGCTCCGTCTGGAATGCTTCCTGTGTTCCCCGCAGATTACATTTCTCGCTCAAGAACATATATTAGATCTGCTTTAGTATTCAGCTCAATCGAAAGACCTATAACTCTTCATGGAAATGGAGATACATTTTCCGCGAAAGACAAGAGATATATACTTGATGATGGCCTACCATCCATAAAGTGTTTGTTATGACACATGAGTACCATTGAGTGTGTGTGGTCCATATTTCTCGATAATAAGAAACAGTATATAAGTTCACCAACACAGTCGTGATCAAACCTTATGAAATGCAACCCGTCGCAAAAAAAGAGTTCCTTTGTTCTGTGATCCTCTTACGGAGACACGATGATCGAATAATGTTTTAAAAATATTGAATAAGAGAACTATGATGGTTTCTCTTACATTCACCACAGTATATTACCTTGATACAAACTCTTCGGATATCTTATATTTATTGTAAATAATGATATATCTTATAACAAAGTTGTATATAACCTGCTGTGTCCTCTGAGGTTAACGTGAACAATGTCTAACATAGTGAACGACCGCGAAGAAACTCGGTATATTGATCGCATACGTGCTTATAACGTACCGAGAAGTAATAGAGGAAGGAGCGACGCGCATCAATTGAAAATGGATATCCAGGAATCTAAGCGAAGTGCGCGGTGGGTGACCGGTAACTGTAAGATTATGATGCCATCAAGACGAAGCAAAAACTAGGAAGGTCATAAAAATATCACAAGGGAGAAAAATGCATCGCTGAAAATCTATGCGGGATTCAAGAAATTGTTTTAATGAGCAAAATAGGGGTTAAAGCTTCAAACATCTATCATGGTTTTGCAGTTTTCTTCATGATTGGAACAAAGGAGACATTCATCCATCTCGTCCCAAGTGACGAATTTTCCATTTGGACAGTCCGTCGATCAAAACGATCACGTCTGGGCACTTTCCAGCAGTGACACTGAATCCCATGAACGCTTCGAGATATATCTGTTTCACTGCCAAGACGCTCACGTAGATTTTAAAAGAAAGGGGCTAATTGTGGAACGGAGTTTTAGGGAAGCTATTCTGAGCAAGTGATAAATTTCACGTGAGAAGTCCAAGACGCAATTATATTTTGAGGTCCCTCTAAATATTTCTAATTAGTTTTTACTCTGGTTCACACTATCGCTGATCCATAGATCCCTCAACGAGAACAAAGCAGAGTTACAGGGAATCTACAAAAAATTTTTCCCTGTTTGAAATAAATAAAATCGTAAAACTTTATAGTACTACGCTTTTAAATTTCCCAAACTACTGCTCTGCAACATGGATAAGTATGCGCCTCGCACCTGCCGAGATACTTTTCGCAACGTTATCGTATTGGAACACTACGGCCTGCTGTAGAGCAGATCATAAAAGTATTATTTTCGAGCAGGAGCCTTGCTGCCTTTAACCGAAAGAGACATAAAAATACGGTTGAATGGCGATGTGCAATTGTTATGATTGTTCCTGATGTTGCCAAGCGCATAAGGTACCAGGCATTCACTCGTATGCACTACATGGCCGACTAGTAATGTCTCGTTTACCGCGACATGCACTACTTTGACAGGAATATAAATCACTCAAACTGCACATCTTTCATATTTTTTTATTATTGCACTGGAAGACAATATCTTTTGTTTTTTGTGACGAAGGAAGTTTCTTTTTTCTCGAAGACTTCTTCCTATCTAAATTCGATACTATTAATTTTCCACTACATTTTAGCACTGACGCCTCCTCGGAGTTGACCGGGATGCTTAAGTCATATCTCCTGTCTTTGGTTTTTCTCTGATAATCTCTGAGTAATTTTACTGTTTTGTTTATTTGACGCAAAATTTAAGTATATTATTTTAAAGAGAGCGCTTCAGTATTGTCTTAAATGGAATCAGGTTATTCACTATTGATATTTTATGACGCTTTCGATAACCAATTCACTTCACACTCATGAAATAGAAAATGACAGTTTCCA
Organism: Teleogryllus occipitalis; assembly: GCA_011170035.1. NCBI lineage: Eukaryota > Metazoa > Arthropoda > Insecta > Orthoptera > Gryllidae > Teleogryllus > Teleogryllus occipitalis. Next base: position 109,949 of record BLKR01000448.1, read on the forward strand.
GATGAATCACAGTATGTGCCGTAGTAATTGTATATTCCTTACGGTTTAAAAAAAACAGAAAGGAGAAAAGAGACACAAGAAAATTAAATTGGTATGGATTTCAGTACATCTACTAAGTTGTGTTGTGTGTTTATGCAAACACCATAAGTTGCTACCTACCCGAAAATGCTTTGATCAGATGTGTAGATACTTAAATGCGATGATTTTTTTCAAATTTTTGAGCAAACGCACTTCTGTCAGATCTACATGTAATCCCACAGCTTCCAAAGTATTCAGTATAGCGGCATTACTTGTTGGTCTGTACATTCAATCAATTACCTTTTCCAAACTTTTGAATTTTTCACCAGTAAAATTTGTAACCAAAACATAAACACATAAACTTATACAATCTCAGGAATGTATTTGATCAAACGTTTTTCTCAACCTTCCCCCTTGATTAAGGTGTGTTACAGATTTCCCAGTTGATCTTACAGCAGGTGGCAACTCTCCTACATATTATCTACATTGTTACTTATTTCTTACCTGGTACCCTCACTAATTGTCTTTAATTGCTCCGGACCAAAGAAAAAGAAAAATAGCGTACAATAAACTCACAAAGATGCCAGCAGGTAAAGGGAATTTAAATCGCAATAACACTTGTCGTGCAAACTTGACTCATATCCCTAGGGACCCCTGCTAGAGCGGAAGGGAAGATAAGTACTAACTTCGCCACATTACACAGTCGTGTTGCAATTTAATACGCTACGCGATACCCTGAGTAATGTATTGAAAAATGTATTGAAAAAAGGAGTAATCTCAAATCATCGCATTGCTATTCATCCATTTCTGACTTCAGCTGTCGAACGGTTCATTCTTTTAACGGTTTTATTCCTTCACACATATTTGTAATAATTTTTGAACGCGTTCGTGAACGCGCTTGCGTTTATTGTAGAAGTTCGTGGTCTTTAGTACACTATGGTCTGCGTAACAGAACATAGGTTTTGAAATATTACCGCTAAGATTTCCATCCGCAAATCATGTAGCTAGCGTTATTCATTTGTCATTTCAGTTTAGAGGAGACCGATATATTAATAACAACTTTATTGTGATTTTTTTCAAAGATTGAGAGCTGAATTTTGGCCCGTGAAGGCCTAGGTGCGCACCTCCTGAGCCAGCTTGGAAGCCCCCCACTGTCCTGAACGCTTGCGTCCCCATTCCTAAGAGGCAGCGAATAATTGCGACACACAGGAACTGTGTCTTGGGACAGTCTTTTGCAGGACAACACACCGTGTTCCAAAGCCAGTGCAATTCCGATGTACGTGATGATCGTGTTCTGGATAATGCTGAGTAACCAGGAGTTCTCCTGATCTGAATGCAGCGGAGCATTTAGGGGCAATGTGGAAGGCTGCGGTTGGAAGTCTGATGATTAAATAATGAGGTGATCCCCCTATTTTCCCACCATACGTTTGTCAATATGGAAAAAGTGTTGAGGGATATGGAAAAAGGAATTTGTTACAAATGCTATTGCGTTCATATGCAGGCGAATTAAAAGCTGTGGACATTAGTAATGGTGGATGAATGGCATACTTTAATAAAAATGGTGGTAATAACTTGTGAATGAACATTTAGCAATTTCGCTGCAAAGCGAGTGGATGAGCGCTGGACTGTCGCAATCCTGCCGAGTCCTGCCCCCTCCCCCCCTCGGCTGGCGATTCAGTCCCCGCCAATTGACTGCGGCCCGGCGCCGCCTGCCTCCCCGGCGGTTGCGGCGGCTGCGGCGGGCGGCGGCGCGCGGGATGGGCCGCCGATTCATCTGCGCCGCATTCACCCACACAAAGCGCCCCCTCCCTCCGCCCGCCTCTCGTGCGGCGCACACGGACCTCTGTGTTGAGCGCGCGCTGCAAAGCGCGGACGCGCTCCCCCGCCCCGTTTCTTCGGTTCTCGCAGAGCTGGCGGTTATTAGCCGTGTTCTATCACATGGGAACCGAGTTTTTCGATGTTCGGATCTGCTTTCTGCTGAATGTTTTTCCTGCTGGTCAATACGTGACTATTCCACTGGATCGGGTTTCTATATTTACTCATCACGGTTAAATCAGTAGGTGTCTACAGTCCACTGCAATGATTTCTCGTTCCCATCTTCATCGAAATATCTCGGCATGTACACATAGACGATTTTGCCCACAATAAATTTGCATAATTCAAATACTCTTTATTTTCATATCTACTGCATGGACCCTTTGGATAATCTATATAGGTGATGATATTTCTTCAAATTTGAAACGGTAAAATCCGTGTTTGCTGACATTTCCCAACCTTTTTATCAATTGAAAGATTCCTTAAGAAAATTGTGACTGTGGAGTAATACCTACTATATTTTGTGATATGAAAATCGAAACAAAAATTCAATCTTTCAACTCAAATCTTCAATCAAAAATTTACTGAATGTTAATAATAGTGAGTAAAGTTGTTTATTACATGCTTCCAACAATGTTTTTTGATTTTTTATTCAAATTTCGAGGCTTGGAGACGCGTTGCGTAAATTTGTAGACGCAACAAATTTTTAAAAAATTGCAGTATTCTCAAAGTCAGCTGTGAATATTGTATTCCATGTGTTCATTTATAGTCGGTTTATTTCAAAATATGAAGACAATGTACTTCTAAAGAAGAATGTTCTTTTTACGTTAAACACGTATCTACGAGTGCTTGACACTCGTAACTCAATACGTAACCCCTATTTTAGGTCACATAATACAAATAACGCGAAAACATTTTTTTCAACATTTGAATTATACTCTAATTATTATCTGCATTGAAATCAACATTTTCGTATGATAGAGCAGAAAAATAAAAATACAATATATTCGACATTTAACAGTAACAAATTTCTCAACTGTGTTTAACCCATTGACGGGGCAATTTTACATTTCCAACGGTATCAGTCTTTGACTAATAAAGATAAAATTCTTTGCGAGGTAATTATGCAGTGTTTAAGAAAGAATATTTGGATTCTGATACAAAGATAACCTTGATCTCTTCAGATGGCGTAATGGAATCTGCCTGAGTAAAAATGTTAGGACGAATTTTACATACACTACAGAAACCATTCATCTGTTACCTACATAGAATGCGGAAAGCGTTTGAATCTACAGAGCTGAAAAACTAACTAGGATAGAAACAATTATGGCTAATTATGTTAAGTCTAAATTTACCGATTTTAGTAATTCGTTACATATATCCTTCATTTATCTTTCGTTCAAAATTTTCCAATATTTCTAAATATTATTTCTGAATATCCTTTTTACTTCTAGCCATCAAATATATATTTTAATAAATATAATAGTTTAAGTTCCAAGTGTTTATGTTCTTTATTGATTCAACGCGTTGCAAAAAGGGTTTTCGCGTAACATTTTACATGTATCACTGATAGGCTTCCTACTATCCATATTAGTAAGTATTTTCGCTTGCTAACAAGTCTTTTATTTTTTCCTTATAAATTCACTGCTAGTGTACTGAAAGTTTAAAATTTCTGTATTTTAAAATAATAAACATTTCAGGCAAGCAAATTAATCACCACTACATTAGGCAGACAATAAATCTAGTGCTGAGTAAATTGTAGTATTAACAACGCACGTCTTCAAAGCTCAATTACTGATCAATTTGAATGCAACATTTGCATAACTTCACAATATTAAAAAACAACAACAATATGACTTAGAAGATTCTTTTTAAAACGTATGTCACAGGAGCTAAAAGGAGCAAACGTGAACATTAGAATTGCACATTTTATTTACCCATAGTCAATTCTAATTAATATTGAGTTCTTCATTGTGAGCCTGAAAATAAAAACATAACGAAAGTGAATACAAACTAAACGAAGAAGTACAACTAGCGAGGCATATTCGTGCTAGCAATAAAACATATAACATTTAAGCATTTCGATGAATTTAATGAGAAGAAAGAAAATGCTTTTGGAAAGAATAATAATACAAGTCCACAAGGGGAAGTACATACGTTTTCAGTAATTTCTGAGAGTTTGTTTCAGAAAGCCGATGTTTCAGAAACGTCCTTTGTTTATTCGATGAATAGTTCGTAGTGGCGGTCCCAAATACTGTATAGCAATTTCCGCCAACGAACATTTTTCCTGTGCTGCACTGAACGCGGCCGACATTGGACTTGCCCATCCGGTCGCATCACTCCTTTCCTCCCCCCCTAAAGCCACGCACGGGGGCGGTGGCCTGCATTCCGCGAGCAAGGAGCCTACGGAAGTACCGTGTGTACACATAGACGTACACACCGTACGTCTGAGCGTGTGACTATGAAAACCTCAACGCTTCCTGAGAAACGTTCACCAACGAATCTTACGTGTGGGCTAATCCGCTTAGTAGGTTCTGTCACTGCGTTTATTGGAGCATCGCTCTGTTTTTGCCGCCCTCGCCGCGGTCCCCTCGTCCAGTGAATGGGCGTCCCGCGGGGTGCGGGTGGGGCGCGGGCGGGGCACGGGCGGGGCGAGAGGCGCGAGCGTGGGGCAGCGGGGCGGCCGCCGTGGGCCCGAGGGCGCGTTGCCCTGTGCGTGGGAGGCGCCGAGCGCCGAGGGCCCCGCGGCGCGATCGAAGGGTGCGTGCGCGCCGGGGGCGGAGGGCGGGACAGGGGGCGGGGCGGTGGCGGGTTCACGCCCCGACGCGCTTACGACGCCGCGATCGCTGTGGCGCCGCCGTTTATGGAGATGAAAATTTGAATGACGTCAGCTGGGCGGGTTCGGAAGCGCGCGGAGGCGCCGGGGAAATCCGGCGGCGGGGTCGATATGGCTGCGAACGCGGTGCGGCGCGGCGCGGGGCCGAGGGCCGGGGCCGAGCGCGGGGCGCCGCTCGCGCTCTACTTACACTGTGAAGTGGTAGACGAAGCACAGCCAGCCGCCGGGGTGCTCCAGGAACACGTAGACGCGCTCCTGGAACGTCTTGCCCTTCTTGTGATGGAACACGTACTTGGCCTTGAAGGCCTGGTCGATGGGCAGGTAGATGGGGTAGTAGGGGTCGGGCACGCCGGGCGGCTGGCGGTGGCCGGAGCCGCGCTTGGCGGCGAGCGCCGGATCCACCACGCCGTCCACCGCCTCGTCGTCGTCGTCGTCGATCTCGTCGTCCTCGTCCTCCATGTCGTCGCTCTTGCTGCGGTGGCGCAGCGCGTCCTTGCGGCGGCGCTTCTTGATGGGCGTGGGCACGCGCTTGTGGTGCGCCTCGCCGAAGCGCGGGCCGCGCGGGCCGCGGAAGCGCCGCAGCTGCTCCTCCAGGAAGGCGAAGCGGCGCTGCGGCAGCCCCGTCTCCTCGCCCGCCAGCCCGGGGTCCGTGTCCTCCGTGTCGTCTTCGGCGGCCGCGGGCGCCTTGAGGCGCCGCAGCTCCTCGGCGTCACCCTCGTCGAAGATCTCGTCGTCCTCGGGGAAGGTGGAGGTGCCGGCGGCGGCCGACAGCGACGGCCGGTAGCGGTGGTTGGGCTGGCGCAGCACCAGCGGCGACTTGAGCACGCTCAGCACGATGTCCTCGGCGTTGCCGGCGCCCGCAGGGGCGGGGCCGCCGGCGTGGGCGCTGGCGTGGCCCTGGCCGTGGCCCTGGCCGTGGCCGTTGCCGCCGAACGCCCCGCCCACCGCCCCCGCCAGCGCCTCCGACGACGCCGCTCGGATCATCACCTCGCGGGACTGCCGGAACAGCTGCTCCTGCTCCGAGCGGTTCATCGCCCCGCGCTGCGCGCTGCTGGAGGCCTCTCGGGGCGCTTGAGGCGGCAGCACAGCGCTCCTCTACACTCGCCTCATTCTTCTCACACAACGCCTCGCCGTCTCTGGGAGCCCTGTCTCTCCTACCTCTGGCCGAAGGTTCATGGTGGCCACCTGATGCGAGATTCGAGGTTCAGACGGAACAAGACGGCTATCAGGCTAGTTGTCTCGACGGATATTTGGAACGTGGTGGATGCGGAACATACCTAGGAGCAAGTCTGGCTTGGATTTTACCTTGAGTGTCAGCCACTTCTCTATCAGAGAAATACGCGAAATAACTCTTTCATTAAACTTACACACAAATTATTTCCACGTAACTTCTTTAGGTAAAACGTTTCTCGAGTTTGTACCGCTTGGAATAGAAAATGTACGTAAATATCATTCACACCAAATCACGATTCATATAATTATCATCTAGCCACAACAAAGAACGTATACAATTACAAGAAATGCTAGAACACTACTTATATTAAGAACGGTCACATACACGTAGTTCTTTGAACACAAATATATTTTGTGAGACGTTTAAAGTGCTATGATTCACGAGAAAAAGGCGAAAAGTCAATACATCGAATAAAGATAACTAACGTAATGTACACACAATATTTTGCTCACGACACGCAAACTGTACTATTCACATGAATGATTTCAAAAGCATGTTCTTCAAGGGCTCCAGCCATCCAAGACGGAGCGCCGCCACGAGGCCGCCGGGCGGAGATGCCGGCCAGCGCGAGCTGCCTGTCTGGCGAGCGGCGGCTGTGCCACTGGGCGCGGGCCCGCGGGCGCCCTGCGGAGTTGGAGTCTCCGGCCGGCGGCGCGGCGCGGCACGGAGAGGGAGGCTGGCGGAGGGCGCGTGTCGTTGGCGGCCGCCCGGGGCTGCGGGGGGTGGGGGCGGGGGCGGGGGTGGGGCGCGGGGCGCCGGCCGCGTGCGCGGCCGCAGCGGGGGGCAGCGGCGGGGGGCAGCGGGGCGGCGGCGGTGGCGGCGGCCGTGGCCGGTGCTGGACGCTGGCAACAGGTCGCGGCGGTGGCGGTGGAGGCGGAGAGCGACGCTGGCGCCACGCTACGACTGCGACGCGCGTCTCCCGCCGCCGCCTCTTAAGGCCCTCGATAGCGCTTTACGGGCGCGCTGGCTGCGCTGGGCGCGGCGCGGGAGCGCGGGTGCGCGGGTGCGCGGGGCGGAGGGCGCGGGCCGTGGCGCGCCCGCCGCGCGACCGGGGGCTGCGAGGGCGGCGGGGGCGGGGCCCGGGGCGGGGCCGGGGCGGGGCCGGGGCCGGGGCCGCGTGGCAGGCTGCGTGGCGGGCGAGCATCCCCCGCCGCCGGCTGGCGAAGAGCGCGTCGCGCCGCCGCTGCAGTCGTCTGGGGGTGCCGACCGCGCCGCGCCGCGCCGCGCCTCTCACGTGCTCCCAACCAACTGTGGAGCTCCCGCGCGCGCCGCACTGGGTCACGCAGCGACGGGAGGCGGCCGTCGAGCGGGGGCCCGTGGCGGGGCGGCGCGGGCGGCACGGGGCGCGGGGCGCGGGGCGTGGATGGGCGACCGGGGCGGGGCGCAGGGGGCGGGAGCGCCCATCGACCGCCGCCTGACAGCGCGCGCTGCGGACGAGCGCGCAACTACGCGCACCCAAGACGACGCAGACGACCAAGGCGAAACGCCGCCCGCGCCCACCGCACCACCCACCATTGCAGACACCACTCGAGGCGCCACGCCAGCCACACCACCAGTCACCCCACCACCCACCAATCCGGCCACCACACTCGACACCAGGCCAACCAAAACACCAGTCACCGCACCAGTGACCTCGCCACCCTCCGCTCGAGTCACAACTCTAGAGACCTCGTCAGTCACAGGACCAGTCCCCGCACAAGCCACCGCACAAATCATCACATCAGCCATCGCACCAGCCCTCACAATAGCCACCGCGTCGCTCGCCAAATCGGTGACCGTACCAACTATCGCACCAACCTCCACACTCCCCATCACACCAGTTCCCGTACCATTCATCGTACCAGCCACCATGCCCTCCATTGCACTACCACTCCAACTACCATCCCAGTCACCTCACCAGCCATCTGTCCGGCAAACGCAGGGCACACATCATTCCCGCGAAGAGGTGATCGCTAGCCGGGTCCCCTGCGTACCGCCTCCGCCCCCACCTCCGCCCTCACGTCCTTGCTCGGCCCCGCCGCGAACGGTCCATCGCTCTCGGCGCGCGCCCGCGGGTTCTGTCTGCGCATCCACTCCAATCGAATGCTCGACGCGCAATCAGGCCACATCAGTGTAAAGTGTAAAGAGGAACCTTCATAGTATACCCATTAGATAGATAAATACCAAAGCAAAACACAATTGATTTCTGTCTCGTCGTTCAGGTAGATCTACGCGATGTCTTAGCCTCTGGAGAAGTGCATGAGTATTTCGTGAATGATATATCTTCCCATTTGCATCGCTTTCAGAATGCATTTGGTAAACGTTAGACGATTCTTCATATAACAAAACTATATCTCTATTTGCTACGGTTTTCCTCAACAAATTATCTTACAATATCCTCATTTATATGTCATGATTATTGAATAAGTGAACTAATTGATATCAATTACAAAGGTACGTTAGAATTATAATTACAAAGGTACGTGTTTATCTCAATTATCAACATCAGAAATACTCTTATTTTTCATAGCATATGTTTAATTATACATTCGTTCGTTAATTAAACACATTCTTCTGTACATAACAGTTTAGTAATTTAAAGTATTTAAATGAATTGCAAAATTGATGCTCAACAATACAATTTAAATACGTTTTCTTTCATAAAACAATACTTTTTCACGAAAAGCATCGAAATTTGAAAGTTTGGAAGTTGTTTTAAAACAGCTACACAGCTAAAAGTTGTGTTCAGTTAGCATTGAGGAAGCCCAGAACATATTTCCTTAAATCCTGTCTGGCAATCACTAACGGCTTATCTATTTCCGCTACTACTGACAACATGTTGCGAGATAATAATATCGTCATTTCCTCCCGGTAAACGACAGTTTAGCTTCCTTTTCTAGAATAGTTTATTTATCGAATTAATGTAGTACATTTTTGCCCATTATTTTTTCTCATTTGTGGAAAAAATTATGAAGCAAAAATGTATTTCCGTAAATATCAAAGGAATTAATCAGTGTCCATGAAATATCTTCGGATGCATGGGCGTCGCTAACAGGCAGACACACGTCCCCTAAGATATTTTCAGTAATATACATTAGTATTATTGTAATTTCATTTTTACTTTCTCACTTTACTTCGTAAGAAGAGAACGTATTGTAATCATGCCCTGAAAACGGCCAATTTTCGACAAGAAAATCTCACTGTAAGGTAAGTGAACCCAGGTAAGTGAATAAATCTTGTTCCTTCATGTAGTAAATTACTTCCATTAACACGTGTAGCCAGAATCGACGTTTTGTGGTTACTTGATACCGAAAAATCGATTGACGGCCAAACGTCTGTCTGCTCGTCTATGGTCAACGTTAGTGCCCAAACCGTTCAGCTGATTTTCTCCGAAATTGATGTCCCCTAATCTACCTGAACAAACTTGACGTCCTGCGAGTTTGAAATGAATATTTAAATTTTGGGGGATATTTTACTTGAAGCCCCAACATTTTCAAGATTCCCTCAAAACTGGCTCAATTTTTCACTTAAATATTGTCCTCGGATAGCGTAGAGAACGCTTAAAAGAATGGCGCAGGTTTCATTATCAATGAAATCCCAATTTTTTTCAAACTTGCAAAAGAACATGATTTTATTTTTTCGTCTTCCTACAACTACAATATTTCCTAAATGCAATCTGCCCTTCAAAGACACATCTTAAAATTAAGTCATGTAAAATATTTCGAAAATATGATTATTTTTTGCGTAATTTTGTGTGGAATACAGGAAATTTTCAAAGAATTATTTTATCAAAAACAGCTCCATTTTTTTCTGCCCAGTTTCTCCTCGTACGGACGGTACAAATGGTGCTGGTTCAGTTTTCTATGGTTGTAGGCAGAATATTGAAACTATGAATAGATGCGACGTAACTTGATCTCTTTTACCATGTAGATCTCGTTGGCTTCAATACGGCAATGAAATAATTCTGACAACTAAATTTCGCGGTGATGCTGGTACTTAAATGATGCTTTCGATGCTCCCCCCCCGAATGTTACATGCCAGAGGCACCCATGATCAAATATAATTCTGATGAAATCTTTGACGTTGCAACTAAGCCAAACATGAGTTAAATTGCATCGTCAAATTTAAATAAAATTACTTTGATTTTTGAAAATTCCATCTGTGGTTTTTTGTACAAAAAGTTTACAAATTCTCGTTTGTTAAATTCAAGCAGTTTCCGATAAGTACTACTAAAAATATTTATTCTTGAAAATATATTCTTTTCTAAAGTGCTAGTGTTTAAAGTATTTTCTATATTCAACTTTAATTGCTTTACACATTTTTTAACTTAAATATATCTAACTACATAAACACTTTTCTGTCATTTATTATTTAAAAGCTCAAAATGTAATGCGCTCAAAATATAATGTGAATGAACATAGTGGACCTCGTTTTCGTGGGAATTGATGTAATGCCTCTTTCTTTATTATTCCTTCGAACTTTCTCTAAATACTTAAACGTACTGGGAGGAATGCCACCAATCACAACTTTAGCACATGGACTATTCTCTGGCTGTCAATCTGACCGCGGTATTAGACCCGAGCGACGGGGGATGGCCAATAATTGACACCGTATACGTAGTACGTTTTAATACAATGCAACTTCTAAACGCTCATTTTATGATTTGTGATTGGCATTGGGTAAATGACATAATTAACTTGTCGTGTCCACGATTTCCTCAAAGATTGCTTCCGACCAATATTAGATCCAATACAGATCCAGTAATATTTCCATTCATTTATGCATTGTAAAAAACCTACCTACACTAACAATGAGACATATTTTCCGAGACTAAATCTTCAGGAATAGAGAACTGCTAGAGAACTCACGAAACACGAGAATACATAGTGAGTAGTAATGTGTGACATTTTCAAGACTCTAATGTAAACATTCTTCCGTCATTTTCTCATAGCAAAATGCCCCAACATTTTCGAAAATAATTTAACGACACTTTGAAGACAGTGATATCACGGCTATATCCTTAATGTTGTAGTATAAAAATAGAAGTGTTGTTCTCTGATACAATACTGTTACGATGCAGTTACAATATTGCTTGTTTTGCGTCAGTCATACTTTCGTTTTCATAGAATAGCGCTTCTTAGATTATCATGACATCAGGTGTGTTTGAAGTGTTTCAGTTGTTTTTATTAATCTTTTCTCCATTATTAAAAGGTAGAATTGAAAAGTTCCAATTATCAGATTATAAGATCACAAGCTAGTCTTGCTGCAACAGCATATTCTGTTTCACATTTTCCTAACGTTTCAATTTTCGAAAATTCAGAAAGTTCAACAAAAATGATACTGTGCCATTTTAAGTATCTCTTGTACTACTCTTGGGACAAATTTAAAGAAACAACCGAGCAGATTTTAAGAAAAAATATAAATTGCAATAAACGTCAAGCAAAAATTAGGCAAAAATTAATCGTCAGTTTCAAAAATGTTTACATCAACGTTTTTAAGACATACTTTTTTAAACAAATTTTAATCTAGCTAATTTTAACCTATTGAAAGTTGAGATTTTTTCTTCAATAAAATCTGTTCAGTTATGTGTAAAAATTGTATTTTTGCCATGTTAATTTTTCGCAATTTTCGAAAGTAGAGTCCGCCGAAAATGGAGCCAGCACCATTGTTTTATAGTTCTTTGGTACATACGAGGAGAAAAATTTGGAGCGGTTTTTGAGAAAGAAAGAAAGAAAATTTTGAGTCGGTTTTGCAAAATAATTCTTGTTTAAATTCTTTAAAAAATTGTCTTCATTTCTCGCAAAATTATGTAAATACTACTCACATGTTTGCAAATTTTTACATAACGTAATTTCAAGATGTCTTTAAACAACAGATTTCATTCAGGAAATATCTCTAACTTCAATATTGTAAAAGTAGGTAGTTGCAATTATTAATTGCATAACACAAGGCTGCGACAAGCTTTATGTTGGACAAACTAAACGCCATCTAATTACTAGATTAAATTACTACTAATTAAAAGAATACAAAATAAATAATGTGAAAAGGGTGATTACAATGTTATTTCTAAACACGTTCAAATTTCTTGACATAAAATGGACTAAAATCTCATTATACTCGATCAAGAAAGTAATTGGCACAAAAGATTAATTTCAGAGATGCTTCTTATTAATAAACACAAATCTATCCTTAATTTCCATCTCTTTTTTCACTGTTCATTTGAACCCTTCAAAAATTTTCAACACATTTTTATTCAATTACATTTTTTTAGTTTATCACAATTTCTCTCTCCCCTCTACTAGTTATTTTCACATACAGAGTTAACTCATGTTTGTGTGTTTTCTCTTAGCCTTCTATTACTTCATATTTTCAATTTTGTTTTTTGTTTATATCTAAGATTCCACTCCACTTTATTCTCTGGTGCATTAGGCCCTTTAGCAGTTCACTTTACCGTAGTTGGCACCACCTAATACACATTACCTTAACTAGTCCGCAACGATAATCCGTCCCGATACCTAATGCCATGAAAAGGAATTGAAGAGTGCCTTCCACGTTAAATCAATGCAATGTCTCAACGCCCTGTAACATGGACCTCTAGACCACAATATTAATGATTACAAGTCCATGGTCTTTTATTATTATTATTATTATTATTATTATTATTATTATTATTATTATTATTATTATTATTATTATTATTATTATTATTATTATTATTATTATTATTATTATCATTATTATTATTATATTATTATTATTATTATATTATTATATTATTATTATTATATTATATATCAAGATGTAACACATAATGTAATATAAACAAGATGTAAACATAGCTATCTTACAAGTAACACGTCCCTGTCTCACTGTTTAAATTTCGTAATTATATTTTATAACTACTAATATTCTTGTAAAATATTATGTAATAGATTATTGTAGCTGATTGATTGATAATTGACCTTCTAGACATTGAAGAAGACTTCACAATGTAGGTCGAAACGTCTGCAAACAAATATATATTTTAATTTGACTGGAATCGTTTTATTGTAATGTTTGGTTTATCCCGTGAATCCTGATTTATTCAATATTCAAATTTTACTCCCGCACAGTATCGACCCTTAGTGACGGTACACACAGTTCAATGGTCGGCCTTTCGAAGTCGGGATCAAGTACCAAGGAATTACTTTCTCGCTCCGGAGTAGAGACGAAGTTATGTAATGCGACGCGAAATAAACGGCGAAATTTTGGCAGCAAAACTCTTACTATAGGGCAGTGGTGACAAAAAAGTGGATAAATCCAGACGCTAAATTTAGAAAAAATCCTCTATCACGTGATGTAGCCATAATCCATATTTTGTGTCCTAGGTACCGAAAAATCGAATGACGGCAAAACGTCTGTTCGTCTGTCCTCTGTCTGTCAGTCTGTAAACAAACGCTATCAGCTAAACCGTTCAGCTTATTTTCTCCAAAACTGATATTCCTCAATTGATTTGGCTGATATCACAGTCCCTTGAATTTGAAGCCGATATTTTAATTTTAGAGGGTACTTTCCATTAAGCCTCTGGGACATTTTCCAAATTTTCAAAAACATGGCTTCATCGTTTTTAACTAAATTTTATTGTTGATAGTGTGACGAACCTTTAAGAGAATGGTGTAGGTCTCATGTCCGTTGAAATTCCTAATTTTTCGAAAACTGCAAAAGATCAAAATTTTTTTGGCGTCTTCCTACAAGTACAATTATGAAAATAGAGACTTTTCCCCCTAATGAAAACTGTTTCTTGAAAATAGATTTTTAAATAAGGTCATGTACAATTTTTCGAAAGTTTGAATACTTTTCGCGTAATTTTGTGTGAAAATACGCGCGAGAAAGTACGTACCGTTTTAGTACCACCAGTTTTTACTTTTAAACAACGATTTACAAAGTGCAGGATGTTCGCGTGTGTTCAGCTAGTATCCATGTCGTGCGTTTCCTGTGTGCCCGACTACATAACCGCTCCAAACAACACAAGGCGGTGCTGTTGCCCCTCTAGTTCGTTTTTTGACCCGTCTGGGAATATTTGTGCGCCTCAGAGCCGTGACAAACAGAACAGGTACCAGCGCCAGTATTTATCTTCGGAGCGAAGGGCGTCCTGCGATAGAGTGGGGTGCGAGGCCGTGGCGCGGGCGAGGGCGGGGGCGAGGGCAGGGGCGAGGGCGGGGGCGAGGGCGGGGTGCGCATCGCCCCATCGCCCTGCTCCAGCCGCTCCGCGCCACCACGCACTGTCACGTAAGAAACGGCCGATGTGCCCGCGAGTACGTATTAGATATCGACCTGGCAACACACGAACCAGCTCTCGTCCAGGCCACACGCTACCTTTAATAAATAAAGCGTGTTGGGATAGCGGGAGGGCGACGAGCGGCTCCGGCGCCTCGGGCGCGCCTGCCCGCGCCACCGGCCCTCCGCTAATTGCGGCGTTCGCGCCCTCCGCCCGCACACGGGGCGAGGCAGCAGGCACTGCCACGGCCGGCGCCCAGGCGCTCTGCAGAGAGTGCCTTCTCACACCATTGCGTATGGCGTGTCGCACTTTTGGCTTTTACTACAAGTTATCTCCTCACACTTGCCGCCGTAATGAGGTGTCATATCTGCTCAGGAGGCCACAAGGAGACAGGCTATTCTCAGCATTTGAAGATAATTGAAGCAATAGATATAGGTACTATTACGAATTGTTGCAATAGTGGAAAATCTTCGTACTAAATACAAATTTGAAAAGTCAGCCCTGATACGGGTGTTAAATCAATAGACAAGGTACCGGAGGTGACTAAACGTTTTATTATTGTGTATGTACAACACGGGAGTAGCCCACGTTCGGCAAGTTTCTCTCTTCTCGTGCAACGCAGTCTGCTTCCCAGAAGTAAACCTGCGAAACCATTATTGATGATCAAGGAAGGTCTCATGTGATAGATTATGCCCCAACAAGCAAACCTCTCTGCAGCAGAGCTCGAAAGGCGAGTTTCGGTGGACTAGGATGCGCCGTCTCCCGAGTTGCGCCCGAAGAACGGGGCAGGAAGAGCGCGACCCGAGTTGCGGTTCGCACGTGCAGCAGCTTATTTTTATGCACAATTTACAAAATTCTACATCTTTAGTACGTCTCTGACCAGGTAGGGAGTGCCAGATCCGAACTCCCAAAAATGTAATCGAAGTATTAAAAAATAGTAAGGCTACAACAAGTACTTTTTCGCATGGTAACACCGAGTACGTTCCTGCATTAGTTACGGTTACGCAATATTGTAAAACCAAAATGTCTGTCCATATTGACACATCTCAGCCAACACGCGTCAAACTTATTGAAACACATGTAGTGCCGAAAACAAATTATTTCAAAGTTAATACAATACAAATTTGACAATCCAAAACTGCATTTCATGCAGCGAGAAGCATCTTCTTCGTAAGTAGTATGCGCGTAAGACAGTGGTGATAGAACAACACGTAGTTTTTCGCCCATATTTTCACGCAAAATTACGCGAAAAATACTCAAATTTTCGAAAAAGTGTACATGATATTATTTAAAAATCTACCTTTAAGAAATAGATTTCATAACGGGAAAAATCTCTGTCTTCATAATTGTACTTGTAGTAAGACGCCGAAAATGTTTTGAACTATTGCAATTTTCGAAAAATTAGAGTTTTCAACGAGCATGTGACTTGCACCATACTCTGAAAAGTCCGTCACATTATCCAACAACAAAATGTAATAAAAAACGATGGAGCCGTTTTTTATGAAAATTTGAAAAATATTCCTGGAGCTTCATGCAAAGTACCCCCAAAATTAAAACATCGGTTTCAAATTCAAGGGGCCGCGACATCAGACTGATCGATTGGGGAATCTGAATTTTGGAGAAAATCGGCTCAACAGTTTAGCCGCTAGCGTTGTTCACAGATGGACGTACGGAGAAACAGACAAGACACACAGACACGCAGACGAACAGATGGACGGACAGTCAGACGTTTCGACGTCGTTCGATTTTCAGTATCAAGGACCTACAAAAAATGAATTTTGGCTCACTACGTGTTACAGGATGCATTTTCTGAATTGAGCAACTAGCAATTTTCTAGATTTATCAAATTTTTCA
Organism: Teleogryllus occipitalis; assembly: GCA_011170035.1. NCBI lineage: Eukaryota > Metazoa > Arthropoda > Insecta > Orthoptera > Gryllidae > Teleogryllus > Teleogryllus occipitalis. The sequence goes on from BLKR01000448.1 coordinate 125,942, forward strand.
TTACCAGGGCCCTGTAATAGAAGTTTTACTGCAAAAATTTCGCTGTTTTTTATGCAGCATTACATAACTTTCTCTCTATACTGTAGCAAAAAAGTAAAAATGTAATTCCGTAATTACGGAGTGAGAAACATTCCTGGGTACACTCGTGTGTTGCAGAGTTTGCGTATGTTCCTGGCTATCGTTTTCATAAAATAATGTAAAAATCTATACTAAAATACGTTAAAACAATTCTCTGAGCTAAATTATCTGGGGTGAATGAGATATCTACCACAATTGTGGTAGATATCTCATTCACCCCAGATAATTTTTTCATGGAGTACCACAAGATCTCTGCTGCCACCACAGAATTAATTCTCTGAGCTTTCAGAGGTTATTCTATATCCAATTTTATCCACCATCAAATTTATGAGGATTAGTTGTAGTGCCCAATCCTCGTTTCGACCTCAGATAAATTATACAGTTAATATTACAAACTTCTAGAGCAAGTAACGAGTGGGCAACATCTTTCTGAGATCAAAACAGGTAACTGCCAAACATCAACGCACGATATAGTCTAAACTGAGGCAAATGTAATGTGTTTAATTTCATTACATGATATTTTGCACATTTCATTGGAAAAATTTCATCAGTGTTGATCCCCTCTATATGCACTATAAGTTTGTGTCATTTATTCTAAGACATTTTTATATACTAGTAAGTCTCGGATGAAGATTCTGCAGTTAGTAAATTATTATTTTATTAATCCTTAAATTAGCTTGTTACCAAAACCTAACCTAAAACGTTGCTGACAATGCTTGCTACAGGATGGAGGGATCCTGTGAAAATGTAATAAGAGATTTAAAGAGGTTTTATTTCGTAGATTACTGCATAAAACATTACGTATCTCCCTAAGGATCCGAAAATCTAATTTTCAGATCCTATGACGCACTCGAGGTACGCAGGAAAGTGTGTTGCAGCTTAACGTGTGTTGGAGATTGCATGTGCGCCTGTCCTTTCCTCTATACGGTAACTTGCGAACTTCTACTTTTTCATCTTAAACTTGTTTGATATGATTATGTAATGTAATTCCCTCTCCAAAAGTAGCTAACATAAGGTCATCTTTTCTAATATAAACAGAGAGAGGGACGGAGAGAGAGAGAGAGAGAGGGGGGGGGGGGAAAGGAGAATGTGGTATGTCTCTTATCAAAAAGACATTTAATAATAAATTAACAAAGGGTACGCCCAGATAAGATTGTAAAATTTCCCCTAAACCAATTGTCGTATGAGTGGTTACATTATACGAGTAATTCTAACATAAAAATAATATTTTTTAAAGGGTTCTTAGGTCCCGTTCCATCACCCACCCTCCTCTACAGCCAAAAACGCTTTTTGTATTATTTTCCCGCAACTTAACACTATTTTATCTGACTGAAAAAATATTACAAATAAGAAAACAGTTTATACTATCAGAAAAATATGTTTTGATATTTTCTCAGTCACAAATTCAAAAACAAAGAATATTTTTGAAAAAACTAACGAAAAATAATTATCATTGTGTCTTAGAACCTTGGAACTGACTCGAAAAAATCTCAAACGTTCCTTTTAAAACGCAAATTGTTGTGAATTTTTTCAGATTTTTTCAACAGCAGGGCTGCAGTTAAAAGAAATAAAAACCACTTTCCCGCCTTGAAATCATCTTCACTTCAAATATACTTTGAAAATTACTGCAACACCTCTGTGCATTTATTTTAGTGTTTATTATACATTTGTGTACATTTTTGTAGCACCCAGTGATATTTTGATTTTGAAATTAAGTTAAAAATTATCATATTTTAATCTTTATTATCCTTTGCATAAGTATATCATATGCTAAGCAGAGACGATAGTTTTTGGCAGTTTATAACAAACCATCGGCACAATGATGAAATGTGATTTGTAGAATTAGAGACACGATATTATGGGAAAGAACCCATTCCAATATTGCTGAGCATTGAGATAGAAATTCACAGAAAATAAATAGTTCCTTTTAATTTTATCGTGAAAGATCATTTCAGTATTTTGTTTCAATTTAATTTTACATTGATTTCTTCTTTTTTCTGTCTACTCATGCTATGGAGAGGAGGCACCCAAAAGTACTAAATATGCAAAATTGAAAGAAAGGGCGATCATAAAAGTAGTATTTTGTAGAATACTCCCTAAGAGCATAATCGGGATCCAGCCTTTCTCCCTTGATTTCCCCTCGGTCGCACATCTATTCTTCACCTGCACCCGAACTGTCCCTCATCATTTCCCCATTTAACAGCTACTCGTCCTCCAAAACACGTCATCTTCAGAATTTAATTGTCCTAAAAAAGTTGTCTCCAGGAGACAACAAACCTGGTGTAAAAGGCCTAGGTAGCCGAGGCGCTTTGAAGTTATTCGGGATTATTATATGTGTTCCAATAATTAATTTTTTCGTACGTCATAATGTGCAAACATTTGTTTTTTCTTCTGAAATCTTTCCGATATAGGATAGGATGTAATTCTCTATCCCCCAGTATTACACTTGCAAGGTTTTGTGTCGATGGTTTCTTATAAACTACCAAAAACTATCGTCTTTGCTTAGCATATGATATACTTATGCAAAGGATAATAAAGATTAAAAAATGATAATGTTTAACTTAATTTCAAAATCAAAATATTACTAGGTGCTACAACAATGTATACTAATATATAATAAACACTAAAATAAATGCACAGAACTGTTGCAGTCTTTTTCAAAGTTTATTTGGAATGAAGATGATTTCAAAGTGGGAAAATGGTTTTTATTTTTATAACGGCAGCCCAGCTGTCGAAAAACTGAAAAAATTAACAATTTGTGTATTAAGAAGAACGTTTGAGATTTCTTTGAGCCTGTTCCATGGTTCTAAGGCACAATAATTTTTTTTGTTATTTGTTTCAAAAATATTTTTTGTTTCAATTTGGGTCTAAGAAAATATCAAAAAATATTTTTCTGATAGTATAAATTATCTTCTTACTTATCATATTTTTCAGTCAGATAATATAGTGTTAAGTTGAAGAAATAATTAAAAATAAAAAAACCTTTTTGGCTGTAGAAGGGTGAGAGTGGTGGGACAGGGGCTAAGAACCCTTTCAAAAATATTATTTTATGTGAGAATTATAATGTAACCACTCATATGTCATTTGGTGTTGGGAAACTTTTTACCATCTTATTCGGGGGTACCCTTTGCTTCAAATATCTGTTTGTAAAAGAAAAAAAAATTGACGTTTTTAAAGTAGAAATATTATGAGAAAACAACAAATCACGAGAGGACACACACATGGAAATCTTCTGTATTGTAATTATTATTACAGAACCTCTTTCCCCCCAAAAAATAAATGAAATTCGCCCTTTTATATTTCATTGCAGAGCAATGAGACCATTTAATGCAAACATGACTAAAATGTCGTTGTTGAATAGCATGATGTATATACTGTATGTTTTGCAAATTATTATCTGTAATTAAATTACATTGTATGAATGACAACACTTTGTTCGCAAAATACTATCAGATTCAAAAAACAACAAAGCAAACTTCTAAACAGCTCTGGCAATTCATGTACAAAAGCATTTAATTCAATTTTCTCTGTTACGGCTTTTAGACAATACTGTGACGTACAACAGAATACACCAAACAAGTTCATCTACATCAAGCGAAGTATTTAGGACATACAAATCTGAGAATTTAATCACGCTTTCTATTTTGTCTAATTTTTATATTTGTACTTCAGAGTTAAAAGACACTTCGTCAAATTTGTCGAATCTTACTCGGGAGCAGCTTTAGGATGTTTTTATCCTCTGAATCAAAGTGAACTTAATATTGTTTTGACTGCTTCTAATTTGGTTAAAATATCATTTGAATATAATAGTTCTCAATTGCTCCAAGAAGAGAAACACTACAGGAATAAGTGCGTTAATGTATTTCATTTTAGGAAAAAAGCATCTTAAATCGCGAGCAAGTTATAAATTGTTTCTGTTGTAATCGGTAAATAATAATATATTGTAAATGTGTATTGTGTAATCAGTGTATTGCAAAGGAAACGACGACTAACAATGGCTCATAGAATATTCAGGGGATACATACAACATGGATAAATACATACAACATATATTTAACAAATAATACGTAATTCAATTATAATATTTTTTGTAATTTCTCTCATATTATTTACAATGAGTATTTAATTAATACCTATTTCTTTTAATTCAAGTATACATATGTTTCGATATTTTCATTATTTTAAAACATTTTATGAGAGAGTCCCAACTGAAAGGGCCTCCTGAAATGCTTTCTGACTCCGTCCCTGCATAGATTCAAATATATTGCACAAATTTATAATATTGTGTCTCAAGTATATAGTGTTCAAAATCGATCTGCATCCTATCTCAAAACAAACCTCTAGAGTATGTAGGCTGACGAAAATAACTTTCTGGCAATGATTGGGTGGTGGCAAATTTCATATAACGAAATTACACTTGTAATTGATTGATTAATTATTTACTTTTCCGTCATTAGTCCCGACATGTATTGCATGATATTTCCAGAGATATGGCGGTGTTCCTCCTTTGCTTGAATGTAAGTGAGGCGCGGTAGGGTTTCCGCTCCACGTCTCTCTCCCAGTTGGGTCTCGTCCCAGCCGAGGTGCCCAATCTACGTTCTCGCCTGCTCTCCCGACGTGTGTGGTAGTGGAATGCTTGTAAGAGCGAGGGTGTGTAAGTAGAGCAGAGGGACAAGGATGAGGGCGGACAAAGCGCGCGCGCGCACTCTGGCCCATTTGTTGAGGTAGTGCTCCGGTATTTGACTGGTATTGATCGGAGAAACCTCCGAGAAATACCGATCAGGGCAGCCAGTCTCTAGAATTCTCCTCCAGACAGTTGTCGAATTCGACATAGCTTTGTAGCTAACGTCGAAAATCTTCAGCACCCTCTCATCAACGATGCAGCAGAAGCAACGGGGATATTGCCACTGAGCAGCTAGTGAAGATACACGAGTACCATTTACCCCTGGTTGCCAGACAACTGGTTACGCGCTGGTATTTGGCGGGTCACGTTCCAACACAAAGAGAATGTGTATACTTTCTGAACCTTTGTTCATGACGAATTGCTTATCAGTGGTAAAAGTCACATGTAGATCATAGTTATGAGAAATTTCTCACCACATGAAAACAAATATTTGTAGTTTTCAGTACAAATTAAAATTATTTCATTGTTTTTCCACGAGTTCCTGGGTATCTAAAGAAACCGTAGACACATCTAAGATGGCCGGAGGGTGAATAGTTCTAGAATCTTTCAATTTCTACGAGCATCGGAAATTAGTAATAGAGATTCCGAGGAACACTTTTTTCCCCTCTGTCACTTCTCTCTGCTGACGTTCCATCCCAATTGTGATTATGAGGTATAGGCATGGGTTCGTTCGTATTGTTTGAGTATCTCCTACAAGAAACTTTTGAGTTTGGTGATGCCGATAAGAAAAAAAAACTTTTTTTTCTACTGAATCATTGTTGCTTATAATTGCCTTCGAACGAAACTTGATATACACGACGTAACTTTCCTGCAACGAGAGGATCGTGGTTATGAGGGAAATCTGAAAAAAATTGAATGATGTTTCATGTTCTCTTACGAAGAGAATTATGAGAGGGAATTATGGGAAATAAAGAGAAACCGAGTCGGATTAATATCAAATCAGTAAATCAGTAACATCTAATCAGTAAATTAGTAAATCTTACTCGTTAACATGAAGTAAAAATTAAAATCTTGTATGTATCACGCTTAATTATAGGGGAAATAAAGGCTGATTGGCATAAGAGGTTGGTTGGCACTCGGGCTCCTACATGAGTCACATAGATTCTATGAGCCCCATTTTTGTGTCACATATGTTTCACAATCTAACGGACATCTCACACAAGTCTAAGAATGATTTGTGTGACGATGATGGAAGTGTGACCTCAATGCGATTTGGAGCTTTTTTTAAGTTCCCTTGTCACCTTTAATCTTGTCATCTTTAATAAAAAATTCCTGTCCGGGGCCGGTTGGCACTTTTCAATTGAAAGAGTGAAATGTTTCAAGAAGAAAAACCGGGATCGATAGCTCAGTGCATCAACTGATGTCCCTGCAGCGCCTCTGATCGGGAGGTCCTAGGTTCGAGTCCTGACGGCGGCAGGATTTTCGACACTAGCTTTCCACCTAGGTCGAATTCAGTCGCTGTTGGAGGAGAATGATGGCTGCTCTGATTGGTAGTTTTCCGTGGTTTCTCCGATCAACACCAGGCGAATGCCGGAGCAGTACCCTACCAAACGGGCCACGGACCGCGCGCGATCTGTCCTTCCTCTTCCTTGTCCTATCCTCTCCCCTTACACACACACGCTTACACTAACATGCACTACACTATCGCATATTCCGGGAGATCGGTCGGGGACTTAGGCCTTGTCCAGACTGGGGCGGTGTCCCGCTGGCGGGAGAGTCCTGGTTAGGGGGAAACCCCACTAGCCGACAGTAGGTCGGCGCCGGATCTCGCCATCCGGCGGGGGTAAATCATCGCCATCTCCCGGGAAAAAACATGCACTAAACGTACGGGACTAATGACCAAAGCAGTTGACCGGAAACACGAAAAAATCAATCCATCAAGAAGAAAACCCAAAAAAAACACAATGCAATGTATAAAATGGAACTGATTGTATGTATATAACAGACTGTTACTATTTGTAATAATCGTAGGCTCAACACTTTTGAGAACTAAAAAAGTATTCAGAGAGTACATATATTTTTATTTTTATTTCAACTCTACTTTATTTTTATTTCTACTCTTTTTATTTTTAATCAACTTTGTATTGATTTTAAAATAATAAATTATACATGGAAAGTTTATAATTATAAAAATTTACATCAGAAAGAAAAATAGTATTGAAAACGTGTCAATTTACGTGAAGATCCTGGGTGAGCGCAGCTCTCAGCAGTAGGCAAAGGCGGCCGTGGAGGGGACGACCAGTGGAAAGTTAAGTAGGACAAATTTTGAACTTTATTTTTGATGTTAATAACTCCTTTTCATCATGTAATTTAATCGACAGCGAATCGTTTATCGGTGACCAAATACCTCGGCACTAGTAAAATGTAAAAACAATGTATTACAAGCAAGGGATAAAAGTTACCAGAACTACTAGGACAGTATGCCAAAAAAGTAATGACGTCTCCAAAATGTATAAATCAATGTAGGTGACGCCTGTGACGCCTGAAAAGGGTTTCGGACAACTCGTTTGAGAAATAAATAATCAAACGAGTACTTTGAATTGAAGTCACATCAGCATTATTAACTAAAAATCTTTTGTTGTCTGAAATTTGTACTGGTTATCTTAATGGTTATTACTTAGTTGTGAGAATAATAACGTGTACTGTCCATGATTTCTGAAGTCGTGCTTCTAGTGATGCAGTTTAATCTCGCCGATCGCAGGGACCAGATTGGGGAGGCACACGCATGCAGCTATTCCCAAATTGCACATAAACATGCGAGCAATATGATCATTATGCTCTTCAGCGCGACGTTACGCTGTGTATCTTCCATCTTTATTCGGTGCAAAAATACTCCGTGATTAAGTACAGTGTAATTCAATGGTTTAAACAGCATTATCTCTCACTGTGATGTCCTTTCACATATTTGGCTAGTTTAGTTAAAAAATACTGTTTTCTAATTCTAAAAGAGCAAAGCATTTGCGTGAAGAATATGATAGACTTTGCTGAGGCGTCAATGATCCCATTTGCAGCAGTTAATGTTATAGACCCATCACTGAGAGACGTTATGAAAGGTAAATTTCAGGTGTTAAATGTAGTTTCAGTAAATCCATAGCTCCTCTCACTATTTCCTTGTTTCAAAGGATTTCTACGCCATTGCTTCTGATTAACATGGCTATAGAAACACCGTATACTACTAGCAAAGCAAGTTAATTTGCCTAGCAGCCGACTTATGATACCCGAGTCGTGAGGGGCAAGGAAGCCATTAAAAGTGACAAATTGACAACGGGGCGACTTCTGCACTACCCGGGCTAATGCTATTAGAAGTGGCGTAGGGAAAAAGAAAGACAACTCCGTCACAACAGCCAGTCAGTTCTTATTTGACGAGAAACAGAAGAGGGTTTCAATTGCGATTAATAATTAAGTGGCGATTTGGACTATGTAAACGGAGAAGAAAAATTTGTTTCCGACACTTTACAGCGTTGTTTACTTACAACTTTTATAAATCGATTACAGCGGACATAAAGACACACAGTTACGATCGTTTTCGCCGACCAGATTAGCGCAACGAGATCGCTATGTCCGAGAATGCTAGTTCCGACTGCCATTGCCGAGGACGAACGATAACGATTCTAGGCCTGATTCGGAGGTGTGCCTTCCGCGGCGGCGGGGGAAGCATAGGTGGACAAGAAATGGTGGCGTCGTTGGATCTCTCCACATAGTTGATCGCTAAAGCGTTTTTATTAAATATCCTAAACGCATTATTTATTCCAATTTCAACAGGGGGTAACTGAACTATGCGTATAAACTGTATCGCATACTGTAGGATGAAAAATAAGTTAAAATTCAAGCACTTTGTTGGGACTTTGCAAACCTCTGCGTAGTTGTGATATTGAAACTGCACGAACAGGGAAGTAATGTCATTTAAAAGAATCTTTCTTAGATTATTTTTATATTATTAAAATTAATCAAAATTCTGTATTAAACAATTTACCCCGGTGTTTTCCATTAAGTAGAGAAAATAAGTTAGCAAAATTTATTCAGTTGTATCTATATATTGTAAAACACGTCGTTTCAAAGGAAATTGTTCATCATCATGCTGCATTATATTTTTTGTAGTACAATTAAATGTATTAGAGCCTGATGATGAACTTTCTTCGAAATGTCGTTTTTTAATAAATGGTTAAACTGACTGAATATTTTCTTATTACACTAATTAATTGTTTCTAATTATAGGAGATCATCGGAATTAATATATTAAATTAAGCAATTTAATAATAGCATTCTGCGATTATGAATTATATTACTTTTTCCTTTGTAAGAGAGCTTTGGTGCTTCTCACAAGAGAAACAACTTATTGTAAGATTCAAATAAATAATGTTTGTATTATCTTTATCTGTTTTTGAGTTTATTTGATCGCTAAAAATCTGTAAAAAATGGCAAACAATTTTTTAGCCGTATCAATTGGTTGAACATCAATTGATGCATAAAGCGTTGATCACCTCGATTCATAAAGAAAATGCTGAGAGTGATCCTTGAAACGTTTTTGAAAAACAAATATTCGAGTAAAATTCATTCTACTAAATATTTTTCTGATTTTTCTAGATATTTGTCTGCTCCCGCTGCTAGACATAAAAAATAAAAAAAATATTTCAATTTTCACTGCTGACCGACTTACATCCCAAGTACATTGTATATTACTAATTTCCAATGTATATAGAAATTGAAAGAAAGCTATGCAACCTCTGGTCTTTTGAGAGGTGTCTATGGTTTTCTTAGATGCCCAGGATCTCTAGAAAGATACGAGGAAGAATAAAACAGTTACGATATTGACTGAAAATGGAAACATCTGATTATGTTGATTGATTAATTGATGATTCCGCGCGCGTCAACTGCTGAGGTTATGAGTCCCGTAAGTATGGTGCATGTTTTATCGCGGGTTGTGGCGGTGGTCTTTCCGTGGTAGATGGCGAGATGAGGTGCCGACCTACACTTCGGCTAGCGGGATTTTCTCTAACCAGGTATCTCCCAGCAGCGGGACACCGCCCCTGCCGGAACAAGTTCTAAGCTCTCGACTGCTCTCCCGACATGTGGTGCCTGTAGATGTGTTTAAGTAGGGGGACAGGATAAGTCAAAGAAGGAAACATCGCGCGAGGTCCGTGGCTGATTTGTAAGGTTACTGCTCCTGCATTCGCCAGGTGTGGTCGGAGAAACAACGGGAAATTACCGATTAGAGCAGCCAGCCGGTAGAATTCTCCCCCAGACCCTGCATAACGTTTACATTTAATTCACAGGTCCAGTATTTTACAGTATAGAATTAGATTGGGAAACGTAAAAAGCATAAAATAAGTTAATTAATCTCCAAATCAATAAATAAGATTTAAAAACAAGCAGTTTTATTGCATACATACACTCTGCTTTAAAAAATAACTGCAATGGAAAGCCCATTCTCGAGAGGACTTCGGTCTTCATGGACATAAAGATAGGTGTATCCTTTAAAGGGAGTTGCAAACTTGGCTCGATCTGGCTATAAATACATCGCCGATATATTCCTCCCAAGTGGAACAACCTGTAGGAACAATGTGGCGAAGACAGATATACAACCGCGAGAGCAAAGTTGGAAGCCCTGCTTGAAGGCGTTTAGCAATTCTGTGAGGAATAGCTTCGTAGAGAGCACAGAGGTTGGTAGGTGAGATGTGCCAGTCATTCGCTTCGCACTGGGGTGTCACAGGCAACAGGCAACGTCCGTCTTCCATCTGCTTGCCATCTGGAGCCTCGCCGCCTCCGCCGCCCCCGCCGCCCCCGCCGCCCCCGCCGCCCTTTCCACCGAATGCTACGCAAGGCCATTCCGCTTGCCGGCGCTGGCTCCGCCGGCGCCGGGCTGTCGCTCTATTTCCATTGCAGACTTGTTTCATTACGAAGGACACAAGAGACGCTCCGGTGTCGGTGGCTGAGTGGACGCACATCTCTTTGATTGTGGCTTCCAACGCGCGAGGTGCATAAATAAATGTCAATGGCGTGGCGGAGCGCGATCGTGGGCGTGGGTGGGAGCGGGAGCGAGGGCGCGGCTGAGGGTGTGGCGGAGGCCCTTTCCAGAATTTTCGCGCGACCGGCTTTTTGGCTCTCGCAATCGCGTTGTTCCCGTTGGCCTTTACGTGCTTCTTAGTATACTCGGCTCCTACGTAATACATTGCATACAGGCGCCTCAGGTCTCAACCTATCTTCTTCATTCCATTCCCTCCTGCGTGTCGCACGGTACGTGTACACTAGTGTAGCGCTGCTCAAATGCAACAACGTGGGACACAGTGCGCGCTGTGGCCCGCTGCAGTGATCCGCAAGTCGTTTGGTTTTCGCTAGACGAAAGCAGATCGCGATTGCAACTGGGGGCGTGAAGACTGCTTCTGCTGATTGGCTTCTTACTGTCGCTATTGCAAAATAGCTTCTGAGGAATCGAGAACAAAAGAGCAAAAATCGTCAGAACTCTATTAAATTTTAAATGCGAATTACATTCTTTATAGTGTGCACCGCAATGCTCGATTTGCAAACAAACATTGACAGGAATTAATAAATATAATTTGAAGAGCCACTACTCTTTCAGTCGCCGCAACTGCTTCTCTCCTTTCAGCGCCGCTAGCATCGCCTCCCGCCCCACCCGCAGCCAGCGTGCTGACTCAACATGCAGCGAGCCACACCAGGCCATTCGCAGCACGGCCCTAGCACCTTCAGGTCGCAGTCCGTAGAATCTACGGACAATTACGACGCTCGTACAATCTACGCGCGCGCGATTCGTACTGGGAATTTGCTTATATCATGCCATTTTCCGTTCGCTGACTATTCATGGAGTTTCAACAGTATTAAAATACCTAAAAACACCGCGAGACTTCATTTGTTTTGCTATTTAAGTGCTATTAAATAGCTTTGGAATACACAGATATGCATGCCCTCTGTAGTGACGCCTAAGGAACACTCTTAATCTAAATTAACACACCGAAGCCAATTGTTGTGAATAAAAAGTAATGTTTTCTTAATTATTTCAATAGGCACTAATGTATTGTTATGTATAATCTTCTGATATTAACAGAATTTGTGAGAATTCAATTAAAATAAACATGTTAAACTTTTTGTGAACTCAATTTCTAGTGTTATTTATGTTTAAGAATCTTTTAAACTATTCATGTAAACATAAAAGTAGTAACTTCATATAAAAGTACATGTTTCTTTCAAATAAAAAAGAATCTTGCTTCTATGTTAATTGGTTTCGAAGATATCACCCTTGTAACAGACCCTAAAACCTTACACCCGTGGGGAAAAAGTTGGGCTAAGGCTACGATCTGAATGTTCTAGAGCGTTATCTCTCGGTAGGCGTCTTACACTTCATGTAGAGTTCTCTAGCTTTCGAATACTGTTCGGCTAGAGCCGGTCTCTGGGTCTCCAGCTAGAGTGGTTCCGAGAGATGTTTCGTGGAGTTATGTAGGGGTCTTGAACTCTTGTCGGCGGAACATTTAGAGCGACAGACATCTGAGGGGGACTAGTACAGAATACACGCCGTGTGCCGTTGACCGCACGAGGGTTGCTGCCATTTACAGTTCGATGAAAAGAAGCAGGATCAAGAAGCAAGACACACATGTAAGTAAAAATCTTCAGTACGTGAAGTGACGTGTTTTGACTTTACAGTTTTTAGCTTCGGGTGAGTAAATATACACATAATCTCAACTGTGGTTAGTCAATATGAAATCTTCGTAATTTTGAATAACAATTACGTTATCTGCTGATGAAAAAACATTTCATCTGAAGTAACTTATCCACTCAATTTTAAGATCCATGATTGCTTCCCTTGCTTAAAACTTCAAATTTTTGCAATTGTTGACCAATTCCCTTCAATGTTATGGTATGCAACACAGTGTGAAATCAAGAGAGAAAAAGGTTGTGTAGGTGAAAAGTGATAAAAAAAGGACATTCAATATTTTATTAGCAATCTTTCATCTTAACACAATGAAATATACCCATCCATATACCCGTCTTGCTGCCCTCATATTCCTGTAACCTGTTTCCGAATTTTTAATAAATATATGGGCGCCAGGAAATGGTTACGAGAATGAGCTCCCAAATTATATTTAATTATAACTCCGTTGCTGGCTCAGTCGGCGGGTTCTTTACCGAAATAATCGTGAATACTTACGATTACTTAATTCGCCCCCCCCCCTACGAAGAAGCGTGGAATCTGAAATGCAAAATTTAAATATCTAACTGGATTGCACGTGACGGCAAATGATAATCAGCTTTCATCAATAGAAAATAACAAATTTATTTATAAATTTTAGTAACTTCTTTTGAAATAAACAGATTATAGCATTCTTTTTGGTCATGAACTAGCGCTATCGAACCTGTTATCTATGAGAATCTTGGGCTCTGTCCTGGTAAAGGATGTCTCCCTGTAGACTTCAGCAATGGGCCTCGTCCAATCTTCTTTCTTGCTACCGACCAAATCCGTATCTTGTCGTTTCTTCTCATAAACCACTATGTACAGTGTTTATCCATTGGCTTTCCATCCCCATTTACCTGCTTGAATTGCTACAAGTTCTAATACTCCTTATTGTTCATTCCCTAAGCAAAATCTTAAGTGCTGTTAAAATATTAGCATATAAGTTCACCAAGTTAAAAAAATTACGTCCATGAAAATTATATAAGCCTCGGACACGGCTTCCTATCATCGGAGACTAAGTTTGATTATAATTGTCCGCTTAATAAAATTTATAAGTCCCACTTTTGGCATTCACTGTTCACTTCGTATAAAACAATTTCTGAGCTCTATCTTTTGAATACTAACGACAAATCACTACGTCCGAACTCGCGTAAATTTTCTATGTTTAAATAAACTGTATGTGATGTATCTAGCACCCTGATCCGATCACTATCGTGTCGAAATCTCGAATAAATATTTTTGTATCACACTTCATGTCAACATTCTTTATCTTTTACTCTCTTGTTTAAAATAAAATTATGTGATCTACCTCGCGGCGTCATCGACGTAATTATTTTTGACCAATAACTCACTTTTTCACATTCCCATGAGACTTCGGTATATTAGAATGGAATTTTCTCATTCGTGTAACTAAGCATCCCTTCAGTTTGTTTATCTTTCTTCGTAGGCGAAACCACGGATGCTACTTATCGTCCGCTTTTGAACTAATGGGCATTGTTTATATGTTGCACTCCGGTACCATGGCAACCAACGTCTTTTTGCTAATAAAGTGTTATTTTTTTATATTAGTTAGTTTTAGTTATATAAACCCGACTTTTTAGTTATATTTTTGAAATTCGTTGAATTTCATATTGGTGACAATCTGGTATATCACGACGATAATGAAATTATAAAAGTTATAGATTTCATTTTGAAGACCATATACTTTAAGTATCATTCCATTATGAAAACCGGGAGCGGTAGCTCAGTGCATCAACTGATGTTACTGCAGCGCTCTGACCGGGAGGTCCTAGGTTCGAGCCCTGGCGGCGGCAGGATTTTCGACACTAGCTTTTCGGCTAGGTCGAATTCAGTCGCTGCCTGGAGGACAATTCTAGCGGCCGGCTGCTCTGATCGGTAGTTTTCCGTGGTTTCTCCGATCAACCCCAGGCGAATGCTGGAGCAGTACCCTATGAAACGGGCCACGGACCGCGCGCGATCTGTCCTTCCCATTCCTTATCCTACCCTCCCCCCTTACACACACACTTACACTAACATGCACTACACTACCACATATCCCGGGAGACCGATCGGGCGCTTAGAGCTTGTCCCGGCTGGGGCGGTGCCCCGCTGGTGGGAGAGTCCTGGTTAGGGGGAAACCCCACTAGCCGACGGTAGGTCGGCGCCGGATCTCGCCATCCAGCGGAAGAAGATCACCGCCAGCTCCCGAGAAAAAAACATGCACTACACTAACGGGACTAATGACCAGAGCAGTTGACGCGCCCGAAAAAATCAATCAATCCATTATGAAACTAAACACAAATTTCCCATATACTTTTCTGGGAGTTTAGTTAGCAAACGAGTCTCCCTGTATTTCATATTTACCGGTTTATCCCTGATCAATGTCCTCATTTCATTATAAATCACTTTACGAAAATTCTTGTAGCAAAAATGCCGACATATCTAGGATGAAAACCGCATCAAATTTAATATCTAATATGACTGAAAGTAAAAGTATTTTTCAGGGAGTATTTTGTCCAGCAAACTCGGAAGTACATGCATTATATTTTCTTTCTAAATTTCTGGTGACAAAATTCTGCTGTCTTTAGTATCTTGTAATTGGAAATGTCTGGTAAAAGGAACCAAAATTACAATTTCATGTTCCAGCACTTAATGGTTAGTACGGAAGAGGATGATAAGCTTGTGAGGTACGAAATGAATCGCTGTTGATTGGATTACAATGTTGGTGGATTTCGTATTTAAGTACAAGTTTTTACCTTTTTCATTCTGATTTATTAACAATGTTTTTTAAAATTAACATTTATGTTCACAAAAGACTTGAAATCAACAAATTTCTCCGAAATAAAGATGCAAACAAATGTAACTTCTCAAACCAACTTTGAGAGCGCCGTATAAACAACTATTTCTTTTGTATCTGTTGATCTTGAGATCACCGCTAGAATGCTCTTAGCACCGTCGTGAAAACTCGATAAGGATCTCTCGAGGGCTCACTATGTGTCGAGTCTGCAACGTCAGATATTCTTCAGACAACATTATGTCTACTCTCATTCACAAGACAAAACTATATTTTAATTGCTCTCCTGGAAAATTAAATTACCACACACTTCCACATGCACATCTAGAAACGAACAGATTAATGATAAAAATGAATAGAATACATTGTTTTAAAATATTCTATATTAGTTCTAAAGAGCCTGAGTATAAGAAATATATTTCACTATTACAAGAGGCACAAATAGTTATAATCGAGTGAGTAGCCTAACTTCCAAAATGTACTTGGTCAATGTCCACCGATCTTCCCATAGGGAAACTATCTTATCGTGCGCATTGACAATAATATTGATGAACTATTGAAGTGTATTTCATGGAGATACGCTGGGGACTTTTGGCCACACTAATCGCTGCAGACGCCTTTCCCAATTCTTCCTCCGGCAAGACAGCCACATGCAATTGCAAGATGTTTTTCAAATGCGCCTTGATGAATAAAATGAAACGCTGATGAATAAAATGCATCATAAATCCCTAAAATCATATGCAGAGATTGTGTTGAGTTTATGGGCTATTTGTCAAACGTCCCTCTTAATGTCCCCGAATGTCTGAGAAGGTATTGTGTCATAAACGATTCAAGTCGATTCACGAGTCAATGAAAAGCAAGTGGGAACAGTAAGTAGCACGTGCCTTCCTCACGGAGGGCGATGACCACGGTTCCCCGCACCCACCCACCCCTTCCCCCACACCCTCCCAGTTCTCCTCTTCCTCCCCTACTGCCTTAGGTGGCTCAGGGAATCAATTGATGTCACTGAAATGCCTCTGACCGGGAGGCCTTAGGGTTCGAGTCCCGACGGTGGCAGAATATTCGACACTAGCAAGATAAGAAGGTCGAATTCAGGCGCTGCCTGAAGGAGAATTCTGCTGTCGGCTGCTCTGATCGGTAGTTTTCCGTGGTTTCTCCGATCAATAGCAGGCGAAAGCCGGAGTCGTACCATAGAAAGTGGGCCACGGGCCACAGGTTGAGAACCTGGTCGGGAGTTTAGAGCTTTTCCGGACTGGAGCGATATCCCTTTGATAGAAGATACCTGGATAGAGAAAACTCTTCAAACCGAAATGTATATCGGCACCGGATCTCACCATCCAGTGGGGGAAGTTCAGTGCTACCTCCCGTGATAAAATATGCACTACACTTACGGGAATAATGACCATAGCAGTGGACGCGCCCGGAAACACGAAATATTCAATCTATCCTCATCCAGGCCTCCACAGCATTGCAGAACACTTGCAGATGTCACAATGCTTCTGATGAATACGACTCACCATGAGACAAGGTTATCTTCGCCCTTTCTCGCGTGGGGGAAGAGTAGAAGCGGTAACCCCTATGCCCGGAAGGCATCATGACAGGGGGGGCGGAGGGCCGTCGACAGAGTTGAGGTGAAGGTGGTGATGGATGATAATTTAGCGGAATATTAAATTCAATTTAATTTATATAAGTCAAAAATCAGTTAAAAATCGCACGACGATAAGGGGAGAAGTACAAGTTGTACTCTCTTTCTTGAGATTCGGAATCCATACCCCCTATCCTATATTATACTTTCTTGATTAGTAAAAAAATGTATCATCGAGCGTCTTGGGCAAAATTTGATTACAAGGAATATTCGTTCCCGTTTAATGGGAATTATTTGCATCGGAAAACGAGCTCAAGATTTTCGCTGTTATCCTTTAGGATGCCTCACGTTTTAACGCTCGACAGAGACCCTGGCCGATCGTTTCAAATAAACATGCCAACGCAGCATCCTAGGACGCAGTTACTCTTGACGCGCGTTTGGAGTTGGCGCAGGGTTTCGGCCATTGCGCAGTAGACTTCGAAACAATATAAGCATCTCAATGTCATCAGGGCATACAAAACCCGAACAAAACACTCGCAATTTCATATTTCCAGATTCTCCTCTTTCCCCAAACGCTTGTTATTGTTCTGACCGATACAAACGTGGAAATGTGGCATGGCGTTGTGCAAAGAGAATGCGTGCATGGCGTTGTGCAAAATATTCCACGGACGGTACATATTTTCTCAATTTGTGCAAAAATTACTATTTCAATGCCATTGCTCCGGTCGATACTACGCATTTCCCATGCAACTCGAATCATCTCACAGACACTAACGAAATACGACAAAACAATCACGAAAATTCTGCTATTCTCCTTCTTCATCCTCATATTCGAGCCGGATCATAATTCAGTGTTATTCACTATCAGTAGGACACAGCAACAAATAAATCGCTCACCATTCCAATATATCAACTCTGGAACAATTTTAAATATCGTTTCACAACCACTCTTCCATCCATTAAGCTTCTAAAAATACAATAATTATATTTTTTTAAATGTATAGTATATGTATAACAGTACAAGTATAACAGTAACTCTTGAAGAATGTCACAAAGAAGTCAATTAATTCAATAGCTCCTCTAACTTTGACAATTGTAGACGCATTCCATTCACCACCAGCAGGAATTTACTGAAGTGTAACTTCATAGCCAGTTATTCTATTTCAGATATTCCAACACATCCATCGATAATATTTTGCAAGGTTCTCTGAATTGTTGCAAACGCCCCCTGATACGTAAGCAATAAGAAACTTCACAAGTAATTGTCCATTGAAACCATTTTCACACACATCAAAACAATTCCACACTAAGTTTAGAAACCTAGCCAGAATTTCCGGCGACTTCCACTCTAAAATATGTATTTGAACAAAGAATTGCAATTTTCACATATCTAACATCTTGACACCTTGGAGCACATCAGTCAGCATAATAACTTTTGCGTGTGCTGTCAACTAGCTGTCCATAACACACATACACATGAGATAAGATGGTGGCGTCTCGTATAGTGTCAAAAATGTTTGCGCACGTACGAACTAACCATATTTCTGTAACCGCAAAATATAACATAGTTTCCATGTCTTATGCAATGACCCTTGTGTATCTGGGATCGTCACTGAAAGAAATTCACCATCAGTGAGGAAAGTACTCCTGAGAAAAAGAAGCATTGGTTTAATCAAGAAAAATCATTTGTTTGGCACGAGAATTTCCGTAACACATACGGAACTATTCCAAAACTGACAGTGCTACAACGACACATTCCTCTTCGCATTATTTGAAACATTCGCAATTTTGAAATTTAAGATAGTTCAATGAAAATTGCTTCTGCCCCATTTTTATAAGAGCTTTTGCTCTAATCGGGAGGAAATTTCAAGAAAAAAATCCGAGCTGGTTTTGAGAAAATATTTTTTTAAAATTACCTTTACTTCAGGTAAAAATTACGCAAAACTATTCATATTTTCAAAAAATATACATATTTTGTTTAAATATAAACGTTTAGAGCGGTTTTCATTAAAGAATATATATAGTTTTTACTGTCTATTTTAAGGAAAAATACATGAAAACCACTTGTAGTTTGAAAAAGTATGCATGCTAGTATTTAAAGATCTAATTTCTCAGAATTGATTTCATGAAGAAAAAATCCCAATATAGTATTTTACAATATTAATTATTTGTAGTTAGCGAAAAGACCAAAATTCAAAAATGGAACTTATGATTTTTCATAAGCGTACTCTGCATTATGTGAGAAAAATGAAAGAACTTATTGGAGCCTTTTCTTGAGGAAATATTTTTTATTCCCTATATTTCACTAAAAATCAGTCGAAATCATCTCATATTTTCTAAAAATTGTATATCAATTTCTGCCTTCAAAATCTGACATCAATATTGTAGTTAGACGCCTAAAAAGTGTGACCTTTTAGAATTTACGAAAATCCAGAGTTCAATGAAAATGAAACCCGTGCTATTTTTAAAGCGATGTACCTAATCGGTTAAAACAAAATTCATCATCAATTCGTCATTTTTGAGAAAAAATTGAAAAAGATTGTTAAGGTTGCATGTAAAGTATTCCCAAAAATCAAAATATCCTTTTCAAATTTGCAGGGCCTTGGGTTCGACCAAATCATTTAGGGAATATCCATTTCGATGAAATTAGTCTCAACCGTTTATGCGCTAGTGTTGACATACTCGCGGAAAATGTTAAATAAAAATATGGAGCCATTTAAAAAAATGAAAATGTTGAAGCATCATGTACAGTACCCGCAAATTTAAAGTATACATTTCAAATTCCCAAGGCCTGCCAGATCGACCGGTGAATGTCAGTTTTGGGAAATATCGTCTGAAAGTTTCAGGTGCAATTATTGACACACAGGGACGGACAGTCGGACAAAGACGTTTTGCCGTAAACCAATTTTTCTGTGTCAAAGATCCATAAAACATGGATTATTACTTACACAACGTGGATGGCGAGGAAGTAATTTACTACATATAGAACAAGATTTGTTTCACTTTTTCGATATCAGGTCCCCACAATGCGAGATTTTCTGACGAAAATCGCCACTTTCCATTACAGCGTTACTATACGTACTATGTAGTACGTACGTTGGTTGGTTGGTTGGTGATTCCGGGCGCGTCAACAGCTTAGGTCATTAGTCATATGTTTTTCCTCAGGAGATGGCGGTGATCTTCCCCCGTTGAATGGCGAGATCCGGCGCCGACCTACCGCCGGCTAGCGGGGTTTACCCCTAACAAGCACTTTCCCACCAGCGGGGCACTACCCCAGCCGGGACAAGCTCTAAGCTCCCGACCGGTCCAAATACGTGGTAGTGTAGTGCATGTTAGTGTAAATATGTGTGTAAGGGGAGAGGATAGGACAAGGAAGAGGAAGGAAAGATCGCGCGCGGCCCGTGGCCCGTTTGTTAGGGTACTGCTCCGGCATTTGCCTGGTGTTGATCGAAGAAACCACGGAAAACTACCGATCAGAGCAGCCGTCCGCTAGAATTCTCCTCCAGACAGTGACTGAATTCGACCTAGCTGAAAAGTTAGTGTCGAAAATCCTGCCGCTGTCAGGGCTCGAACCCAGGACCTACCGATCAGAGGGGCTGCAGTGACATCAGTTGACACACTGAGCAACCGCTCCCGGTCGTACGTATGGAGAAAGCGAAAAAGTAAATAGAAGAACGTTGCATCTTACCTTCTTTCTCTCTCACTTGGTCCTCTCACATCAAGAAAGGTTTAGAAAGAATTAAAGGTTAAGCAGTTTTTAAAATTAAAGGAAACATTTTTTTAAATATTCAATTTATTGTATTTACTAATATATTAGTTTGTGTATTTTAATTTAAAGACATTTCATAAATAAAACGATACTTTTAATTATCTTTCTACTACAACTACTCTTTGAATTAAAAATATATACGAATGCAATGAATGCATCGTATGCATGAATCGTATGCATGAATTCAAACATGCAACAAATCTTTAAAACATTAAATTTGAAAAACTAGTTGTACAGATGCGAATATTTCGCTGTTTGGAGATCATTGTTTTGAGTAGGAAATAACTTCATACTTGATTCTGACTTCGAACGGAGAGCCACTGAACTCTGCGTTACAGCATCATAGGCTATACTGTGCGTGAATAACATCCTAAATTTTATGTGTTTATTATGAAGCAACGACCTAAGTGTAATTAAATGGCACTGAATACCAAAGAGTCATAATCATGAGTATCAAATGGTCATGATTTATACAGATTTCGATCTTCTGCTCGAATCTGACCATCCGAGCTACAGAGAAGGAGCACTCAGGAGAGCTACGCCTCCAAAACTATAATGGAAGTTTCAAATAGGTTTTAGAACGTAGAATGTGGTTCCATATCCTCAGCTCGGGTCCACCTGTCCCGCCGCGAGATTTCCACACATTTCCTACATCTTTCTTTCATGTGTTCACCGTGTTCCTAGCGTGTTATCCATTTGTTCCCAAAATGTTCCTCCGCATGTTTTTCGGATTTTCATAATAATTTTACACACAGTTTGAACGCGCGTTTTACTGGAAAATAAACAGGAAATACAGAAATGTTTTTCAGTTTTTTCTTTAATATACAGAGAGCTAAGTACCTAAGTTGGTATCGATTGTGAAGCTCCCAAACCATCTACAGAAATGGTGAAGGTTAAATTAAAAGCTTGGGGAGCAGGTTAATCTTTTAATTGCGTTCCGCCCTGTGAGCACTGTCAGTACGTGGTGGGCTGCAGTATTTAATTTGAATTTAAAAATTTAATGTTTTGTAAATGTTAAATGTAGTACGAATACTTTGTTTTTTAAAATTTTTCATGCAGTTAATGATTGGATAAAAAACAGTTCTTTAGCATTATGTTGCATTTTGTTTCATTTCTTCACAGAATACGTTGGTGGATTTAGGAAGCTATATTTACATGATCTTACAAAATACTTCCTTAAACCTGACGGCAGCGAACAGTACAGTGGCTCCTCTAGCGGCTGAAGCAGGAAATTCTGAATATCTAGATGATCCAGACGATACACGAAAACCAGGTGTTGAAGGTCCTAGGGGGCTCAGTTATAGTTATGAACGATGATAACAAGTGTTGTAGTACTGCTTTCCGAGGGTTTATTTCCGTCATTTATTTATTACGGTGGTAAAAATGGTGAATTAATGAATAGTACCGTGTGTCATTACGCTTGCAACAAATGCTCATTAATGCCATTCTGTTATGTAATTCTTTCATACAGTGTAAAACATTTTGCAACGCTTAGTGAAATAATATGGACAGAGGAGAAACGTTCCCTCATTGTTTATAGTACTGTACGAGTATTAAATTCTCAAATATGTCATTTTGAAACATTTTATTCTATTTTTGAGATTTCCATACATCTACAACGGGGCAGGCGCAAGGGACTATGCAGCTATAAGTTGCCTCATATGGCCATCGCAGTCACAATGCAAAATGATTCTTGGCCTAAACATTCTGAACACTTGACAAGTAATTATGTTAAAAATAAGGAAGACGTTATTTATGCACCAAGGGCGTTATAAGGGTTCTAATGATCGAGCGGTGACGAAACGCCCGAGAGCGTTTTGTCGTCCGAGGTCATTAGAACCAGTTAACGCACGTGGTACATACATAATTTTATTTTTTTACCTAATTGTATTAATTTAGATTTACTTATTTACTAATTAACTAGATGTTAACTCGACTCGGAGTGTCTTTTCATATTTCCCTCCCATAATTCCCTTTCATAATTCCCTCCGTAAGGGAACATGTCGCATCTTTCAACTGTTTTCATATTTCCCTCTTGACCACGGTCCTCCTGATCCAGGTAAGTTATGCAGCCTACATCGAACTCCGTATCGAAGACAATAACAAGCTATAACATATCAGTAAAAAATATAGATATATGTATACCTCGTGAGATTTCGACCATTCGAATGAAATGTATTTTGCTCCACGCTGTGTGTCAGGTGGCACGCTATCGCAATAAGGTACCCGTAATTTGAAAACGACTAAGTGCTTCCGCGGCAGTTTTCTCCTCGCAGTTTCTGCCAATGCGCGCAGAAGGATTTGGGGGCGTGGCGCGCGCTGGCGGCCGGGTGCCGCCGTCCCCCCACTGGCTCCGCCGCCCCCGCGCCCTCGATCGCTATTACGCGGTCATCAAGCGGCAGGCGTCGCCAGGCGTCGCCCGCGGCAAGGCGGGCGCCGGACGACGGCGGAGGGACCATCGTCGACGCTCGATACCCGCGTGATCGATTGTGAGCGGCGCGGCAGAAAAGGCGCGCAAGGGAGCGAGCGGAGCGGAGCGGCGCAGAGCGCGGCCCGCGGCCCAAGGGCACCTGTGAGCTCGAGCCGCGCTGGGCCTCCGCCGCCGGCGGCGCAGAGCGAGGCGGGGCGGGGGCGGGGCGGGGCGGGGCGGGGCGGGGCGGGGCGGGGCGGGGCGGGGCGGGGCGGGGGCTGGAACGGGCGGGAGGGCCGGCCGAGGGTGCGGCGGGAAGGGCGAGGCGGGGGCGGGGCGGCGAGCCGGCCGGCCTGGAAGTGGGCCACGCCGTTCATTGACGAGTTTCGTATTGGTGACGTCCACGCCCATCCAATGGCAGCGCTTCAGCCATTGCGGCTAGGCACAAAGCCACGCGCCCTCGCCGCCAGCTCACGGGGCCACCGACAGCCGCAAGGTATGAATAGCTGTGTTTCCAAACGTGTTTGCCCCAAAAGCGCCGGGCGAATCACAACACAGAAAGTAGTTATGATTGTATGACAACTACAATTTCCGTTGCATTACACGTTTCCGGTGCAAACACTCCCTGCACCTCAAGTACGGAGTATTTTAGTATTAATATGCGAAATATGTTTTGTATAAAATTATAATCATATTATTCTAATCCAACGTCCAATAATTGCGTTAAGAACATTCATCATGCCATCATTAAGAATAGTAAAGAACACTGCTTTCTTTATTTCATTTCGATTCTCAGTATACTTTTTCAAAACACAGATAAGATATAATAATTGTGTATGAAAGAAAATAATATGCACATAGTATTTAAAAATTGCACTTTGTAGTGAATAAGAAAAATAGAGAAAATAAGAAAAATTCAAACAATTCAAGGCAACCACAATTTCTTAACATTGAAAAGAAGTAAAATAAAGTATATGTATATTTGTATCCCTCGTCCCACTTATTTGAATTCATGAATGACATCCATGTTCAATTTAAAAATTACGAAAATATATCTGAACGAGAAGTTTTTTCATAAGGAATGATTTGCTCCTCCATTTCTTAGAGCTAACACTCCTTAACACACTGTTAATATGCCATAAACTAGTGTTTGAGAAGTAAAGTACATGCCAAGTGAAAATGAATGGAGTTATGGTTAAAAGAAAATAAACATTTCTTTATAATTCTCATTTTATGGGAAAGAAGCATATAAAATTGTTTCGTGTTTCATTTTCCCCTTCATCTTGCACAATACTTCAAGCATTCTTCATTCCAAATTTTCGCGTGATAATCGTAAGCTATGATTATTCAAACGGATGTGTTTAGCAAAAGAACAAAAAAAATAAAGAATATAATGATCACATTCTGTGGAAATAGTAAATGCGCAGGTGGAGGACCTACTACAAAACTGTTACTACCACAACAGGACCTTAAAACTCTGTTACTTTGACACAGAAATAAATAATATTTCTAAATGCAACGAAACCAGTCTCCAAAGTCTTCACTCTGAGAAAAACACACTTTAACACCATCAAAAATCCTAAATACCCTAATACGTTGGACAGAAAAATCCACGACACTAAAATATCCTGGCTTAGTTTTCAACTCAAAGTTATCCTGTAAAAACCATGTACTAAAATAGAAAAATCAACAAAATAAAAATTAAAAAACTACATTGATCAATAACAATAACTCTAACTTAAAAGCAGAAACTGCACTATGTTTACATAAATCAATAGTAAGAAGTACGAGCTACGTGTGCGTATGCAATTTGGATTGTATATGGATGGTTGAACACGATTCAAAACAAATTCCTACGTATTGCTGTTAAAGCTGGTATATTACAAACGACCACATTCACAAAAAACTAATTACACACTCTCTATTGAACTTTTTATCTAATCTATCGATCAAATTTACAAACAATTTAAAATATTACCCTATTTTAAACATATTTACGTTAAATTAAAATGCATCAATAAACTCCAAACTCAGATCCAAATTTCCTAAAACATTATTCCTTACCTTTAACACTAAAATTTTGAGCTAGTTCGAATGAGGAAACCCAAACTATCCACCTACGTGACAATTTCTCATGAATAGTTAGGCAATAAATGTAATATCTTGCATAAAATAAATTTCTTAGTGCAATTAAAGTTTCTTAATGTAATCTTCTCGTTTGTTACTTTATAGTAGGTCAAATAATTGTAATTATTGTTCTGCAGTGCATAGTATGTCACCTTAAAAATAAGTTTAGATACTGTGAATGATCTTATTAACTAATGTAAAGAAACTACAAGCTGCTGGACTAGTTGCAAATAAATTATGAAAAAAAAAAGATTCGACCAACAAAAGTATCGTAGGAAAGCCGCAAAATTGTTGTTTGCAGGCTCACCAGATATACCATGGGAGAAAATATAAAATACGTCGAAATGGGTATATCTAATAGATAAGTGCCATTTTATTAGAAATCAATTGTTTCAATCGTAGTAATAGAAGAGATGAAATCTAAAACCATGTTTTTCATGATTTCAAGGAATTCACTAGCAAGGTAATTCTCATTCGCCACATGTGTTTCGAAACAGCATTATTCTTATCTACGGCCGTAAGTATTAATGAAGACGGAAAATAGGGCAATGAAGTCTGCGAACACTGTACAAAGACGACTTTCGTGACTGAAGAAAGGTAATGATGCATTCCAAAGGCAACTTGTTATTTGAGAAAGAGAATAAGAACCTAGACTATTCTACCTTCCGATCACGTTCGTTAAATTAAAAAGTGGACTCATAATTAAATATAAATTATATTCATCGATCATGCCTGAAGAAAGAAAGAGACCTTTATGAGCTATATATAACTGCCATTTCAAACAGCATAGGCAACAGCGTTGCATAGTATACAAAAACAATAAGCTGCCACTAAAATAGTGCATTGCATGAATGTTAATATAATACGAATTTCATGGCTTAATACACTGTCTCGTGAATTCCGTAGAGTAGTTGATAGATTGATTTATTAGTAATTCCGGGCGCGTCAACTGCTAAGGTCATTAGTTCCGTAAGTGTAGGGCTTTTTTTCGCGGGAGGTGGCGCTGATCTTCCTTCGCTGGCTGGCGAGGGACAAGCTCTAAGCTCCAGACTGGTCTCCCGATATGTGTAGTAGTGTAGTGCTTGTGAGTGAAAGTGCGTGTAAGTAAGAGATGAAGAAAGGATAAGGAAGAGGAAGGAATGATCGCGCGCGGTCGATCGACCCGTTTGTTAGGGTACTGCTCCGGCATTCGCCTAGTGTTGATCGGAGAGACCACGGAAAAGTACCGATCAAAGTAGCCGGCCGCTTGTATTCTCTTCCAGAGGGTGGCTACGTTGCTAGTGTCAAACTTCCTGACACCTTCGGAACTCGAACGTCAGGACCATTCGGTCAGTGACATTCCAATATAGGGTAGTAATTTAAAGGTATTCAAATAGTATATTTGCACTGAAAGGCAAGAAAGGTAAGTTAATAAAAACTAGTGGTGCTACACCAGCAATTACTTTCTCGCATTCTTTGGAACGACTACACAATATTATATTACGAAATGAAAATGCAAAAATGTTTCCATCCAGCAAAACTTCTTTTTTTCCAGTTGGGATTCGAATTCATTCGAGTAAATAATTAAAGAAAAATTTGGAGCTTTTTGAGAAAATAATTGTTTATATATATATATATATATATATATATATATATATATATATATCTATATATATATATATAGTTTTCACCAAAGTTTTATATATATATATATATATATATATATATATATATATATATATATATATATATATATATATATATCACGAAACACTACGCGATATTGTTCATGACATAATTTTAAGATGTCTTCGAAAAACAATTTTTGTGAAGCAGAAAATGTCTTTTTTCAATATTATAGTTGTAGAATGACGCCGAAAAATTTCGAACTTTTAAATTTCGAAAAATAAAGAATTTCAATGAAAATGAGACCTGCTTCATTTCAAGTGTCCTCTATGCTATTCAGGGAAAGAGTTTAATAAAAATTATTCAACCATTTTTGACAAAATTTTAATAATGTAAAAGAGATTTCATATTAAGTACTACCTCCCAAAATAAGAAAAATCTGTTTCAAACGTGCAGGACCTTGGGTTTGTCCAGATAGAACGGAGAATATCAAATTTGGAGAAAATCATCTGAACAACTTTGGCACAAACAGTGATCATAGATAGATTGTTGGACAGACGGGCAGAGAGCCTTTTTATCATCAATCGATTTTTCGGTTTCAGGGACCCACGTGAATTCTGATCAAATGTTGATACTGACTACACAACGTGTTAGAAGAAGTAGTATATTACATATATACATAAATAAGTTTTCACCGTTTACTACATATACATAGAAACAGGTTTTACCCATTTTTTCAATCAATTTTGCCTCAGTATTACAATATTTTTCTCTTTACTATGTAAGTCCATAGTGTGATATACCAAAATGACGAACCATTTTTGTTGATGAAAATGTCATTTATATGAAGTAGAATATAGGGATGTCAGTAAACGATCGCGCGGTGGGGTCGCTATGTGACAAGTAAACAACCGGCGTTAAAGGTCATTTTCTCTAGGTGAAGAGGATGTGGAAGTGACCGGGCGGAGGCGGAAATAGTATCGTTTTTTTGTTAGACAAAAGAGGATGATATAGAGTTCTGATGCTTTGTTTTTTTATGAAGAACAGAAACACTCTCTCTAGCAACGCGATAATGAGCGGGTCGGCTCCTGACATTTTACCAGGTCGAGGAAAGACTGTTGATTGACAACCGAATCCGATGCAATAACTTGTATTACAATTAAGTCTATCGTTTCTTATATTAAGATAAAACGTTCTTGCGGGAAGAGACGAAGAAATAGTGTCGCTGGAAGAATTTGAACTTGATCGCAAACATAAGGCAGAGGAGATTAGTAGTAGATATTTTGATAAGATTTTCAGATTCCTTGCCACTGCATATGGATGGCTGATTGAGTAATTGGTTGCAGAGTAAGTAGCAACAATTATGAACTTCGGACCCAATTAACTGAGCTAGCACGACATAATTTTGGATGAGAAATATTAAAATTTCGTAGGAAACATCAGGGTTACAGTCGTAATTATTTCCTGGATCTCAAATCAATAACTAAATTATTCGGAAAATAATTACAAGTGTCATTCAAACGAAATGAGTAATGAATCTAACGTAATTAATAATTCGGAAAATTACGAAATTTGCTGGTAGAAAGAAGAGCTTGTTCCAATAGTGAGACGAAAAAGTAAAAACGAAAACATGAAAGTGGAGACATAGATAAAAAGATACATATTTGTTACCGCAAGAAAGATACAATAATTGTAAAATTTGAATGTCTTTCATGATAGTTAGGTTCAATTATTTTCAGTCGCCTCTCTTAAAGTATATTAATTGAAAAGTGATATTTCAAAATGAAACTACACACGAAACCTTCGAAGTAAGCGTTTCGAGTTGATATCTCCGGTTTCAAAAAAAAACAAAACTTTCAAACCTAATTCACCAAAGACAAAGTTTATACAACTGCCGTAGGCCACGAGAAGGGCAGTTTCTGCAAACGGTTAAAAAGTTGAAGTTCTGTGGACCTTTCACATGAAGAAACGATTTAACTCAAGGCAAAAATTTTGCAAAAAAATTATTTTGTTTTCGGGATTCTGATTTCAAGAGAAAACGTATTATAAAGAGCTGTGAAAATATCTATTGTAAATTACTTGCTGTAAAATATTGCTAAATGGATGTGGAACGAGATTCTATTGCAAGCCTTTCACTAAAGAACTATAAAAACTGCTGCTCAGACAGCTGAGATCCATAAAGAGCATAATGTGGTACCACTGTCTTTCTAATGACGATGTTTTAAATTCAGCAGAAGCTCTGATGTCCTCGATGCCCAATGATATACTCGATGCGAGGGTTTGCTTGAAATGAACCAGACCCATTTTCCCTACGGGCAGCAGCCATTATGCAAAGTCTTTTTTTTTAACTTGAAATTGTCCAGAGAAACTGCGGTTGGTAGCGGAGGTGATGAAATGATATGTACTCTTTGGTGACTTCAAAGAAGTGTACACAAGTGCGATTGGCTGAAAGATGCACAAAATTGCAGTAACTAGTTGACGGCTACATACTCATATCACGTTTTCAGAGAAAAACACAGATCTGCAGAGCTAAGCGGTATGGGAATTAGAAAGATTTAGTATGAAACAGCACGGGGAGACTAAATTTGACAACAATTGGCAAATAATACAAACTCATGTGCTCGAGCAAAAGTCGCATGGTAGCCAGACCCCTTTTTGTATGAGAACCACGCGCGAAGTGCAAAGCAATCGAGGGGCTGTGAACTATAAATTCAAGAAACAGAGAGTTCAATTCCGAAAGAGACCTTTATAGATATCGTCAAGATACCTGCTGATGCCACTGACTGGGAGAACCGAGGGTTCGAGTCCCAACGGTGGCAGGCTTTTCAACACAAGTCAGATAGCTACGTCGAATTCAGCCGCCACTGTCTGGAGGAGAATCCCAGCGGCCGGCTGTTCTGATCGGTAGTTTTCCGTGATTTCTCCGAACAATTCTAGATGAATGCTGGAGCTGAGCCCTAACAAACGGGCCACCGACCACGCGCGATCTTTCCTTCTTTTTCCTTGTCCTATCCTTACCCCTTTCCTACCCACACTTCCACTTCATGTACTACACTACCACACATACCGAGACACAAGTCGGAAGCTTAGAGCTTCTCCTGCTCCACTTGTAGGAGATACCTGGTTGATGAAACCCCGCAAGCCGGCGTGTAGATCGACGCTAGAAAACAAGCAGAGAGAGATCACTGCCACCTCCCGTGATAAAACATGCCCTACACTTGCGGGATTAATAACCATATCAGTTGACCCGGTCGGAAACACGAAATAAATACTAATTCATCAATGAACCATACATATCACAGAATGATACACAGCAGAGAGCAGTTTAACGGGGCGACTAGGCGTACATGTAAATATCTTCAAGAACATGACTTTAAACATAAATGTGTACTGAAAAGTAACTATTATCATACCAACTGACGTACCCTGCGTCGCCCGGGTATTTATTAACAATCAAATAGACAGGGCAAGTAATAATTTGTATGTATGGTGTATCCCCGCCCTACCCACCTTTGCCCCGCCCTGCCCCATGGCCTGCCCGGCTCTGCCTCGTTCCTTCCCTCTTCCGCTGCCGCCATTCTCTCCCCGGGATGTTCCACGGGCCCAGCTGCTCCCTCTCCTTCCTAATACTGCCCCGCCTCCCTTCCCCCAACCTCACCTGGCCGGCAGTGCCTCGCTCACCCTAACATGTTGGCTTCGACCATCGTTCCTCAGGACAGTTGAAAACAGACGCATTGTTGCATACTCCCGGGAATGTTCCTGTGACAATTTTCCCCTTCAATCATTCTGAGCCTAAGACTGCTCTTGGAATGAGTCGAAATGCATTTAAAAGACAATTTAATGAACTTTCAGAAACGTTTAATTCACTTTGATGAATTTCGTCACTGTTTCCAAGATACTTGCAAAAAATGGAAAGTGCTCATTTTGCCCAAAGTTGTTGGAAAGGGGCAGGGGAACGAGTAATCTTTACAAAACCTCATGCATAGAGTAATTTTTTCTTGTTTTGAAGATCACGGGTGGAGAATTTCATGAAGATTGGAAAGAAAGTAACATTAATTTTAACAGTGATATTGAATGTATTATTTACCATTTGGACTGTATAATTCAAATACCATTTGCACTGTATAAACAATCTGTAACAAATATTGTTTACAGCTTCCGGGTCAGTGACCTTCATCTCGATCAGGTTTTTCGTCCAATTTCCCTGATCCATTGAGCAAATGCTGAGATGGCCCCTCGTTTCTCTTCTGGACATAAATGTAACTTCATTATCTGTGCACGTCTTCTAGAATTTAGTGGGAAATATAGTTATTCAAATTATCGTTCTCCGTGTTATCGCGACAGGAAGTATTATTCCTTGACGAAGGACATGAGGAGGGTTAAGTACTCAAATTTCTTGCTGATGTATCCCTGAAAATATATTTAATTTCATCGGAGCGAATATTTTGTTAATAATCCTTGCAAAAAACCCTAATTTTCTTTCTGTATTAAAAATTCAATTAGTATATGGCTTAGGGTAGGGATCACAGAATTTTGAAAACGTGCACAGAATTCACTTCTCCCCATAGCACGTCACGCGTAGTTTTTATCTGTTTTTGACGTAAAATAAAATAAAATAAAAATAGTTCGAGTTTCACTGTGTCAGTCATAGATTTCTATTTACGCGATACCGCCCAACCTCAGTTGACGCTTCGCTACACATTTCCTACACAACTATACACCTTAGTTGACGCTTCGCTTCACACTTCCTATGCCACTATTCACCTTAGTTGACGCTTTGCTACACATTTCCTATACATCTCAGTGGAGGCTTCGCTTCACATTTCCTACACAACTATACACCTCAGTTAACCGTTGCTACAGATTTCCTACACAACTACACGCCTCAGTTGACATTTCGCTACACGCTGACGAATTGAGGAGCCGTCGCTCCGGCCTGAAACCTTCGTGATATGCATAATAGCTATTTGTGTAACAAGTACTCTAAATTAGATTAACTGTGAGGCGGAGCGATAGCGGAGCTGAGTAGGTAACCTTTCAGCCGAGTCCTTAA
This sequence comes from Teleogryllus occipitalis, assembly GCA_011170035.1. NCBI lineage: Eukaryota > Metazoa > Arthropoda > Insecta > Orthoptera > Gryllidae > Teleogryllus > Teleogryllus occipitalis. Next base: position 157,728 of record BLKR01000448.1, read on the forward strand.
AGACTAATACTGGACGTGTTACATACAAAATGGGACATTGGGGACAAAATGGACAAAATTGCTAAAGGGGAGAAAACGGACAATATGGGGAACGGGGGACAAATTAGACAATGGTGACAATGGGAGCAGGGTACAGAGGGACAAAATGGGAAGGGGACAAATGAAACAAGGGGACAAAATGGGACACGGGGACAAATGAGACAAAGGCACCAGTTGGGACAATTGGACAAGTGAGAGAAATGGACATAATGGGACAAGTTGACAAAATTGGACGACGGGACAAATTGGGACAAGGGTAAAATCGGGACAATGGACACAAATGAGACATGAGAGAAAATGGGACACAATGGACCTCAGGACAAAATGGAATAAGGGGACAAAATGAAACAAGGGGACACAATGGGTCAAGGGGCAAGCGGAAAAGTGGGACAAGTGGAGTAATGGGGCTTGGGGGGACCAAATGGGCGAAATGGGACACAAGGACAAAAGGGACAAGGGGGACAAAAGGGGCATATTTATCCTCAGATTTATGAGCAGTGTCAAAATCCGAGAGTCCGCTAAAATATTTTTATTGAACTCTCGAGCATTTTAACGGCCGTTGCTTTGGACGCGCTCTTGGTTTACATGGTTGGTTGGTAAGGAGCTAAGCGCGTGTTAACCGACGTAAATTACAAAAAAAATTCGTGTGTGCAATACATTATTTCCACTGCATTGAGTCAAGAAAGTTCTCACCAACGCACCAAACACCTCACGCTCGGACCTTTCGCTTCCATTAGCCTGCGCCTTGTGTGTATCGTCAACATTTGGACGGATGGTGTCCTATTTGATTTGTTTATCGTCTTTGATATCGACTTTATCCAAACCGTGTGGCTAATAAGGGATGTAACACACTAATTCATGAATTAGCGACATTTCGGACTTTAGTTCTAACATATATATTGACTGGGATTCTTCATAGCTAATGCCTTTTCTGGTCACTGCATAAATTATCCAGAAGGCTTTCGATCTATTCAACTTAACAGGTACTTCTCCCTCCCGTTGGAGTGCGGAATCACTTGAGAAGTTCAGTGCTTCGCCTACGCAGACCCTTTCTTTCTTTCGCCTTTCTTTATCCTGTGGTAAGCTTGCAACTCGTTATTCCATCTATTTTTATCCTGTGTTATCCTCAGTATTATTTCTATTTCGATCTACATATCACTACGAGGTGAGAAGTGTAGCCTAAAAATGTCGTGCATCACTCTTCTCGGACAGGAACACTTCGAAAAAATACTTCAGAACATTTGTAGTGAACGAAAATGAATGCTTAGAATTAACGTGCATTCGTAGCATGGCCAGGGCGTTCGGCTCCTGAGAAGCTACTTAAGGATGTAGCCACAATTTTTATGGCGCCTTTCAGAAACGTTAATGTTTTCTGAAGTTTCTACACAACATTTCTTAATCTAACTAAAAGCATATCTAATTACTGTAAACATTTGGTATTCTTACGTAATGTCTATCAGTCATAAAGGGGAAAATAACTGCTAGCATGAAATCTAGTACGAATGTACGCATAGACTCTGTGTGGTACCATACATTGTCTGCCCTTAGTTTCCAAACCCGCTCTGACTATCCTTACCCTTGAACAAAGAACTGGAAAATTAATTTGGATCAATATGAAGCGGCAGATATGTCAATATACTTTGGAGTCGCGCACTCAAAGCAGACGGATTCAGAAGGATTTTAATACTACATGCATGAAAATATGTAGTTTGATATGTTCTTACATGAAAATTACAGTATAGTGGTTTATAAATCTAGAGATATGTGCCCCAATTACAAACAATAAAAGTCAGTTACAAATAGATTTGTGAAATGATAGTTGCTTTTTAAAAGTTATAATTGAATTTTCAATTATGGCCTTACTGGAATTCTTAATCAATTAGCAATCGTCTCATTTTATTTTTATTCTCATTGTCCTTTGTCATTTACAATAATACAAACGTGAATGAGTAGCTTCAACACACTAGTACTGCAGATCAATTTACGTATTTCGTCAATTGGAAAAGAAAATATCTCTCAACAAACAAAGAACAGAGTAAATATTTAAATAAGGACCCAGAAAACAAAGGGAGAATACGATAATGTAATAATCTAATTAGTAATCTGTTAATAAAAGATTACTGAGCAGTGTTCATAATAGAATAACAAAAGAAGATAAGGAATTGAATAAAATGGATAAAAATAATTAAGAAGAATTCGAGAAATAGAATATAGATTTCTTCTGAAATCCAAATGTTATTCTGAACTCCACTTTGTTTATTTTCAAATATTCCATTTACACGAGTACAAAACATTGTTTTGGAGAAATTAACTAATTTATCCAAAACATCGGTTAATAAATTTGGCTGAGTGCCGGGAATTGCCAGACCTCAGTTAATTGTTTCATTAGGCAACCTTATGCGTTACACCATTCGGGTTGCAGCTGCCTATGCAATTGTCATGGCAGATTTATATTCGCTGGGAAACCGTGATAAAAAAAGGGAATAATAAAATGTAGAAGATAATGGGAAAAAGGTGCCAGAGATGGACGAGGAGAAGGAAGAAGCAATGAAGACAGAAAAAACGAAGAGAAGAAGAACAAGCAAAAGAGGAGAAGAAGATGAAGAAGAAAGACAGAGGATAACCAGAAGAAGAGATGATAATATTTGAGGAACAAAGAAAACTAAGGAGAAGCATAAGAAGAAGACACAACCTACTTATTCTTATCCTGTTTTCCGTACTCACTAACCGAATCATTAATTCTTTACATACTTAATTCTTGCTTAAGAAGCCCGGTAAAGCGAGGCCCCCTACAACTTGATTTCACAAAATTAATTGTGAACTATCAATAGTTATGTATTTCATTATCATAGTTAAAACCTACGAATCAGTCTTCTTTAAATATGTTTACAGGGTGCTGTGATGTACATGCGTCACGCAGGTGACGTTAGAGAAGCTTATTGAATTGAAAAGGACGAGGTTTGAACTCCGCTGACGGAGTAATTTGGGCTCCTCTAAGTAGCTCGGTCGATCGACCCAGTGCGTGTAGGAAAATTCTGCTGGTCGGTCGCTCTGATCGGCCGTGTCCATTTCCTTTCGATCAATTTCAGGCGGTGTATTGTCCTAACGACGGGTTATGGAGTGTGCGTCCCTGCTTGCATATTCCTCTCTCACCCCATCACTAGAAATCATTCATCACATGAAGCATTCTTCCTTCGAAAAGCAGCATATGTCTCTGGATATACCATACCGCAGAGATAACAGGAGCAAACTGATTTTGATAACATTTCGCAAACAAAAAATGAAAAAAATGAAGAGGAAATCAACTTGTATGATTTTAGTATTCTATAGTATGTGCTTTCGATGTCCTTTAAAACATTGTAGTACTTTATTTAACCTTTCTTTACTGACAGACATTGCCCAAGAATAGGAGAAAAATTGACGCGATCCCAATTTAAAGTCAGTGTCAATGTAACAGAGCAGGACTCAGAGAATAACGCTTTGGAAATCGAAAACCTTTATTAAAAATGTTTACACGCCATCTTGCATTGCTTCGCCTCCTCAGGGTTTTCATAATTCGTGAGGGTGAACAACGTTTATATCGATCACTCTAATTGAAAATTTTAAGGGTTGGACGGAAGGTTTCACGGGGCTCACTGGGGGAGGTGGCGCAGTGCACCAACTTATGTCACTGCAGTGCCTCTAACCGGGAGGTCCTAGGTTCGACTCCCGACAGTGGCAAGATTTTCGACACTAGCTTGTCAGCTAGGTAGAATTCCGTCGCCGTCTGGAGGAGAATTCTAGAGGCCGGCTGCTCTGATCTATTTTCAGTGGTTTCTCCGATCAACACTAGGCGAATGCTGGAGCAGTACCCTACCAAATGGGCCACGGACCGCGCGCGATCTTTCTCTCTTCCTTATCCTATCCTCACCCCTTACACACACTTACACTAACGTCCACTACACTACCAAACACGCCGGGAGACCAGTCGGGTGCTTAGAGCTTGTCCCGGCTACAGCGGTGCCCCGCTGCTGGGAGATACCTCGTTGAGGGAAGCCGACGGTAGGTCAGCGCCGGATCTCGCCGTCCAATGAAATGCATTCACTACACTTACGGGACTAATGATCTCCTTAGTTGGCGTGCCCGGAATCACTAACAACGAACGAACCATTCACAGGGCACTTTACTTTTAATAATGCTGAAGGTTGGGTAGATTTGCTTTGCGAAAGAAAGTAGCTTGGGGGAGGGGAAATATTTGTTTGAGTTTTTGAACAATTTTCACGTTTCTTAAAACTAGTTATAAATATTTTGGAACCGCGGTGGACTGCAGAATGTTCTATTCCACATTTGACACATGTCGGCTTGTCGTGTTTTGCTCTTTGACATAGAGAGTAATGATAATATTTCACACATTTTACGCCACAATGTTGCATTTCACAGAGTACATGCGTCTATCTAAGGTTTTGAAAAGTTTTACATATAATTATTTTATTATTTCTTTGACGAAATGTAATATTAAATCTACCATTGAAAGTCTGGTTAATATTATTATTTTTCGACCTTGATCACTACCTGTAAACTATATTCCACAAGATTCTGTATGTTATATTTTATGTAATCTGTGCATACTTATGAGAGCGTACTTTTTGTTCATAATCGTCATTTTATTTCTTTTTTTAAAAAAATTACATAGTGGGACTTTATGGGTAATTGATGACGCAGTTTTCATAATTACACTATTTACATTTTCACTGCCTCGAATTCATTAACCAAATTATCTATTATATTTCAAAAACGCGTTCAAAAATGGCAATGTTTCTTGCAGTTCTGTGATATAATTAAGAAAAGTAGGTTACTTAGTTTGTGTTTGGACTGTCATTAGTGACGAACAGAGAAAAACGTTTCAGGCAACTTTCCTTGCAGGACAATCTAAATTTGTAATAAACAATCCGAGTTTCCATTTAAAATTCCAAAGTTGACCCCCGCCAAACATAATCTAGAGGGTGGACATAGGCTGAATATATTATGGGTTTGTCTCACATTTCCCCTCAAAAATACTGATATTTTAGTGGAGATATTTTCTCTTGCTATTCGTATTTCTAAATAAATATATTATGTCTAAACTTAACTGCGACATTACGTCAACATATTTGTGTCAATATAATGTCTATGTACCTAGGAATACTTTTGCATTTGCATTATATATTGTGTTCATACAACTGACACTATCCTAACCGACAGCATTCTAATCCAATATCTAAGTTTCCAGAAGGCATTAGTTAACAAGTAAAAGGGAATGAAGAGAAAAGACTAGCGACGCGAATATGACGGGTTGAGGGGAGCAGGGAAGGCGTAGGAGGAGGGGAGGAAAGAATGGGCTTCCCGTGCGCCGTGGCGCAGCGCCGCCAGAGCGCGAAGAAGCGCCGCCTGCAGCCTCATCTCCCGGGGCCGGCGGCGGAGGGGGCGTGGCCGGATACGAGTTTTGCACCTTCTTTTGTGCGCATTGGCTGCGCGGGCGGAAATGAAGAGCGCGCCGCTAATAAGGAAGTTATCGCGGCTCCGCCAACGCGCTTCCTGCAGCCGGCGCGCGCTGAGCCCCAGCCCTCCCCGCCCCCGGCCCCGCCCCCGCCCCCGCCCCCGCCCCCGCACTGGCGCCACGCTCGCCCCCCTCCCCATGGGGCGTTGCTAGCAGGCTAGCATCTCAGCAGTGCAAATCACTCCAACTCCTTCACTTGGTGCCCACAAAGCATCCATGATGGCACTTGTCGACATGGTATGTTTCACAAGATATATAAATGGTCAATCTGGTGCAATTTTACTTTCTCGTCTAACTGCGTACGCAGTAGAGATAAAGTATCGTAGTGCTACGCTAAAAAATCAACGATGTGGGTCCTGGATTCGAAAACGTGGATAAAACCTTGTTCCAATATGTAGCAAATTCTAACACATTGTGTAGTGAGAATATGTTTTGTGGATCCTTGATACCGGAAAATCGATTCGCGACAAAATCTGTCTCTCTGTCAGCGCGTCTGCGGCCAACGCTAGTTCACAGCTAGTTCAACCGTTCAGACGGTTCCCCTCCAAAATTGATATTCCCAGATCGACCTGAACGAACTCGAGACATTGCAAGTTGGAAATGTATATTTGGATTTTTCGGCTTACTTGACTTGAAGTCGCAACAACATTTTCAAATTTTTACAAAAATTGTCTCCAATCTTTTAATTAAACTTCCTCTTCGGATAATGTGGAATACGCTTAAAAATGGGGAATATCTCTTTTCCGTTGAAATCTATGAATGTTCGAAAATTGCAAAAGTTAAAATATTTTCGTCTTCCTACAAATACAATATTGAAGATAATGATTTTTCCCGAATGAAATCTATTGTTCAAAGAGAGATCTTTAGATACGTTTATGAACAATTGTTCGAAAATATGACTACTTTTCGCGTATTGTTACGTGAAATATAAACAATTATTTTTTCAAAAACGGCTCCAATTTTTTTTTAACTTTCTCCTCGAGTGTATCAAAAGACGGTAAAGGAAATGGTGCTAGTCCCATTTCGGGCAAACTCTATTCCATAAATTGTAAAAAATTAACATACGAAAAATACAATATTGAAGATACAGATTTTTTGTCGTAATTGATATACGTTCCAGCATCTTTAAAAAATATCGTGTATAATGTTTTTAAAAAACGAGTCGTTTACGCCTAAATTCTGTTTGAAGGTAATGCAATGTATTAAAAATGTTTTTTTTATAACGGCGCCAATATTATTGTATTTTTCAACGACTAGAGCGTAGGATGCTAAAAGTGGTGCAGGTCATGTTGTAGATGAACAATGAATATTGCAGATGTTATATATAAATATAGACACTTTTTAAACAGTATTTTCTAAAAACAGTTCCACTTTTTTAAAAATGTTTTCCTCGTATGTAACAAAGAAAGGTAAACATTTTGGGGGTTTTCCTATTTTCGGCGAACTCTTATTTTGGATTGACCGATTGATTCATTAGTGATTCCGCGATCAACGGTTATGGTTATTGGCCCCGTAAGTGTAGTGTATGCTTTTTATCGCTGGAGGTGGACGTGATCTCCCGATAGATGGCGAGATCCGGCCCCGATCTACGTCGGCTAGCGGGGACAATCCCTAACCAGATATGTTCAACAAGCGTAGCACCACAGTTTCTTCATAATTAGTTCTTTCATGAAAGTCATGTACATTTTTTTAAATTGTAGCAGTTTTCGCACAATATTGCGTGCAATGTGTACAATATTCAAAAATAAAAAACAAGGTTTTTCTCCAAATAGCCTTCAACTTTTTTAAACGTTTAGTAGTTATAATGCTAAATGTACTCTATTAGGTGACATAAACACCATATTGCTCTATTCTTTTGTTTTTCTCAAAACTTACAAAAAACAATTTTTTTGACTCGCTTCTCACGTCTTTAATATTTACATTAGCGGCGTTTTCTTCACATTATTGTATTTATGATTACATGTGTTTAAATACTGTCATATAAAGTTTCCAGAAAACGCAACAGTTTTCTGTGAAAAGGATATCCAAATTCGGTATTTTCACAAATGCTCAAACGCCATTATCGAGAGATTTTGCTTTTCTTTAATATTCTCAAAGTAATATTTCGTTCCTACTATTCAAAAACCAAAAAATTGAGAAAATGTAAAAAAAGTAATTACTTTGGGCGGCGATAGACGGCAGCTGGCAAGAGAAAATGGGAAGTCCGAATAGCTAGACTAGACCAAGGAAAATAGAAATCTAATACGAAAAGGTCTGTAGCATCTCTAGTTTGTTTTTGTTTTCTTTTCTTGCTGTAAATGGAACTGTTTGTTGCTATATATTTCCTGAGATGTTCCGGAAACTTGCATGTGACCGCTCCGAATGTCGAAAAGGCTAAGGTTGCGCGGGGTGCAGTGGGGCAGTGGGGATTAAAGGATCTCCCACTTTGCGTGGAATGCTTTTACTCAAGGCAACGGACAGTACCCTACTTACTAGTGTCCTTTACGTTGATTTACAGCCACACACTTCGATCGCTAGGCATCAAAGAAAAAGAAATACACATATAGAAATTAATGCAAGTTTCATCATATCTCAAATCTAGAATATATACTAATAACAGTAACAATCAACAAATCACAATTAAGTATGAATTGCGCTAGTCCCCTCCCCCCCATCTTTCCAAAAAATTATGCACCGACCTTTACCTGTTTCCCCAGTACTGAAAATAATCGCCATTTTCTTTCAAATTCAAATCCTTTTTAACTGAAAAGGAGAAACTGGATAAATCGACTATTAACTCAACCGTCTAGTACGCTTAGTTGACTTTGGGATTTTAGAACTCTTCCGAAAGCCGTTTAGGCTGAGATAAAATGTGGTTGTTTTTTGTTATTTAATTGCCTATTAATCATTGAAAATTGACTAGCTAATCTATTAATGCATTCATAAGTATTAGAAACTACTTGTACTGCGTATACTACTTGCCCGTATGGTCAAATTGAATTTATGCGTAGAAATAAGTACGCTATCTAATTTTTGCGATTGTCCATACTGGACAACTTTCCCCATATGTATGTAAGATATGTTGTTCCGCAGTAATCATGTTTATGTAATTCTACTCGTTCTACAATCCCTGTTACATTGTTGCATCTATAATTTCCCATGTTGACTACCGTGTTCTTTCTTCAGAATGGCGTGTCTGGTGTTAGTCGTTTGAGTGGGTTAAAAAATTCTTCTGATTGCGCTGGCTTCCACAGGGCAGCATTGCAGCTCTAAGAAAGGCTACAATACGTTGGCCGAATCATCAGCCATCACGACACAGGATACGGTTCGTCGCGTTTTTGTGTTGTTGTTTTTTTGCACTCGTTAAATCTGAGTCTTCTTACATAGTTCCCTTCACACCCACGATACCTACATTTTTGAGGTTGTTCATACCCTGTATTGAAACTATTTTGTTTATTATTGTGGTTCATGTTGTATCTTCAAGCTCCAGAACGCACATTTGAGCACTCCCTCTGCCCTCAATACAGCAACACGCAAGGCACTGAACAAACATCCCTGGCTGCCTCCACCTTTCGGGCACGCTTCGGGCTCCTCCCGCCGCGATCGCTCGGACCGGCGCAATGCAGTCAACGTGGACACGGAAAATACTCAACCTTCGGAAGTCTTCGAGGCTTGTTATTGACAAACAGTCTGTCGATCTCCTGACGTACTACTGAATTTTCAAAGCTCCCTGCTGCCTTCACTTGCGAAGAGAGTGCGGCAACCTGACGGTATTTGTGGCACGCGGCGGTCGCGAGGAGGTGGTTGGCAATCCTTGCAAGCGCGGGGCTCGCCGACGGGTCGGCGGCTAGCGTGTCAGGCAGGCGCCCGGCCGGCCGCCCCGCCTCTCCCTCCGGCCGAGGACATGCATAGGCGCGGCCATAGCAACGGGGCCAAACACAGGGCCCGCTCTTCGCGATGCCGGTAATGACTGGCGCGCGTGGCGGCGGCGGCGGCGGTGGCGGCGGCAGGGGCAGGTCAGGGAGGGCGGAAACGAGAGGGAAAGTGCGGCGTGTGATAGCGGGGGCGGAGGCGGGGGCGGAGGGCGGGGCAGGTGCAAGCCCCCGCCGGTCAGCGGTGGGGCCGTGCGCCGCAGGGCAAACAGAGCGAACTGGGAGAGAGGCAGCAGGAGCGCGGGCCGTCCCGGGAGGCACCTATTTGTTGCCGCGCGTTTTACGTTGCGCATCTCCTTATTACGATGATTGAATTTTGGCGCAAGCAACACATTCTCTGCTCTTTGAGCCATACATTGAAGTCGATTATACTTTCTTTTCTACGCTGGCTTTCTGCTTGCTTCTTGCCCCTCCTTTTTACATTATTTCCTTTTTTCCTTATTAGAGGGACGAAGAACAAGCACCGAGATCCTCCTTGAAACTGGTCGTTCGCTCGCCGCCAGGGCCCATTCACGGGGCCGCGCCCCGCCCCTCGCGAAGCGTCAGCCCGGGCGGGGCTACACGCGCCAGGCCTTTGGGTCGATTGATTATTTCGTGTTTTCGGGCACGGCATCGGCACGCAGCAGCCGTATTTTAAAGATTTTTTGATTTTCGGGTAAGTGAATATTGATTACGGGCGGACCAAGTGCTTTAGTCTTTAGTGCCGGAAGTTTTCTCCATGTCACATTGGCAGGTCGCGGTATTCTCCCCCCGCCAGAGGGTGAGAACCGGCACCGACTTTCATCGGCTTACGGAGGTCCTCCCTACCGGATATTTTCCCCAGTGTGACGCTGTTTCAGACAGGATAAGCTCTAAACTCCCGAATATTTTCCCGACATGCGCGGTAGTGTAGTTCGCGTAAGTGTGGTGTGTTTATGAGGAGAGAGTAGGAATCAAAGATGAGGAAGGAAAGATCCCGTGCGATCGCTCGTCCATTTGTTAGTTCAGCTCCACCATTCGCCTGGTATTGATTGGAGAAACCACGGAAAACTACCGATCAAAGCAGCGGTCCATTATAATCTCCCTCCATGTTGGTTGAATTCGATCCAATGGTTCAAATAGCCCGTAAGGGACATAAAGCCTTCAGCCACATTTTTTAAACCAGCAGTGCTTCAACAGCAACTTCAACTTCATGAATCTGCAAAAGTTTTTTGACCCAACAGAAAAGTTTTGTCCGCACCTATATTCGAACCCATGACCTTAAAACTAGCAAGCCAGGCCCTTTTGGCCCCAGAACACCAGCCATACATCAGGAAATCAATCTTCACAAAGCTTAAAAAATGTTGACCTTTGGCATTTGCAATTTTCAAACATTCAGATGTTATCATCTATATTATTTCAAGATATAGTTTCAAAGAACAGGTTTCATTAAAGAAAAAATCTCTATCATCAATATTGCAGTTTTACGATGTTCATTTTTTACAATTTTCGAAGTTCGCAGAAAATGGGACCGGTATAATTTTTTGAGCGTCATTAGCTTTATACGTTGAAAAAAATGTTAAGAAAAAATTTGTAATTGTTTTTTTTGAAAAATATTTTTCTATAAATTACGTTAACTTCAAGCAGATGTTACGCGAAACCTATGTTTTTTTAAATGATGATTATCTTATTTAAATATTTATTATTTAGAACAGATTTACTTAAAGCAAAACTCCCAATGTTCAGTTTTCTGGTTTTGAAATGTTAACTTTTGCGAAAATACAAGGCAATTTTACAAAAATTAGAAGTCCCTGAAAATGAGACCAGCGCCAATTTTTACTTACTTCATGAGAAGAGGGAGTATTATAATCGTGCCTCGGAAAACGTCGAATATTCGTCAGAAAACCTTTCATTGCTGTGCTCTAGTAACAAAAAGTGGATAAATCTTTTTCCTATACATAGTAAATTACTTCTTCCAAAACGTTGTGTAGTTAGAATCTGTTTTTAGAATCGATTTTTTAAGGCAAAAATGTTTATCTTCAATATTGTAGTCTGGAAGGTTACCTTTTTGTATTTTTCAAACATTTCTTACCATCCTCTTATGCGTCCTTATCGCTATCCTAAGACGAAGGATAATTATACATTGGGATCAATTTCTAAAATAAATTTAAAAATGTAGTTGAATATTCATTTAATGTTCTCCCAAAGTACAATAAAAAATCCGTTTCAAAACCAGAGGTTGAGTTCCCCTAAATTGTTTAAGAAATATCAATCTTGGAGAAATCGACTGCACAGTTTTGGCATCAGCTTTGAACACAGACGGACAGACATTTAGCGGGCTATCGATTTGTTATGTATCAAGGACCCACAAAACATGGAGTCTGATAACACGTGTTATAGGAAGTAATTAACTACAGTAGGAACAAGATTTATCCACTGTTTCTTTACCACGGCCCGGTACTAAAAGAACTACCTACTTCCTTTCTCAGGCGCACTATTACAACAATTTATTCTGACGACGTATGATGAGAAAGATGACCGTATAGTTGGCATACCCACTTATCAGAAATCAAAAAAAGAATATTCCAGAATTTTGTACTAATTTATACCCAGATTAAAAATTTTGAATCGATGCAAATATCAAAATAAAAAATGAATTAAAGTGGGTGCGCTAACTTAACGTTCAGTTAACATACCCACACAAGAAAAACACATGAAATAAAAAAACTAAAAATACCAAAATTTTGTACTAATTTTGAACTAATTTATACCCAAATTAAAAATTTTGAACCGATGCACAACATCAAAATAAAAAAATGTATAAGAGTAGGTGCGCTAGCTTAACGTTACGTTAGCATATCCACACAAGAAAACCCCCTAAAATAAAAAAAAAACTAAAAATACCGCATTCTTATACTAAATTTTGAACTAATTTATACCCAAATTAAAAATTTTGAACCGATGCACAACATCAAAATAAAAAGTGGATAAGAGTGGGTGCGCTAACTTAACGTTACGTTAGCATATCCACACAAGAAAACCCCCTAAAATAAAATAAAAACTAAAAATACCGCATTTTTGTACTAATTTTGAACTAATTTATATCCAAATTTTAAAATGTTGAACCGATGCAGAATATCAAAATAAAAAATGTATATAGTGGATGCGCTAACTTAACGTCAGCATGCCCACACAAGAAAAACCCGTGAAATAAAAAAATAAAAATACCACAATGTTGTACTAATTTTCAACTAATTTATACCCAAATTTAAAAAGTTTGAACCGATGAACAACATCAAAATTTAAAAAATGGATAAGAGTGGGTGCGGTAACTTAACGTTAAGTCCGCGATACCGCGCATGAAAAACCTATGCAATAGAAAAACTAAAATTACCAGAATTTTGTATTAATTTTGAACTAATTTATATCTAAAGTAAAATATTTTTAGCGGACGCAGAACGTCAAAATGTACAATGTCTAAGAGTGATGACGCTAGCTTAACATAAAGTCAACATCCCCACCCAGGAAAAGCCCCACCCCAAAAAACTATGAATACCAGAATTGTGTTAAAATTAAGAAACAAATTATTCTGTGGCTTGAAACATATTTAAAGATATAATGATGTATAGAACCGATAATATTGATGTAGATCTTATTAACATGGCTACTCATAAGTAGCTCGTTAACAAATGAATTTCAAGTATTTTAAAGCAAATTCGGGCATAATATTCAACTAATATAACCACAGGGATGAGTGTAAGTCAGTTCTGTAGGTTGTAAAGGGCACCGTGGCGTGGTAAGCGATAATTTGCCCAAAATGTGTGGCAACCATCATCCATCAAAGAAGCGTGACCTGCTTAAGTTGTGTCGCACAGGCTTTGTTCCATAGATTTTTCGAGTTTGGTATGGAAACCTTCCAACGTCAGATGAAGTAAAGGACACTATTCCTGCTGCAGCTGACACTGAAAATGAAGTTTCAGACAGTTTTCATGCAGTGAATTTTTTAAGACTTTTATTTGTGTTCAAAAAATGGAAATGAACTATCTCTTAGAACTATAAGGTGACTACTACTAAACGTTGTCTGCGAAAAACACCTGATTTCAGTTTCTACCCACCACGATAAAATTGAAATGTTGTTGTAACCAAATCATTTAAGAAATACGAATTTTGACTAATACTATTTATTAAAAAATAATTCATAATTGTGTTGATGTGATAAAAATAATTGTTTTGAATGATTTTGATTTTTCAGAGACCTTCAAACTTTCAAACTGAACAAAAGTAAGTTTTGAGTAGTTAGCGGGTTTTCTTTGTAAGCATTCTTATCCTCTTTAAAATTCATTTGAATCATTTTTGTACTCGACTTAAGGTTAAAGATCTCGAGAGAACACGTTAGAAATATACCGGTTTTTTGGGCTCTCAGATTTAGCACGGGGTCTGAGAGGTCGAAAACGTGGGTATTTAACTAGTGCCTGGGAACATACAACAAACTCAAAGCAATTTTTTATGATCTTTTTCCAGGTAAAATGTACTACATACCGGCTGAACTATTGCGAGTATTCCTAATTTTGATAAAGAATTGTTTCAACATTATTTACTTTGGGTATAAATTAGTCCTTAATTAGAATTTTATTTTCGACCGATTAAGTTACAAATCATTTTTTAATAATAATGCAGGACTTAATTGGACGTAATCAATTGATAATTTTCGTAATTATGATAAAACATTTTGATTTTCACGAAGAACACATCCCCGCCCGTCAAAATTCATAGAATCAATACAAAAACCATTCGTAGTCAACCTAAATCATAACCCAATCCGTGAAAAGAAAACAAAGATTTTCATTGCCAGTTCTTCCGAAAATGCAGTATTTCACTTTTAAAAATATAACTATTAAAAACATGAGTATTTAAATTCCAATACATGCTTATTATATGTGTCAAATTGAAAAACTCAATGGTTCTCACGGTAACCAATCAATTTTTACTTTCTTGCTTCCTCTTACGTATTAGATTAGAACTCTGCGGCAAAAACCGCGAATTTTCTGCAGAAAAACTCTCATTGCCGGGCTCTGATAACGAAAAAGTGGATAAATCCATTTGCGATATTTAGAAAATAAATCCTACCGAAAAATCGAAACGTCCGTCCGTCTGTCTGCCTGTCCGTCTGTGAACACCGCTAGTGCCTAAAACATACAAAGGGTTTTCTCCAAAATGGATATTCCCGGGTCGATCTGGCTCGACTAAACCATAACACAAATAAATTAAATAAATAAAGTTAAATAAACCATAACAATAACACAAAATAACAATAAATAAATTAAATAAACCATAACACAAATAAAATAAAAAGAATTTGAAATTGAAACATATTACTCCTAGACGAATATATTATTTTGCCATGGCAAAATGATTAGTAGAATTACATAATGAAAATTAACACGAAATAAAATAATAAGTAATATAAAACAAATACTACTCTCCGTTGTTATATAGAAAATATTATTCAGTTCTGTGAAATCATCTTTTAATTTTCACTCTTTATTTCTTCAAAGATTCGACCGTATTTGTTAAAAAGTGGATTGTGTCATTCTACATATATGTAAACTCCGATGAACCTGTAATTAATTTGAAAAACGACTTGTGTCATAATAGCTGGCGAGATGTTGTAGATGTTGGACTTCACATACATGACCAGAGTTTTATAATATTGACAATTTTGTATAAAATGCCACCTGATTTTTTACAAAGAGTCTTATAACGAATCTAGACCCTAGGTATGTCACAACTTTTTTTCAAGATGTGATAGATAGATAGATAGATAGATAGATAGATAGATAGATAGATAGATAGATAGATAGATAGATGGATAGATAGATAGATAGATAGATAGATAGATAGATAGATAGATAGATAGATAGATAGATAGATAGATAGATAGATAGATAGATAGATAGATAGATAGATAGATAGATAGATAGATAGATGGATAGAGATAGATAGAGATATAGAGATAGAGATAGATAGAGATAGAGATAGAGATACAGAGAGAGAGAGAGAGAGAGAGAGAGAGAGAGAGAGAGAGAGAGAGGTATTTATTATTTCTGTAGGTAGGTTAATATAAACTGGTAGCAGGACGCTACAATTTACATATTACAATCAGGAATATTAATACAATGAAACTTTCAACTATTTTAAGACCATAATAAAAAATAATAACAATAATAATAATAATAATGATAAAAATGTTAACAATAAGTGCAATAAAAACAATAATAGCATTAACTCGACATTTAATAGCTCACTAAACGTTAAGTTAGCGCACCCATTGTTATGCATTTTTTATTTTGATGTTGTGCATCGGTTCAAAATTTTTAATTTGGGTATAAATTAGTTCAAAACTAGTACAAAATTGTGGAATTTTTAGTTTTTTTATTTGATGTGTTTTTCTTGTGTGGGTATGCTAACTTAACGTTAAGTTAGCGCACCCACTCTTATACGTTTGTTTTGATGTTCTACATCGATTCAAAATTTTTAATTTGGGTATAAACTAGTTCAAAACTAGTACAAAATTGTGGAATTTTTAGTTTTTTTATTTCATGTGTTTTTCTTGTGTGGGTATGCTAACTTAACGTTAAGTTAGCGCACCCACTCTTATACGTTGTTTATTTTGATGTTCTACATCGATTCGAAAAATTTTTAATTGGGGTATAAATTAGTTCAAAACTAGTACAAAATTGTGGAATTTTTATTTTTTTTATTTCATGTGTTTTTCTTCTGTGGGTATGCTAACTTAACGTTAAGTTAGCGCACCCACTCTTAAACTTTGTTTATTTTGATGTTCCACATCGGTTCAAAATTTTTAATTTTGGGTATAAATTAGTTCATAATTAGTACAAAATTCTGGAATATTTTTTTTTGATTTCTGATAAGTGGGTATGATAAGTGGGTACGGTCATGTGAGAAAGTGAAAGTAGATTTTTCGCCTAATTCAGTTAGAAACTGCGCATCAGATCCTCTCCACGAAGTACGATGTTTAAGCACTGCAGTGACTGGGTTTTTGTCACTAACGTGTGCCTTATCGTCTTGTGCGGAGTTGTTTAGCTCTCCTGCAATATTTAGTTATTTTCGCTTCGGCCTTTGTATTCGAATCGCTTCATATCCAAACGTCACTATAATAGAACGGTAAAGGTAGTACCTATAATTTTCATCCATTTCAAAAAATGTTTCCAGGAATATTCGGGGACCTTTGCCATGATTCATTTTTAATTTCGGTTCAGTGGGCAAGCTTTTGCCGAATTTGCATTCTACTAGGTTTAGGATTTGGAGTAAACTAGTTTCAAAGTGTGTGGATAAATATGTGATATTTTTTTATTTAAGATAAATTTACAATCTATTTTTTACAAAATAATAAGTAAATGTGATGTCTATTTTAGAATTATTATGACAATTGCTAGTAGTGAAGGTATCCCATCGATACTCTTCATCTTCTTCTTCGTACTACAACAAAAAGCAATTATTATTATTTTAGGTTGACTGCAATTGGAATTGATAATTTGGTGGTGGCAATGTTTCAGTAACTTGTTGAGTATGTTGTTGAGTTTGGGAGTTGTATGGGTGAGGTTCTGGTTAGACGATGGATATCTGTACTATTGTCAAGGAGGTTAAGGGCTAAGTGATTTGGATGGTTTTTAGGTCACTGGAGATGGTTTGAGCTGATTAATTCTATTATTTATAAGACAGTGGGCATTTTAAAGTCTTTGTGTAATGCTGCGTTTGTGATAAACCAAGGTCATTCTTAAGGTCTTGGTCTGAAATCTCTGGATATGGATAGATTACTCTTGCTTTCTGTGCTCCAGATTTGGATCCCGTAGGTGCATATTGAGATTATTATGAATTTATAAAGCAATACTTTATATTCCAGTGATAGTTTTGAGTGGTATCCTAGTATCCAGTACAGTTTTCTTACTTGAAGTTGTAGGTGCTTTTTCTTGGCCAAAATGCGATGCTTCCATGTTAAACGTTTGTCAAGATGTATCTCGAAGTATTTTACACTTTCCATTTGTAATATTGGATTATTGTTGATGTGGTCAGTAGGACATTTGTTTCTTCTCAGGGTAACAGTTATATGGGCTGATTTGTTTTCATTGATTTTTATGTTCCATTTCTTGGGCCATTTTTCAATCATTGTTAGATGTTCTTGTAAATGTCTTGATGCGACATTTGGGTCGTCATCCGAAACTAGTATGACCGTATCATCTACAAAAGTGGCTATGGTTGTTTTATCTGTTTCTGGTATATCTGTTGTATAGAGTTGGTACACAATAGGGCCAAGTGCACTACCTTGTGGTACTCCTGCCTTGATTGGATGGAATTCAAATAATTCATTTTGATATTTGATTTGAAAAGTGCGGTGGGATAGATAAGAACTGAAGATGTTGATGAAGGGATAAGGTAGGAAATGTTTGAGTTTAAATAGGAGTCCAACGTGTCAGACTTTGTCAAACGCTTGGGTGATGTCTAGAAAGGCGGCTGAACAATATTTCTTTTCTTGGAAACAATTCTCAATGTAGCTGGTGATTCTATTAACTTGTTCGATGGTAGAATGCTGTTATCTAAAGCTATATTGATGGTTAGGGACTAGGTTATTGGTTGCCATGTGAGGACGCAGTCTTGATAGAAACTTCTCAAACACTTTGGATAGAATTGGAAGTATACTGATGGGACGATAAGAGGAGGGTTCATGTGGAGGTTTCCCAGGCTTGAGAAAAACTTGAACTTGGGCTACTTTCCATTGTTCCGGTAGTGCTCTGTTAGATCTTAGAATACTGTTGAATAGTGCAGTAATTATAGTCTTGCCTTTTCGTGGTAGTTCTTTGAGAAGAGGTGTTGTGATTAGGTCATAGCCAGGAGTTTTTTTTCTTAATAAGGCGTTAATGGTTTTTGTAATGTGATATGGCGTGAAATCGGTTCGTGGTTGAGTTCCATATGGAGTTGGACATTTGTAAGGAACCACGATGTGTTTAAAAACTGGTTGTGTATAACTTGATTTTTTAAATGTATTTTTTAGCATCGTTGTTCCAGATTTGAAAATATATAAAAGATGTGGTCATAAAATAATTTAATACAGAATTATTGCAAATGAATGCGTTAAAGGCGTGAATTTATTGACTGTAGATTTCCATTGAATGATTTTTATTTTAGCTCGTGCGATTGTTTCGTTAATATGTTTTCAGTTTATATTTGTTGTCAGTACTTCTAAGTGTTTATGAGGTGTTTGGAGTTAATGTTAAGTTAATGCTTCATTGTTCATAGTTAGGGGGTGTGGGGAGTGTAAGTTCTAATGTGAAAAATTTTGGCAGTTGTTTTTGTAGGATTTAGTTGAATTATGAATTTGGATGTCAAACTGTCTTTAAAGTTTAAGTACATTTCTTTATTTCTGATGTAACGGTGCGAAGTTCATACAAATAGTAACTTCACATATAAGAAGACAAAATTCAATCTGTATTGAAAAGTTTGCCTTAAGCAAACCTTAGACCACC
The DNA here is from genome assembly GCA_011170035.1 of Teleogryllus occipitalis. Taxonomy (NCBI): domain Eukaryota; kingdom Metazoa; phylum Arthropoda; class Insecta; order Orthoptera; family Gryllidae; genus Teleogryllus; species Teleogryllus occipitalis. The sequence continues at coordinate 176,693 of BLKR01000448.1, forward strand.
CTGCATTCAAGTCGCAAATGCAGAAAGCTTTTGAAACAAATAATATTTAAATGTTTTTTTCAGTGCGTTTTTTTCTCCCGTCACGATGTAAATATTTCTTAGAGGAAAGAAACGTCCAATATCAACGGATACGAGTGTTGCATATTTAGTTTGCAGTTGGTAATTTAAATCTTTTGTGTTTAAACATTATCAATATGAATGATTTGGAAAAGCTTTGTTCTAGCAGTTGCTTTCTACTACTCTTTAGTTCTTATTTTACATCCATCCGAATATCCTACTGTGAATCTTTCTTTGGACACAGCTCCTCTAATGTTTTATAGATATTGCAAAAAAAGGGTAATCAAGCATAATAAAAAGTTAATCTTGCAACCCTTTTTTTACCTGGTACGTCTTTGTCTTTTTTACAGCTGAAGAATCATTTGGTTTAGTTTCCCAAATAACCTTTAAATCCTTACAAAAATAAATACTGCCGCCTTTATCCATGCCCTTCATCTATTGCGGAATGAGAAAGTTGGAAGAGAAAGTTCAGTCAGTTCAATGTTATTCGTTCTTTTATTATTTTTATTATTATTATTATTATTATTATTATTATTATTATTATTATTATTATTATTATTATTATTATTATCTTCCTTTCACACGGTGAATGATCTTGGGTTCCGGTAGTAAACGAAAATCCACACCAGGTTGCACCCAGCTTCCTAAGGTGTAGATTCGGTGATCTATTTGGTTCTACAACACCTTGCGCAAAATGTGCGCCGTACCATAGAGTACGATATCCTGGATTTCATAGTGCTTACTGCAGCCTGGGATCTTATTATTATTATATTATTATTATTATTATTATTATTATTATTATTATTATTATTATTATTATTATTATTATTAGAATAAAATGCGGAAAATAAATCACAAATGTAGTTCAAAATGGTGCAAAAAAGAGAAGGAAAAGAAGACGTTGAGAAAAGATACAGAAAGGTGCTTGCATTGAAAAAAAAAAGTGCAAAACCGCACAACTAAAACGCAATTAGGCGTGTTCATTTCATGTTATTTTTGTAAGATAAACTCATCCGGACATTTTAAAAGGGAAAAAAGTAGATGCAGTTTAGTTGCGGAAGGACTGTCAGACGTTTCGCCGTCAATCAATTTTTCGGTATCATGGGCCCACCAAACGTGAATTCTGATTACACATATTAGAGGAAGAGATTTACTACAAATAAGACGAAGGTCTATCCACTTATTTTTATTTCAGAGCTTCACAATACGAGTTTTCCTGGCGAAAAACCACTTCCTGCTGCAGCATTAGAATACTTTCTCTACACAGATATAGTATACGAGAAAATAAAAAGTAGAGAAAGATCTCAGTTTTCATGAATTACTGGAATGATAGTCTTGGAAATCGCAAATATATCCGGAAGTAACCCTATTTAAAATATTAGTATAGTGATATCTGAAGTCACAATCACTCTCAATCTTTTATCAATCAACTAATTTACACACCAATTTTCAAAATAAAAAAATTCTATATTTTTCTAAGCATTGTTACACGCAGTGATATCGCTGTTTAAGTAACCATCTTAAGCGGGGTTTACACAATCAGTAAAAATTACATTGTTTTATAACACTTCATGAATTTTATTCCATATAGGTAAGTGACCGTCATTAGTTCTTGATAGCCTTTAGAGGTTGGGAATAAATTTCTTTGTAATGTGATTTGTTTCGTTACTCATTTCCCTGAACATCTTGATTTTGAACGAATAATCGGTTACCTTTCTTTAAAAACACTTAATTTCGTCATTAAAAATTTATACATAATTGCATGTAAAAGACACATAACTTAACATATTGTCTTTATTTCTTTATTGTTATAACGAGATGCTAATTAATGCCTAATTGGATTCAGAGTAAATACTGTTGATAGAAATGACAAATATAATTCATATTTTCGACGCTTTCATTCCACATTAATAGGTGTTTTTCTCTTAAAAATGAAAATTAAATATTTCTCGGAAAAGCAAGTGTTGCATAACACGAGGGATTAGAAAATTATGTAAAACTAAACAAATTCTTTATTTTATTTCTAAACATCATAACGTATCATATAATTTTCATCTCTATTTTCAAAAATTAAAGTATTGTTAAGAAAAGTCATAAGGCAGGCGAATATCATGAAACACGACGATGACGTTTTAAACTCAACAAAACAACATCAATGTGAAATATAGTAAAAAATGCAACCGCATCAAACAGAAACCTTATAGACAATGTTGTTTCACAAGATAATGATAGAGAAGTGACCAAACCGGCAGCAGAGTCCTGACATATCAACCAATATATTTAGAGAATTGCGGTTGATTTCACGAAAAGAATAAAGCATTTAACAATAGATTTTTCCCAAAAATGTTACGTACGATGTTTATTTCCTAAACATCTTCCTATAAAATTCCCAAAATAATCGATAAACTACCGGAGCGGTAGCTCAGTGCACCAACTGATGTCACTGCAGCGCCTCTGACTGGGAGGTCCTAGGTTCGAGTCGTGACGGCAGCAGGATTTTCGACACTGACTTTCCAGCTAGGTCGAATTCACTCGCTGTCTGGAGGAGAATTCTAGCGGCTGGCTGCTCTGATCGGTAGTTTTCCGTGATTTCTCCGATCAACACCAGGCGAATGCCGGAGCAGTTCCGTACCAAAACGGGCCACGGACCGCGCGCGATCTGTCCTTCCTCATCCTTGTCCTATCCTCTCCCCTTACACAGACAGTCTTACACTATCATGCACTACACTACCACATATTCCGGGAGACCGGTCGGGAGCTTAGAGCTTGTCCCGGCTGGGGCGGTGCCCCGCTAGTGGGAGAGTCCTGGTTAGTGGGAAACCCCACTAGCCGACGGTAGGTCGGCGCCGGATCTCGCCATCCAGTGGGGGAAGATCACTGCCATCTCCCGGGGGTAAAATGCACTACATTAACGGGACTAATGACCAAAGCAGTTGACGCGCCCGGAAACACGAACAAATCGATCAATCGATAAACTAAAATATAAATATTCCACCCGTTTCGTTCAAATTCGTTTTTTTTGTTACAGACTTGTGTGCTTGCTATTATACACCCGTTAACTAACATATATATTTAATGCATAATTATGCATCGGAACATTTCCAGATACTTTCAAACCAGCTAGGATTAAGCCGCTCTTCAAAACGGCAACAAAAATGGAATTCAATGTTATGGGCCAATTTCTCCTTTGTCAGTTTTTGCAAAAGTATTACATTTTTTACGATTGGAAATTTTTCAGTACATACGAAGCGTTTTCACATTTCAACATGAATTTAAAAAATCAGCCATGGGGAAGTCTGGTGCACACTGAAGTATTTCAAATATCGCCAAACTATTTAAATTTCACTATGTCTAATGACCATGAAAGTCATAAGGGAAATCGAATGAAGCACTGGGAGGGAATACGAATGACGCACATAGCGGAAGCGTTAAAGGGAGAACGCTGGCGTGAATGCCGCTTTTAGAATTGCAGTTTTGCCAACACCTGCCATACGGTTATACAACATCAAATTTTAACATTTGTAATTAAGGTTACTGATAAATATTCGACGGTTTCTTTGGTTACGACAATGAATTCAATGCTGACAAACTAATTATTTACGTCATCCGCGTAAATCCGCACTATCTCTTGTTCAGCTTCACGAAATCGCGTGCTCTCCTAAAGTGTCCTTATTGAACAGTTTCTGCGTCCTACAAGAATTATGGGCTTTTAACGACCACAAAGAAGAAAGTGTAAGCGGGCAGGAGCGTTGGTGACGCGGCGTTCCCTCTCGTGGTGTGGTGGGGCGCGCCGGGGTGCGAAGGCCGCGAGGGCCTCGGGCGCAGTGAAATGCCAGCGCGCGCCCGTGGTCGCGAGCGGAGCGGCAGCGGCAGTGACGTTGCGGAACGGGGAGGGGAGAGGAGGAAAAAGGAGGGGAGGAGTGGAAGCGAGGGGGTTGTGGGTGGCGGAGTGGGAGGGGGAGGAAGCGCTGGCGGCGGAGATGAGCCCCGGCCGGGCGCCAGGCCGCGCCGCAGGGTCCGCGCTCAGGTAATCGCGAAAACAGCGGAAATGGCTGCCGGCATTGCGATGGAGCTGGCTGCACTGCCCGCCGTGCACGCTGCTCCGGCGCCCACGCCTTCCGAATGGCGGAAGGGCTCGGCGACGGAGGGCAGGCGCGAGCGGGAGATGCCAGCACCTGATTGAAGGGAGGAGCGCCATTCAAAGAGAATCTCCAAGTGAATGGAAGACGCAGCGGGCTTCTTGCTAAGGAATATTAAATTGTGGCGGTAACACACTGCTTGAGCCCGGTTTTTAGCTCATCGATCAAAACTATTATTATGCTTTCGATATTTTTGACTTTCATAGAATTTACTTCATAGAACTGAAGAGCTTATTAACAAAGTAACGTATCTCAATTTCCGCTTGTTTTCTAGTTTTACGTATCAATATCTTCTTAAGACACTTCTCAATCATTCTCTTCTATATTGTGTTCAAAATTTGCGATTACCCTATGCTATAATAATTCATGATAAAACCCTTGAATCCTATCTTGAACTATAAGACTGAATGTGAATATTTTCTCTTCTTGAAAAATTGTGCTTCATGGAGGTATGTCTCTTGGGAAATAAAACTCTTCAATTGCCAATCTCCCAAACAAAGAAAAACTACTTTTAATTCACACTTCGCATCTACAGAAAAATATGTAATATCACGTTCATAATGGTGATTCATATCATGGTTAATTTGTCTTTAGGGCAAAGAGAAACTAAAATATACTGTTCTTGTAAACGAAGCTGAAGAAATAAAAAAGTGTAAATAAGAAATAGAAACCATTTTTACTTTCTCGCACTTACATCGTAAGAAAATAAAGATCGTGCTCCGGAACACGGCGAATGTTTGGCAGAAAAACACTTATTGTCGGGTCTTAATAATGAAAATGTGGATATATCCTGTTCCAATACTATATTGTAAATTACTAAACTCTCTAACACTAGAGGTATCCAGAATCCATGTTTCGTGGGTCCTTGATTACGAAAAATCGATTGACGAAAAAACGTCTGTGTCTATCTGTCCACCTGTGGTAAACGCTAGGGCCTAAACCGTTCAGCCGATTTTCTCCAAAATTGATATTCCCAGATCAATTTGAACGGACTCGAGACTTTGGGATTTTCAAACGGATATTTTGATTTTTGAGGGTTCTTTACATGAAGCTTCGAAAGCATTTTCAGAATTTTCTAAAATCTGGCGCCATTTTTGCTGATTGAACTTTGTCTTCAGATAACGTAAAGGAGCTTAAGAGAATGGTGCGGATCTCATATTCATTAAAATCTCTGATTTTTCCAAAATTGCAAAAGTGCAAGTTTTTGGGCATCTTGCTACAAATAAAATATTGAAGATGTAGATTTTTCCATTAAATTTGTCCTTTAAAGACAAATCTTGAAATAAAGTCAGGTTCAAGTTTTCGCAAATATAAAGAGTTTATGGTATAATTTTGCGCGAAGTGCAGGCAATTTTAATATTTTTTAAATATTTTTTTCAAAAATCGCTCCAATTTATTTCTTTAAAATATTTCCTCATACTTTTAATATTTTTTTCAAAAACCGCTCCAATTTCTTTCTTTAAAATATCTCCTCATATTAACAAGGGACGGTACAAAATTTTGTGCTACTCCCATTTTCGGCAAACTCTCCATATTTTAGAAAATTGCAGATTTTGCATATTGGAAATATTGGTTTAAGACAATTACATTTTTAAGTTTGAGTTCGAACTTCATGGCGTTTCTTTAGAATTAATGGAGAACCTGAGTTCGAGTCTGCCTACGGAAAATAATTTTTGTAGTTTGAAAACCCTTTTGCATGTTCATGTAATTGCATGTTTATGTAGTAGTGTAGTATAGCGGAGTTATAAATAATGCAAGAAAGAATGTACTGTTGTAGCACCAGTAGTTTCTCTATTGCATTTGTAAACCAGGAATTCCCAACCGTTCTAATTCATCAACCCACTTTAAGAGAATTGTTTTCTTCATCGACTCCCTTACGTTTTCTCTATAATATACAGCATACATAATCACCACACAAAGAATTGAACGTAAATGTGTTAAATATACCTATTTCGTACACCAAGATTCTCGTAAATATCTCGATTTTCAGTAATCGAAGAGACTTTCGGTTTTGAGTAGATGACTTTCTAACGTTTATGCAATGGTTACAAAATGTTGAGTTTTTTTTTAAGAAATGGCCTAAACATTTCTCCAGTACATATTCCGAAGGGTACATTCGTGCCACATTGAGTATCGTTGTAAATGCGTAGTTACAATTTCTGGAGTTTTCCGAACATCGTATCTCCTAAGAATGAACGACGGGCACAAAAGAGTAAATTTGTAATTTATTATTATAGGGGTTTTGCTTTGATTCAGAAAACGATTAATTAAGTTCCGTATTTTTTGTAATCAATGGGATCTTGATTATACTGACCAGCTGCCGGTTCTTATTTGGCTATTGACCCGCAATCGACCCCTGAATCATCATTGACCTCTTTCAAAATTTCATCGACCCAGGGGGTCTGTACCAACCCCGCCCGTAATTGAGTAATTACTCAATTCATCTATTAAGTAAAATATAGATTCTACTGACGAGACAATTCTGCAAACTGAATCTCTAATTTCAGAAAATGAGTTGAAAAATTAAAAATTATGGAGGTGAATATAAAGCCTATACATTATTAGCATATTAGAAACGCAATTAAAATCAATTTAGATGCAAATACGAAATGCTATTAAATTAAAGGTATATTTCGGACACATATGTCTTCTGAAAAGAATTTTGTTGTATGATGCCTGAGCGGTCAGCTCAAAGAATAGAGAAAGCTTATTCAATTGGTCTAAAATCATAATTCTGTTGTGTGTATTTAGACAGCTGTGAGATAGTACAAAGACTTCTGGAAAATATGATAAGAATGTCGTACATTTCTTAGTACTTGTGATGCACGTGTTCGGTTCATTGAAGTGGAAGTCTCACAGATCCACGCTTACTACTACTCGCCAAAGTTTCCTCTGACATTTCAGGAAAAATTGCTGACATTTTCATATTTCCTAACATGTCTGCTTTCAAACTTTCATAATAACAAGAAGCGTCATTTCATCGTGACATTGTCGCCGCGCATTTTAACGGCCACATAGAAAAATTTAAGCACTATAATGTTTATGAAAGAAAATATGGCATACCTTACTCGTTTAGGCAATAAAAATTTGGAAAGAACTGGAAATAAACAATAATATTACTTGTAGAATATAAGAGAACATCTCTTCATAGAGTGTCGGATTTTTAATTTGAATAAACCGACAAAACCTAGCCAGATAAATACACGTTTCATAATTTGAAAGTAAGTTTTAAAAGTAAAAAATTAAGTTACTTTATATGATTTGATTCAAATTAAATTATTTTATTTGAATGGTGAGTATTTACAAATATGTAACGCAAAGAAAATGAATAGATCTCAGCGACAGTTTGAACCTAAAAAAAATACATGGGATAAATCTGGCAATGGTGCGCAAATCTTCGTACAATAGGCTGAATATGGGGTTCTCATTAATTCACGGCGACCAAACGCTCGAGAGGTCGTGGGAATACGAGACCAACTATACGTCGTAGACATGGCAATAGACAATGTCCCAGTCACAGCTTTTCAAATCTCATAGGTATTTAAAATAGCTGCATTACGATGGTTAGAACAATGCCAAAGATATTCGAAATTGTTTGGAACTGTCAAATTCTAATATCTTGACTGACCTATTTAATTGCCCACTTAAAGGTGCTCGTGTAGTGTTCTAAAATCGCCACTCGAAAAATCTGGCATTCAATTATGATAGATAGATAAATAGATGTTTATTATTCTGCAGGTAGGTATACACAACTTGGTGGCAAAACTCTACAATTTACACATTACTAATATTATCTTTAAATTATTTAACAACGTAACTTCAAATTACGTAACTTCAAATTAAATGATGCACATTAAAAATATTACGCGATCGGTATTTGGTCAGATATTGCTTTCTGTGAATATTTCATGTGTTAATGAATACAATACGTCAATAAATATTAGTGGGTGTTTTTCACAACACAGAGCATTATTATGATAGCGAAAGATTTAGCATAATACAAAAATATTGGCGTAAAGACCCTCAAATTGAGACATCCTAAGGGAATAAAATATAATTTGACAGTCTTGATGGCAGAAAGTTTAAAAATATGCACATACGATTACAGTTCGATGGCGAATGTTGGCGTCATCACAATAGAGTATTAATTATTTTGTTTTACTCCATAAAAAGGAATACAATAAATATATTTTATCACTTACTAATATATTCATTTTATTAAAAAATGAGAACTAAATAAATTTTAGATTTTTGTTTAATAATAATTGAATTATAGAAACTAAAATGTAGCAACAAAATGTTCAGAAAACTACGGAAGAGTCTGGAAATTTTCAGAAAACGACGGGCTACGGAAAATGATCCTGCACTAATGAATTTGTGACCTTGATTCAAGATTTGGTGTTGAAGAAACAGCAATAAACAAAGTGTAAAAGAGGAGCGGGGAAAGGGGAGCGGGGTTTGGATGCAAGCGGGGCTGCGCGGGGCCTCCGCAGGCCCCAACACTCACACAGAGAAGTGGTAGACGAAGCACTTCCAGCCAGATGGCCTCTCCAGAAAGTTGTACACTTGGCCCTGGAACGTGGCCTTGCCGGCACGCCGGTGCTCCTTCATGAGGTAGCGCGCCTCCCACGCCGGCCGCTCCTGCAGCAGCGTCCGGGGGTCCAACCCTGCACAGCCACACCCCGCCGTCAGCTGAATTGCGGCGCACCCACAGTTTCATTCATTCATGTACTACGTCGACTGCTATGGTCATTAGGCCCTAGCCGGTTTCACCAAGCAAAGAGAAAGAGTTTACTATGGAGTATGTTATCTTTACTCGAGAGTAACTTCTTGGAGCGTTTCACCAACACTTTACACGCGTGTAAATCGCTTACACGAGAGTAAATTCGAGAGAAACTTTACACGGCGAAAATCTGTTAAGTAAAGTACGGAGTAAGCTCAGATTTCAACGTGCGTGTACCTCCGACACGTTGTTATGGCTCGACGAGTGCGAATGTTGGTCTTTGAAGATGATTCCAGCGAATATTATACTCTAATACGATGACAAAGATGAGTGCGGGAGAGAATAAATTGGTTTTCGAATTATGACGATCGAGATTTTGTGACGAGGTTATGTTTGACCAAACCATAAGCTCTTCTATTCGGAAGAATTGAAGCTGATATAGACAATCATTTCTGAGTCCAGATCAAAACAGGACATGTCTATTAAAAATCATTTAAACAGTGTAACAACGTATTTTATTTGTGAAGTACGATGTTAACTTCATCAGATAATTATAAACTGTGGAGGACTTCGTAAATTTATTTTCCACCGATGTGGATTCGAAATAACGGTAGTGAATATACGAAAACAAAAGAAAAAATAATCATTACAAGAACTAAAAGTACTCATTTATTTAGTCAATAAACAGTATAAAATGTATGTGACGTATAGAGAAGATGATCTGCGCACGTTTTCTTGAGTTCCAGAATCCCTTCCCAACATTTTAACTATAAATAGTTGAAAGATGAATAAAAGTTTAAAAAATAAAAGAAACAAAAAATAATTAAATTTTGCCGCTTTCTTACATAAATTTCTCTGTTCTATATGAGAAAGTGAAATTATTAGGTTCTACTTTCTTTTCATAATATCGTGTAGTCTGTACTTGGCGCGACAGTCCGCGTACGAGCCATGGCCTACCAGCAGCGTCCCGTTGTCGCGGCTATGGGTTATGGGGCACATCTCCATGCTGTATTGTGGTTTCCCTACCTGAGAAGGGAGTTTTCTCATCGTCACACAGCAACATATACTGGGACATTGCAAGGAAAATGCACAACATAATTTTACCCGACCGGGAATCGAAACCGGAGCCGCGTGATGGAAAGCGAGCACGCTGACCAATGAGCTAAACCGCAAGGGGTGACAATATAGTTCATGAAGGAAATAAGGAGTACAATGCTATCAGCATGTGAAAATGACTCCGAATAAATTATTTAAGATTTGTTATAGGAATTAGAAGATATCGTTGCCCACACTCTGGATTCGCCACTGGTCTCAGACTACAATAATTATGATCCTTTAGTTACGAAAGAAGCTGAATCCAAATGTACAAAATTTCAAAATATCTTAATTTCAAAAATTGAAAATTTTTCAATAACATGTCACATTATTATTTGCTTTTACTGATCATCCACATTTCCCGCGATTGTTCTGAAGTAAAAGGAAGTTTAACATAAAATAAAACTATAATGTTATTTTCCAGAAGGACACGAGATGCGGTGGACACAATACTTGTCTGTATCTTCTCTCTCCCCCTCTCTTTCTCTTTCTCTGTCTGTCTGTCTCTCTCTCTCTCTCTATCTATCTATCTCTCCTCTCTGTCTCTATTTCATGCGTAGCAGCAGGTAGCCAACGCGGAACGATTTCTGGTTATTTGGAGTAACACTCACAAAGAAAATGTACAATTTAATTGCAAATTCTATTAAAATTTTGGTGAGATACATACAAACACTTTTATCCTCGGATAAATAATGTGCTTTGAATAAAACTGGCTAGCAAATACACCACGTTTGTTCAGTGATCTCATGAATATAAATGATGCTGCATTCAGATCATGAATGGAAGTGTTAAAAGAGAAAGAGCGAGAACTTTAGATAGAAATTACAAAAACATACGAGAACAAGGGAATTGAGCTGCTAAAGTTAAAAAGGAAGGCTAGGACAGTACAAATAAGAGACAACGATTGAAAGAGTTAGTGCAAAGTTCCCAAATATTTGCCTACAAGTCTCTGGAAAATAATATACTGATTAGTCGAAATCTATTTTTGAGTGATAGTATTTGTAAACAGTTGAAGTGCGAGAGTGTAATAGTAATTTATCATGGTTCAAGATTTTGCTATTAATTGATACAGTACTAAAATCAAGTACTAGCTGGACCCGAGCGAACATGCAAATTATTGTGTTAAAAAAGAAAATAACTTCATGCTGGACCGTAACTTCAAAAAGATCAGCGTGCGTTATTGTGCGTGAATAAACCATTTAATATTGCTAAACATTGAGATTACTAAATTTCACAGAAAATGAAATAGTCGCTTTAAAGTCATTGTGGAATATTATTTGTCTCTAAACTCTCAATTTACTTTTACATAGCTTTTGACACAGCATTTTTTTCGTGTAAAATATTGAGTCTGGCGAGTAGGCCAAAAAAGAATGATAATTTTTTGTGTCGTATATTTTTATTCATTTTTCGGAGCCTTTAACATCACGCGCTAATTGTTTATAAAATTTACTGTGAGTTCTGATACGGAATTAATATGTAAATCATGAAATAACTACCAAAGATTGATAATACATATTTGTTATTAGAAGTAAATTGGTAATGCACTTTTATATTTTTATATATTCCTTTTATAAATTTCACACATATTTTGTCCTATTGATAATCGAATCACCATATTTTATGTTCATATTGTAATATTCATTAAGGATGTTAATGTGAAATCTTCTGTCTTGTACTCGCCATGTTGAAACAATAGAGCCATAACCTTACGTTCACGTGCCATTTACTTTGTGATGTCGCCAAACACGGCAACGAAGAGTCCTATGTAAAAGGATCGGCAATATCATACCAAAAAGATCTTGCTCAGATCTTTCTGGCAATAAATTCCTCCGCCATGCTAGTGCTAGTTTAGAGATGATCGCAAGAATCAGAAACAAAATGCTGAAAGATTTGTGGAATCTTATTGCTAGTGTAAGGCCAGCATTAGAAATGCAACACTACAGCAGTAATTTCATCCTCATGAATTAGAATGCAAATGGAGTATCAAGCAAGATAGCCAAAAGACATGTATACTATTTTTTTAGTAGGCAACAATATAAAAATAACCGCAGTTACTGAACTTAACATAAAATCTAAAATTCTAAAGATTGCTTTAAATTATTCTGATACAATACACGATGAGTGTATAGGGATTTAGTAGGTGGTGGTGTGCTACTCCTAATTCACAATTTTTATCTTGTATGTCAAAGCCAACGTACCTACTACTTCCGGTCTTGAGACCTCTACGATAAACCTACCGATAAGCATTTAAACCCACACACGAACAGCTCTTTATAAATCACCTAAAATAAAGTTTCAAACAACATATTTCAGTGGGCTATTTATCCAATCAGTCTCCTCTATTATATTAGGAGACTAGAATGCAGAAAAACATCCACCGAGGTGGCTACAGCCATCCCAGGACACTTTCTTCACTTTATATTGTCCACTGTTATACGATCTATTTTAATTTGGTCCATAGACATTTCGTCCACTTCTTTTTGTCCATAAATGTTTCCATGTTGTCGCGGCAGGAAGTAATAAGAGCCAAAATTTATTGCTTATTTATCTTTGAAAATAGATTTTATTACATGGGAGTTTTTGTTGTTGTTTTTTTCTCCCTTTCAAAATTCAAAATTTATTGCTTGTTTATCCTTGAAAATAGATTTTATTACATGGGAGTTTTTTTCTCCCTTTCAAAAATTCAAAATTTAAGTAGTATATGACTTAGTGTAGGGATCACAGAATTTTGAAAATGTGCACACAATTCACTCTTCCCCATAGCACGTCATACGCAGTTTTTAACTGTTTTCTTGACGTAAAATAAATAAAAAAAATAAATAATTCATATTTATTCATATAAATAATTCATAATAATAAATAATATATATTGTCCATTAATTCATATGTTCACAAGTACTATGTTTATTTCCTTTCGTCCACATTTTTTTGTCCTTTTTCTTTGAAGTCCACAGAAATGTATGTCCACAACTTAAATAATGTATTGTGTTGTGGTCTACGCGGTAATAAATAAGATATTATTTTAAAGCTGATCGTGACACATCATGCAACAATATAAAAGATTTTTAGACTATAAAAAAGATCAAAATTCTCTTATTACAACTTGCTGCCTGTCATAGGCAAAACAATTATCCCATTACAAACTCGTATAAATCAACGTCAAATTGAAAATATTGTTCGACATATCAAGAATATGCCGAAAATAATAATATATATTTATATGTACGTAGCATTAGCTACAGAATAAAATTGTATAATACTGAAGAGAGCGATGGAGAAATATGGTATCAAATATTTAATTGTACAATATTGTAACTCAATAAAATATGTATTTTACAATGGACTATAATGATTGTGGACTAAACATTTATAAAATGGACACAATGTTAGTGGACATTTCAATGTGATTGACGTCAATGCTCAGTGGACCATTCTTATAAGTGAACATAAAAAAAGTAGTAGAAACTTTTATGGACATCTCAGGTTTCTGGACTAAAATTCGAAGTGAGCTAAAATGCATAGTGTACATAAATAATGTGTGCGAAATGTTTCTGGACAATGTTTTCGTAAATCGGCTAGAGCGTGCCCACTCAGAGCCTCGGTCTGAAGGGTCGTGGGTTCGAGTCTCGCCGAGGCCATGGTTGTTTGTCTTTCATGTATGTGTGTTGTCGCGGAAGACCATGTGAGTTCGCTGACCACAGACTGTGTCTAATTTAAAAGGTTAATATGTGTCTTCGTAAGGGACATAGAGAGTACCCGGCGCAGACAATCGAAAATCGACATCGTCTAGAGCTGGAAAAAGCCCCAGGAAGACAAAATTGCAGAAAACCAATCCTGGTTCTGCAGAATTTCCAAACCAACGGGTAGGTAGCTTCAGAAAACCATCTCAAATTTCAAATTATAGCACCAGTTAAAGCAAGTCATCTCCCGACGGACATTCACAAGATTCCGGATATTCTCGAATATCCACATCCACATGTCAGATTAAATTTTTCACAAACAGTGGAATCTCGATTCAGATCACCTCCTCCAAATTTGTTTCCTAGTGTGTTGTTTTTCCACCCGACTGCCGGTTACTCTTTTTTTTAATATAATTTATTTATAAAGGTCGCATAAACAACTAGGTCTTGAGCGACCACAAGGTTGTAATACAGTCAGATATATTTACAAAGTATTTCTGTATGTTGAGTCTTTACAAAGTATGTTTCAATAAGTTACAAAATGACAAATTCAGTGGCTTATTTTACATAGTATTATACATTATTGTGGATAGTTCAGACACTTGACCTGGAGGAAGGCATCAAATAGATATTATTTTATTGGTATGAAAGTAGTTGAGTCTTTGAACATACATGGACACTTGTGTTAGTTTACAGATTTTTGTGGAGGTTGAGTTCCACAAGAGAAATCAAAAAATTTTTAATGGTGGTTTTTGGTTGATTTTATTATTTCTTTCTTGTAAGCATATCCTATCAGGGTTCTACTTGTTAATTAGCAGTAGCAAATTCTCTTTTTGTGGATTAAAGCCATTTATATTCCATTGGAGAACTGTATATGCCATTTCAAGAGCAAAATTTGGAGAGAGTGTTAGTTTGAATCTTCATCACTAGTTTCACTTAAGATTGCCAGTTCTCTGCTTATGTCAATTGTTTTTAATTTCTTTTTTAAATTTGTGAAACGTCTTTTTATGTTTTTATCCGTAAGGAGGGGGTAGGTATCTTCTAACATTTGTAGTAACAGTTTGATATCTGGAGTGAATTCCAAAACAGCTTCCTCAACATTTATGCAATTTTTTGTTTTTTTAAAAAGACTTTTAGTTGTAACCAATTTAAAACATATTTGTTACTTGGTTCAGATAATGTTCCTTTGAGTGGGGCAAGTTGATTTTCTAGTCTATCAGATTCCTCTGCAAGAGAAATTTCAAGTTTTGACTTTTTATTGTTTTTTGGGTTTGATTTAATCATTGTAGAATTTTTGGATTGATGGACTTTATCCATTATCTCTGGTGTAATCGGTTGTATATTGTTAGTATCTGAGACACTTTCTCTAAGAAAGGTTAGGTTTTCTTCACCTACAACTTAATGTAACATTTCTGATGTCTCAGATTTAGAAGATAGACTAGATAAGGGACGTTTGGCATTTTTTGTAGGTCTGTTGTCAATAGCAGGATGAGCAGTGGAAGAGGGTTTAAGGGTTGGGAAGGAGTAGGGGGACAGCTCATTTGTTTCATTGGGATTAACTTCACAGTACCCAGAGGGGTTATCTTTTTGTTCGTTCTTTGGGCAGTTGTTAGCAAAATGACCGTGATCCTTGCATAGAAAACATGATATAGAATCTGATGATGGATATATCCAGAAAACTGTGTCATCATAAATAATTTTCATGGTTTCTGGTACTTGGTCCATATTATCTGGATGAATATAAATTTGTCTCCGGAAACTCAAAATGTGACTAAACCCTAGTTCGTACATGCCGGCTCTCAGGAAGGTCATTGTAGAGCCGATTCGAATTTTGAGTTTCGTTAGCTCGTCAATAATTACTGAGTGTGGGATAATAGGACACACATTAGAAAGAATGAGTCTTATATTCTGCGTAATTAGCGGTCTAATGTATAACGTTGAGTTATTAATTGAAATGGTTGATTTATTGTCAACTAGTGTTTTCACAGATTCCTTAGAATCCAGATAGACACATATACGGTCTTTTGAAATCCTTGAGACGAACCGTATGGTCTGAGGATTGATAATTTTTGCAAGTTCCTGGATGTACGTTTTAACTGATATACCGTCTACTGAGTCCATCACAATCGCGTGTTCTTTTGTAGGAAACATACCTTTCTGAGCAGCAGTTAAATATCTGTTGGCATAATCTTGATTTTCATTACTAACTTGTCTTGATTGATGGGTTTCACTGTTTGGGATGACTCCTTGATCAGAAGCCATCTTACGATAGACGTTTGGTGTACTGTGTACACCTACTAAGGTTTAAATATGTTTTACTCACTCACTGAATTTGATTCATTTGATCATTAACACGAAAGTCGACACAACACAACACTCGGCACTGTGCGGCCTTCAACGGCGCTCTCCGAACTCGATGCCGCTTATCGCACTACAGGAGGTCTTTCCTCGCCAACGGTCGGAGCGACACTGCCGGTTACTCTTTGTATTTGACCACATACTAAACAACAATGCGCTTGCGGGCTCCTCCGATCTGGGGTCAACAGAACGCGAGGCCCTCCGCGACAAACATAAGAGAGACAAGGGAAAAGTAATCATGCGTATGGCGGGACTCGAACCCGCGACCTTTTCTTTTAATTTTTCAAGTAAGTCTTTTTAATTTTTCAATGAAGTGAGAGGATTCCTTGATGTGTCTTTCCGTGTTTCCAATGTGGGGTTGTAGTAGTTTGGAGAGATATTTCGCCAAGGTGTACGTTGGCGAATTATGGCACTCACAATTGGTCGTAGTGGCGTGTCCGGTTTGTGGATCTTTGGTAAGCCATTGAGTCTAAGAGGTTGCGCCTCTGAAATCTTCAGAATCTTCTGTTCCTCAGGTGGTATAGAGGATTTCTTGAGAAGATCATTGGACTTGCGTGAAATAGAAGCCGTAGGATCTTAAGGAAGAGGCCCGTAATTATCGGTATTCAAAATGTCCCTGGTTTTCTGTTGGTAATCTTCAGTGTCCATTGAAAAAAGAGAAAAATTAAAAGGACTTCGCTTAA
Organism: Teleogryllus occipitalis; assembly: GCA_011170035.1. NCBI lineage: Eukaryota > Metazoa > Arthropoda > Insecta > Orthoptera > Gryllidae > Teleogryllus > Teleogryllus occipitalis. The sequence goes on from BLKR01000448.1 coordinate 193,428, forward strand.
AAACAGACGATATATTGGTGAGTTTTTATGTCACTTCGCTTTTTACCACGGTTCCAGTGCAGGAGACTAAATTTCTTAGCAAAATATTTCCCAGAGGATATCGTTTTACTGTTTAAACACTGACTACTACTTATTTCCAATGGAACGGTGACTTTTATGAACAGACGGACGGCGTAGCTATGGGAAATCCATTGAGTCCGATTGTGGCCAACCTTTACATGGAGTATTTCGAAGACACGGCCTTAAACAGTTCTCCTATGAAACCGACACACTGGTTTCATTATGTTGATGATAATTTCGTGGTGTGGAGTCACGGTGAACACGTTGTCGAATTTTCTGGAACATCTCAATAATATCCACCCAAAAATTCACTTTACTACGGAGGTGGAAAAAGATAAACAATTAGCTTTCTTAGATGTTTTGGTCAACAGGAATACAGACCTTGGACATAAAGTTTACCGGAAACCTACGCACACGGATCGTTATTTACACAAAAACTCAAATCATCCCAATAAAAAACGCGCTATGATTAAAACTCTTTACGACCGCGCTAAGCGCATTTGCGAACCTGACCACCTACCCGCAGAATTACAACATCTCGAGAAGGCATGACAAGCCAACGGTTACAAGTCCAGCGAAGTAGGGAGAGCTCTACACCCGAAGAGGAAGACCGATGAACAAGACCGTACAGAAGATGCTATACTCGGTGCAGTTTTCCTGCTCTATGTGAAGAAAGTAACGGACCGCATAGGGAGACTGTTAACAAGACATAGGGTTAAAACAATCCGGAACACCAAAACTCGGCAGCCAAGCAGTACCGCTGACGTGGCCCAATCATGCGCGAGCGCCGCTGAAGCGACCCAAGCAGGTGCGAGCGCCCGTACCTCGGTCGCCCTTCACTATAAATACGGGCCCCAGAGTCGCGGGAGCGTCAGTCAACGCGGTGCTGCCAGGTAACCATCGCCCCCGCCAGCAACGCCACTGAGGATGCCTGCCACAGTTGCAAGCGAAACGTATGGACAAGTCTCCGTTAGACCATGGCCTACAAACCCGGAAATGTCAAACAATGTAGAAACCGGCCGTGAAAGCCTACATTGTACGATAATAACAACAAATGTTTATTATATAACAAAAATGTATGATGGCTCCCTCCAAAATGATCGGCTGTATCCACCCCTGATTATCAGTTAGAATAAAGTCAATTTCATTACTAGTTTTACCATCTGGTGGGCACCATGTGCACCTGTTATTGGGATTATTTCGGAAAAAAGAGTTCACTATCTTCAGTCTCCGACTTTCCCGAACTGAATTAATTGGATTGGATTTATTGGGTTAAAAAATTAACTATAAGTAACACAAGCCCCTATTCCAGTTCTCGCCTGGACGCCGTGGTGTGCGGATCGTGTCCGCCGCTCCGTAGCCTTACCTTGCTCGACAGTGAACGCGCCAAGATAAGGAGAGGCCAAGCGATAACAACTTGTGTTTCGTGTTGAAAATTTAAATTGTGCACAGTGTTATTATCTATAACGTGGAACAGTGTTATTATCTATAACAATTCAGCAAAGACAACAAATTTTGTGATCCACTGAATATTGCAGTGTATTAGAGGCACGGCAACATGTAGTGAGAACGTCGTAGCTACCAATACCCGGTCAGCTACATCTCTCAACACAATGTCAACGGAAGAATCAACAAGCAGCGGCAGCCACAGCATGGATCAAGATTCATCTTTTCCCGTGGTCCTGACCCAGAATTCATGGCAAACGTACAAACCAGCTCGACCAAAACGACCGAACTCAGACGACCTCGACCCGGAAGAAAATAGAAGGGTAAGGCAAAAGACAGCGATAATAATGTTAATATTATTACTGTGCCCACGCACAATAAGTTTGGTGTACTCAGTGTAGAAGATACAGTAGAAAATACCGAGGAAACTTCCTCGAAAACCACAGTACCGCCTATATTTGTTCCAAATGTTAATAATGTCCCGGCCATGGTAAAGTTCATAGAAGAAGCTTTAAGAACTGAAGATTTCGAGATAAAATCTCTGTCAAATGACAAAATCAAAATAGCACCAAAACCTCCAGATGCTTACAGAGCAGTAGTAAAGCATTTATCAAGCCACAAACACGTTTACTATACGTATCAATTGAAACAAGAACGTGCGTATAGAGTTGTTTTACGTCATATACATCATACTGTAGACGTCAAAGATATCAAAGCTGCGCTTTTGGAAGAGGGGCATAAAGTAAGAAATATAATAAATGTCCGCCATAGGGTAACGAAGTTACCTCTCTCTTTGTTCTTCATAGACCTTGAACCAAATTCTAATAACAAAGAAATATTTAAAATTAACCGACTGCTAAATTGTGTTGTTGCATTTGAACCACCGCGTATTAAGCGACGAGACATAGTTCAATGTAAAAATTGCCAAAGATACGAACATACCAGAACCTACTGTGCGTACCCATTTCGGTGTGTTAAGTGTGGAAGAGAACACGCTCCAGACAAATGTGAAAAAGAAAGGCAAAGTGAAGCAACATGTGCTCTGTGTGAAGGCAATCATCCTGCAAACTATAAAGGTTGTAAAGTATACCAGGAAATACTAAAAAAGAAAGGCTATTATAAACTTAATAAACAAAGAAGTAATTTTCAAAAAGAGATGACAATGCAGGAACAAAATAAAGATAGTGAAAATATTTATCATGAAGTAAACAAAAGACGTTCACAAGCTAACGAAAGAACGTGGGCCGATATTGCTCGGTCAAAGCGCACAGAACCTCAATATCTTGATGAGAACCACTCTATTCTGAGCATTATCCAGCACTCATTTGAAAGATTTGAAAATGTTCTGCTACAACAAAGCCAGCAAATAAATGCTCTCTTAAATCTAGTATCAACATTAGTGACTAAATTATCCAATGTGTAATTTTTTTCCAATTGCAGCATGGAATGCCAACGGCTTGGTGCAACATCGCCAAGAACTCGAAATATTTCTTTCGCAGAACAAAATTGACATCATACTAATATCAGAAACACATTTTACAGTCAAGAATTACTTCAAATTAAAAAACTATATAATATATGATACCAAACACCCTGACGGTCATGCACACGGAGGCACTGCTATCCTCGTTAGAAAAAATATAAAACATCATGAAGAAAAAGAGTTTCAAGACATCGATCTGCAAGCTACTACTATAACTATCACTGACTGGCGTGGGCCTCTTACAGTAAGTGCTCTCTATTGTCCACCAAGATTCAATATTAATAAAGCACGCTTTGAAACCTACTTTAACAACTTAGGCTCAAGGTTTATAGCAGGAGGAGACTTTAATGCAAAGCATACACAGTGGGGATCAAGGCTCATCACTACGAGAGGACGAGAACTCCAGAAAGCAGTAACATCACTTCAGCTTGAAACCATCTCTACAGGAGAACCAACGTATTGGCCTACAGATCCAAACAAAATTCCAGACTTACTAGATTTTTTCGTCGCCAAAGGTATATCATCTGGTTACTACTCCATAGAAGGATCCCATGAACTATCATCTGACCATACTCCTGTTATTGTCACTATTAGTAATACAATATTACTACGACCCGCTCCAGTCACACTTGTAAATAGAAATACCAATTGGAACGTGTACCGAAACTGGATCTCCCACAACGCCCAAATTCGAATGCCATTAAAATCTGCTGATGACATTGATGAAGCAACTGAGTATGTCACACAAAGCATACAAACTGCAGCATGGCATGCAACATCTCAACGAACTTCCGTTAAAAATTGCACGATGTAGCCTGCGGAAGTCATCAACAAAGTCACTGAGAAAAGAAGGTTAAGAAGAATATGGCAAACTTCAAGACTACCAGGAGATAAAACCAACTATAATAGAGCCACTAGACAACTCAGCAGGCTACTAAAGAACTTCAGAAATAACAAGTTTCAAAATTACATCTCCAGCCTTTCCCCGACAGAAGCTACAGATTACTCCCTATTTAAAGCCACAAAATACTTAAAGCACCCAATCAAACCTGAACCCCCAATTCGAGACAAAAATAGTAAATGGGCCAGAAGTGCTACAGAAAAATTCAAGTATTCACACACCATTTCGCTAACGTTTTTCAGAGCTTCCCGCCTACGAATACGAGAGATGAAGAGGAAATCGAAGAATATCTAGATTCACCAGCACAAATGGCCCTTCCTATAAAGTTTATTACAACTAAAGAATTATGTGAAGTAATACAGAAGGACCTGCCTTGCAGAAAAGCACCGGGCTATGACCTCATCACTGCACAGTTGATAAAAGAACTACCACGCAAAGGGATTGCACTAATCACAACACTCTTCAATGGGATAATTCGCACTGGACATTACCCCGCTCAATGGAAGGTTGCCCAAATTCTGCTATTCCTTAAACCAGGCAAATCCCCACACGAAGCGTCATCATATCGTCCTATAAGTCTACTTCCAGTTTTATCTAAGGTATTTGAGAAACTTCTCCTAGCAAGACTGCGACCTCACATCCGTAACATCGTTCCCGACCATCAGTTTGGATTTCGCCAGCAGCACTCCACCATCGAACAAATAAACAGGATCACATCATATATAGAGAACAACTTCCAAAACAAGCAATACTGTTCTGCTGCCTTTCTTGATGTCACGCAAGCCTTCGATAAGGTATGGCATAAGGGTCTCCTGTACAAATTAAAACTCTATCTACCACATTCCTTCCTGGATATTTTCAAATCTTATCTTACGGATCGACAGTTCCAAATCAAATATCAAAACGAACTCTCAGACCTTTATCCTATTCAATCTGGGGTACCACAAGGTAGCGTACTTGGTCCAGTGCTTTACCTGTTATATACAGCAGATATCCCTGAAACAGAAAACACAATAATCGCGACATTTGCTGATGATACAGCCATTTTAGCTTCAGACCCTGATCCTAGAAGAGCATCGGATAACCTGCAAGACCATCTCATCACACTCGAAGAATGGTTTAAGAAGTGGAGAATAAAAGTAAATGAGAACAAGTCAGCTCACATTACATTTACTCTCAGGAAAGAAACGTGCGCGCCAGTAGAAATGAACAGAAAAACAATACCGCAAACCGATTGCGTAAAATATCTAGGTCTTCACTTGGATAGACGTTTCACCTGGAAAAAGCATATACAAGCCAAGAAACAACAGCTCCAACTGCAAACAAGGAAACTCTACTGGCTTATTGGCTACAGATCCAAGCTGTCCCTGGAAAATAAATTGCTAATTTATAAAACCATCCTAGTTCCTGTATGGACATATGGAATCCAAATCTGGGGCACAGCCAGCAGAACAAACATATCAATTCTTCAAAGATTCCAGTCAAAAATTTTAAGAGTCATCTCATCAGCACCTTGGTACATGTCTAATGCAGCACTCCATCGAGACCTCAGTATTCAAACAATTCAAGAGAAGATACAAGAAATTAGCCTGAACTACAATAAACGCCTGGAAACCCATCCAAACCATCTAGCCCTAAACCTTTTAGACAATAGCCAAGAAATATCTCGCCTCAATAGAACCTCCCCTTTGCAACTTCCTTACCGCTTTAGTATTTGACATTGACATACACAACACAAAAATTATTCTCCGTTTTGTGTTATTATTATTCTAATATGTTCTTTTTCTCTTTTCTGTTATAGTCCTTATGTATTTATCCTGGAAAGCACCAATGGGGGACTTTCTGTAAATTATTGTTTCTTTGATCATTGTATTTTATTTTGAATTATCATATTTACTTATTATTTCGAAATGAAATAGATTGTAAATTTTCATTGTGTAAATAAAAAAAAAGCCCCTATTCCGATTTTCACTCCCTAACTAAACACCACGCACGCTATCATCACTGATCAAATTCGATTACATTTCAAGACGTCGTGCTCTACTTTTGTACTTTTCTCTCTACACCATCGTTGAAAGCCTTAAAGATATAACCTGTCTAATTCAATGCCCTAAAGCAAGTATTTTACATTTTTTAGATAATAAGATTCTTTTCCCCTCCCCACTTTCTCCAGTCCGCCATCCTGGTCCTTCCTCCTATCCGCCATCCTGGTTGAGGTTTTCCTGGGTTTACTCAAACGCTTACGGGGTATGCCGGGATGGTCTGTAGTTTTGCATCTCAGATATAAATGTAAAATATGACCTTTTTCTTTAAATTTGTTCACAATTGAGGCATTCGGGTATACGAGAATTTCTGAAATCTTACGAAAGTAAATATTATTGATTTACCACGGCTCTCTTGCAAATAAGAAACATGGGGTCTCTTTATATCATGTTAGTTTTAGAATCCAGAAAATTGACAATGAAAATTCATTCACACTTTTTTCATTAGTTATGTGTAGCACACGTTCGGTAGCTAATACGATCGTTGCAATTTTGTAAGTAACGTGAAATGTCAGATCACTATTTCCACCCGAACGCCTCAATTGTAATTATGTAAATGTAAATATTTAAGTGGTTAGGCGAAAGAGCAGGCCTTACGGCCTGAGCCTCGCCAGTAATAGATTATTATTATTAATCGTTTCCCTCTGACGTTACAGTCTCCAACTCCAGAAGCAGCGACAGGTGCAACGCTCTGCATTATGTTATTCCTGCCTACCCGTTGAAGTTACCGATAATGAAATTGATAATGAAATCTGTAGTTTTTCAAGGTGTCGTCGAGTTTTTCACAGAAATCTTCGATTTTCTCTTCCAGACAAGCAGCGGTCGGTGCGTATACTTGGATCAGTTGTCAGTTGTGTTTTCTGAATTAGAAATATTGTCACGATTATTCTTCCGGATATTCCTATTATTTCTTCCATATATTGTTTCATGACTTGAGAAATGTTGAAACACCCTCCGTTTCTGCCTTTTGTTTCTCCCATAAAGCTACATACTTTTTATTACGTTTCAATAGAAATTCGTGACCAATTCTTCTGATTTTCATTATCCTAGAATGTCAACTTTAATTCTTCCGAAGCAATTTCAAGTTCAATATATTTGTATTTATCACTCAAACTTCTCACATTTAATGATAAAACATAATGATAACGCGTAACATATAATACACATAAAACATAATGTTAACACATAACGATCTAAACACACTTCAAATTCCTAGTTTTTACCTTGAAGAAACTTATAGTAGAGCGAGGGAATCAAATATAGGTCCTGCTTAACGTTCGTGTATTTACGTAAGAAATAATATTGATTTATCCTTCTTGTCAGAATTTAATTTATATGCAGTTGATAAAATTTTTAAGGAAACAGTCATACATCTTGCTACGCTCAAAATTATCTTACTTTGCATCTACAGACCTCCAACAAAGCAAGCTTGAGATTATTTCACTTTCTTTGAAAATCTAGATAATTCTGAAGAAAATTAGTAACCTCTAAATTAAATCCATTGTTGTATGTGATGATTTCAATATTGATTTTCTGAGCGAATTCTAAGAAAAAGAGCAGTTTCTCAATTTAACTCATTCTTTTAATTTAGATATTACAGTGAACAGTACTACACTGAATACACTTAAATCACAAACAGCAACAGATCAAACTATAATTAACAAAACTACAACTAGATATGAAATAACGAATAATCTATGTTACAGTGACCACGATGAACAATTTCTTACTATTACTAATAACATGAATATTGACACAATAAATAAAACACGCATGTGTCAAGCAGTTACTAAAGTTAACGAATTAGACTTAGACACTAAAGTCACGGAATTAGAACATCGTGTAAAAACAAATGTACGCTCTACTTTATTTCTAAAAATCATAACGTATCACCCGGTTTCCATGTCTACTTCGGAGAATATAAAAGAATTTTAAGGAAAGTAATAATTCAGGCAAAAATAATGAAAAATAATTAGGATATTTTGAACGTTAGAAACAAAACTAAAGCAATGAGGAATATCGTAAAAAATACGACCACGTCATCACGATACTTCGTAGAGAATGTTGTTTTAAAGGATAATGAAAGAGAAGGAAGTAATCCAGGAAAAGGTTGCAAATCTCTTCAACCAACACTTTTCTAGAATTGCGGTTGATCTCACGTAGGAACTAAAACTACAAAATTCAACATCATATGCTTCTCAAAAAAATTTTGGCACGATGTTTATTTCCGAAACTTCTTCCAACGAAATCTTCCGAATAGTCAATAAACAAAAAAAAATATTCATACACCCATTAACTCATATTTTCAATGCTTGTGCGCAGAAATATTTCCAGATATTTTTAAAACAGCAAAAATTAAGCCACTTTTTAAAAAAGGGAACAAAACTTAAATTGAAAATTACCAGTCAATTTCTCTTTTGTCAGTTTTCTCAAATATATTAGAGAGGCTTTTCTATACGTGCGCATTGTGAAGTTACATTAATGTCTAGAAGCAAATCAAGGGGCCATCTCAGCATTTGCTCAATGGATCAGGGACACTGGACAAAAACCTGATCGAGAAGGGGGTCATTGACCCGGAAGCTGAAGTACCTACATTTCTTGTTACAGGCATATTAAATCTTTTTTTAAAAACTATACAAATGTAAACTAATTCATTATATATCATTGTTTTGTTAAAATAAACATTAATTTTTGTTTTTGATGATCAGTAAAGTCTCTAATTTTATAGAAACAGCTATGCAGGAGAAAAGATTTTACTTTTAACTTAAACTTGTGTACCGACTTTAGTTGTTTAATGTCATCTGGCAATGCGTTGAAAAGTAACGTACATGCATTGTATGTGGATTTCTTGTATGAGCTGTTGATACTGATACTTGATGAACGTGATTTCTACGACGTGTATTGTAATTATAAATATCAGTATCGCATGAAAATATGTTCCCACCGTAAAGTAAGTCAGTTTGACAAATATTATAGATTCGTAGATAAATAGGCAAGCTCAATGAAAAGAGGCTTGCAGGAATTACGTGGATGGCATTTTTTCATTATTCGAATACTTTTTTTGCAATCTAAAGGTCTGGGTACTACAGAATGAGCTTCCCCAAAATATTATGTCATATCTCAGGCGGGAATGTACTACATTTGCAAAATACATGCAACGAGCTGCATGAAGGCTGTCGGAATTTGAAAGAATTCTGAATGCGTAACATAATGAACTTATTTAGTGTTTAATTATGATATATGCACATTCCATTTGAGGTTTGACTGAATTGAGAGACCTAGAAATTTTATTACTTTAACATCAGCTAATTGCATATTGATCATTTTCAATGGAGCATGCGATTGCCGATTTGAAATGCAAAAATGCATTGAAACTGTTTTTCCTTTGTTAACTCTTAATTTGTTATTACGAAACCAATTTGAAACTTCTGAAATTGTACTATTTATTTTTTCCTTTTTTGTAAAGAACATTCGTGTCATCGGCAAACAGAACTGTTCTTCCATTTTTAATAAAGAAGGGCATATCATTCAAAATACAAAAATCACATACAGACACTTCCAGTTTATTTAGAATCGTAATTTATTGTATACGTGAGCAGATTTGCTTCAAATGATTATCAATAAAGTTACTGAAATTCTCAATAATTTTCTTCGCAACTGAGTATCGTGACAAGTAACTACCACTGAGCGAGGCTCGAACCAGTTGCTCTCTCTCTCCGGAAGCGCTGAAATAGTACCCGCCGTTTAACCACCTCGGCCACAAGAATTGGCTCTTCCCTATAGTCATTAGAGCTTGGCGTTTCAGTTCTAGCATTAAACAGCCGCAAAATTGACAAAATGTGAAAAAAATGTCCTTTGGGCAGAATAGATGGCAACTGAGAAGGCATAACATGACGCGGAAAATTCTCAATTATTTTCTGCGGCAACAGAGAATTGTGACAAATAATAACCCCCGACCAAGATCGGCGAACCTTCCGTCTGAAGACTTGAGTCCGAACACGCTAATTTGCCACCTCAGCCATCTCGGTGGGAAGTAGAACGTAAAATCCTACAATAGTAATAAGTGTATAGTGGTTTGAGTTCTAGCGATTTGCAGCCAAAAAAATGAGAAACTGTAAAAAAATGTCCTTTAGGCGGCAAAAGATGGCATATGGGAAAGGAATAAGGCATACCCGCTAGTCGAGAGGAACTAAGGCTAAGGCTAACAGCTAGTCGAGACTAAAGAGAGGAAAACTAACAAGTGCGAGAAAGTCAGTGCCATTCAATAGCACCACTAGTATTTATTATTTATTTATTTTTAATTTTTATATTTTTTATATTATTTATTTATTTACCGTGCGCTGTTACATACGAAGGGAAACGTTAGTGAAAATATTTCGTGAGTGTTTTTAGAAAATATTATTTTTAAATATTGTATCAATTTCAAACTCGAATTAAACGATATCCGCGTGTTTTTCATAATATTGTCGATACATGACTTTTTTAATGAGTTAATTTTTTACGACAGACTTTGTTTAAAGCAAAAATCGATATCTCCAATTTTGTAGTTTTGAAATGTTCAAGTTTTTTTGGAATTTTTTTCACCACGTGGCATGATTTGGCATGCAATTTGGATGTCATAACAAAAAGTAAGGACGAAAAAGTAAAAAATCATTAATTGGAAAACTTTAGCAATCATTATTAATAATTCCACACCAAAATTAAAATTCTAAATACTGAGATAAAAAAATAGAATAATGGATTGTCGCCCTAATGGTTTCAAACAATTAGTTCAATTATGGAAACCTATCCACTGGTGATAAACACCTATATAAAAAATCTATACTAAATAGAATTAAAACAAGAAACAGGCAAAGAAGATTATGAATCAAAGCAAATATTCCCTAATAAAAAAGGAAATAAATACAATAACAAATACGAGAAAAAAGATATTAGGAATTATCACATCTCAGAAGATAAAACGATTCAATCGTTAAACACCCGGAATAATGCACTCTGGAAATTTACGAAACGAAATATAATAAAATTATCAATAATCCCTCTATTAAATACACCTGCAGGCAACTAATACGTCCCTTTAGAAAAAGCCGAAATATTGGCAGATAATTTTACTCAATCATTTTTACCGCATCCTTCTCTCAGTCACCCCGATCACAACTTCATAGAATATTCAACTCTCGCCCCAAACGACAACGTTCCGAACAGAATTAAATTTTCTTCCCCTGACGAAATCAAATCCCTAATCAGATTGCTACCTAATAAAAATTCCCTGGGTCCGACACAATCTCAACGTCTTTCTCAAAAATCTTACCAGTCACCATGGCATTCTGAAACAAAATACAACTCAATTGTCAGCTACGGGTACAACAGAAACTGGAAGTTCTCTAACATTATTCCGATCTCCAAACCCAACAAAAACCATCACAACCCTGTAAGTTATAGACCGATCAGTCTCCTACCTACATTAGCCAAAATATTAGATTAATTTATCCTTAAAAGGCTAAAACAGTACACAAATAAAACTAATACCAACTCTCACCATCAATTTGGATTCATCAATACTATCTCAAACATTCATCAATGACTAAGGCTCAATTAATTTATCTAGGACGCTATTCAGAAAAGGCACTGCACGATTGTTACCTGCCTAAATCTGGACCAGGACTTTGACAGGGCCTGGCACATCGGTCTCAAACACAAACTGAAAACAATGGGCATCCCTGACTTATTCAATACAAAAAGCAATTTCCTGGCAGAACTTTCGTCGTGACTTTTTCCAAATCATACATCAAACTCCATAAATATACAGGCAAGGCTCTCCCAAGAATCTCCGTTATCACTCACATTCTTTAACTCATACGTAGATGTGTGAATTTGTATACGTTTCTGTTGGATGCAACTGATCTGTTAGCATCTAACACAAACATCGACCAATTCGCTGACGAGTGCCACTATATATGGGTCTAGTTATTCAATAAATATAATAAGGAACGAGACACAAAGGCTTTCAGACAAAATAGAGAAATGTTCATGAAATGGAAACTTACAAAAATGCAAAAATCTTTCCCTTACACAAATTTTTATCTATCCCCCTCGAAATCAGTGACGCATTAATTTCTTGAACCTCACCCGACCTCACCCGAGTTGTCAAATACTTACGACAAAATATTGACCCGAAGCTACAATGGAAATAATATAAATGAATCGGTGATTTTAAAACGGAAATACGCCCACTTTTTCCGTAGAGTTGACATACATATTTTCTTTGTTAATCTTCAAGCTATAGATTAGTATAAGGACAAAACTTGTCCAGCTTGAAATACGTGTTCTCTTGCTAACTAAACATTCTAATGATTGGAAAAAAGAAGGAAATTCAGGACTAGTTTCTCATAGAAGGCGCTGAGAAACGTCTCGATTTATTGCATGATGAGTTAATAAAAAATTACTAGTTGCGTGTGAGTTGATAACACTGATCCTCATGCAGAAGAACTAGTATTATCAGATAGGAAACACCTAAATGCTTTCCTGGCAACAGTAATAGACACTGAAGGCATCAAGGACTTAAAAAACTGTTTAATAGTTTTTGAACTTTTCCTGATTTCCTGGGTATCTAACAAAACCATACACACCTGTCACATTGCCGGAGGCTGCATAGTTTTCTTTCAATTTCTGCACATTTGAAAATTACCAATATAGATTCTATATAAAGGATTCTAGATCCAGCATATATAACGTTATTAAGAGAACTTTTTACTTTCTCTCTACTCTTACGTCGTATGAAGATAAAGTATTGTAATTGAGCGCTGGAAAATGGCGAATTTTCGACAGAAAAACTCTTCTTGCAGGACACTGGTAACGCAAAAGTGAGTAAATCTTGTTCCTATATACAATAAATTTCTTTTTCTAACGTGTTATGTAGTCAGAATTCATGTTTGGTTAATCATTTATACCGAAAAATTGATTGACCGCAAAACGTCTGCTCGCAAAACATCTGTCCAACTGCCCGTCCGCCCGTCCATCAGTCTGTAGTCAACGCTAGCACCCAAATCATTCAGATGATTTTCTCCAAAATTACTATTGCCAAATGAACTTAAATGAAATCCAGGCCGAGGCAATGATTATTTGCGTTAATATCCGTGATTTTTCGAAAAATGAACAAGTTCATTATTTTCGGCCTTATAATACTGCAATACAGAATAATAATTACAATACAGAAGATAGAGACATTTACTTTCTCGCTAAGGAGTAGAGAGAAATTCATGCAATGCTGTGCGAAAAAATGTAAAATTCTGCACGAAAATTGATGTAATAGTGCGCGAATTTTCGGCAGAAAAATTCTTATTACAGGGCCCTGGTAACGAAAAAGTGGATAAATCCACTTGTTAATGTAGAAACAAAATTTTCTAACACATAGTGTAGCCACAATCCTTGTTTTGTGGGTCCTTGTTACAGAAAAATCGAATGACGGCAAAACATCTGCCTGTCCATCCGTCTGTCTGTCCGTCTGTGACCAACGCTGACGGCTAAACCGTTCAGCCGATTTTCTCCAAATTTGACATTCCTCAATCGATGTGGTTGATGTCGCGACACCTTGAATTTGAAACCAATATTTTAGTTTTGGGACGTACTTTACATGAATACCCTGGGACATTTTCCAAATTTTCAAGAAAATTGCTCCTACGTTTTTGATTAAATTTTGTTGTTGGATAGTGTGAAGGACATTTAAGACAATGGTGCAGAACTCAAGGTCTTCCAACAACTTAAATATTAAAGATGGAGATTTTTCCCTTAATGAAATATGTTCCTTAAAGATTGATTTTGAAATAAGTTCAAGTATAATTTTTCGAAAATTTGAGTACTTTTCACATAATTTTGCGTCAAAGTACGAGTGAGAAAGTACGTACTGTTTTAGCACCACTAGTTTTCTAAAATATGGCTCCAAATGGTTTCTTTCAATTTGTCTTCGTATGTATGAAAGGACGATAAAAAAGTAGTGCTTGTCTCATTTCCGAGGAACACTGTATTTTCGAAAATTGCTTGATTTAACACTTCAATATTAAAAAATATAGAGATTGTTGTCTGAAACAAATTTTGATAAAAAAATCAGCACTTTAAAAGAAGTAATGTATTTTTTAAACGAATAGTTTTGTACGTAATTTCTGGTTGAAGTTAATGCAAATTATACAAAAAAGTTTTCTAAAACAACACACCAAATGTTCTCTTTATATGGCGCAAGGCCAGTTCACTCGGATAACTTGAGTTCGAGTTCCCGAAAGATGCGGTAAAACATTTCTCGTTGAAAATGCTTTTGCTGGTACGTGTAGTAGTATATTTCGGAGCATTCATTGATTCATTTTTTCGGGTTTCCGGGCGCGTCAACTGCCTTGGTCATTAGTCCCGTTAGTGTAATGCATGTTTTTTCTCGGAAGATGGTGGTGATCTTCCCCCGCTGGATGACGAGATCCGGCGCCGACTTACCGTCGGCTAGTGGGGTTTCCCCCTAACCAGGACTCTCCCACCAGCGAAGCACCACCCCAGCCGGGACAAGCTCTGAGCTCCCGACCGGTCTCCCGGAATATGTGGTAGTGTAATGCATGTGTGTATGTATGTATGTGTGTGTGTGTAAGGGGAGAGGATAGGACAAGGAAAACGAAGGAAAGATCGTGCGCGGTCCGTGGCCCGTTTGGTATGGTACTGCTCCGGCATTCGCCTGGTGTTGTTCGGAGAAACCACGGAAAACTACCGATCAGAGCAGCCGGCCGCTAGAATTCTCCTCCAGACAGCGACTGAATTCGACCTAGCTGAAAAGCTAGTGTCGAAAATCCTGCAGGACTGGCGGGGGGGCTCGGTCCAAACAAGACAGCTAAACAAGACAGCCAAACAAGACAAGCTGTCTTGTTTGGACCGAGCCCTCAGCTGCCTCAGAATAGCACTGAAGATGGTCGCAATGCGGCCGAAAAAGCTTTATGCCAAAATAAATACATACGACGAAACAACGCCTCAAATTCATTTGCATGGTGCAAATGTCGTTAACGCCTCACCATTTCCTACCACTAAAATAATGAAAATGTCAAGGCGATGTTGAGAAATTTAGTTTAATTTTATGTCTTTCTCCTTAACGTTATTATCATATTCTTTATTTTTTTGTTTGAAAGCACGTTTTGTTTATCCCACAGACAGAGAAAAAAATCAGGAAAATCTCGACAATTAAGGCATAAAAGTACATTTTCTTTATTTAATAAAG
Organism: Teleogryllus occipitalis; assembly: GCA_011170035.1. Classification (NCBI taxonomy): domain Eukaryota; kingdom Metazoa; phylum Arthropoda; class Insecta; order Orthoptera; family Gryllidae; genus Teleogryllus; species Teleogryllus occipitalis. Next base: position 208,604 of record BLKR01000448.1, read on the forward strand.
AGACATTTTCGACAGCAAATCAACCAATTACTTCCATTTTTATTGTTGTTAAGATTATACAGTTACTTTCCAGCGCTTAGCAATGATTTTATGAAGCTTTTATAACAAACAGATTTATCAGTATGGTGGTCATTTATTGACGTCTTATCAGTATGGAATTGCATCCATTTATCAAACTGGATAACGGAGGGTCCAAAAAAGGACCGCCATACTTGTACCTATGATACGAACTTACATGGCCTAGTGACAAATTGGATATTTTTGAATCTGTATGGTGGCTTTTTAGAGTCGCCGAAACGGTATATTGTGGACATAGTGATAATGCTGAAACTAGATGTGAAGATATCAATAAAGACCATGAAATACATAGATGACAGGATATTTGACTCTAACTCTTGATAATTTACTAACCCAACATAGTTATTTGCTATTTTTTCCATAATCGGCAATGAAAAACAATTTTCTACCATTAGAGTAAAACATTAGCTTTGAGCTCGTAATACAAGAGAGCATTAAAAATCTGACACGTTAATTTCAATATGGCGTACTGTTTGAGACGTCACATTGGTATGGCATACAACTCCTTCACATTTTGGCTATCTAACGAACAATATACAACAAGAATTAGCTGAGTACTCATTCTGAAATGACATCTTTTGTTCGACACGTTCAAAAAATTGTGTAGCGCAACGCCGACACCTACAGGACGCCATACTTGCGTTTCCCTGTTCCTCGTAACACTGGCTAACTTCTCAAACGTTTTTGACCTTATCGTACGTAGATTTTCTTGGTGGCTCCCGGTCTAGTTTTCTTTATCATAATTGACACTGGTCCTCAATAAGCATTTTGCAAAGAAAAATTAACACTTCCTCCCGGAATTAGGAAGTCAAATTTGTGTTCATTTAGACAATGTAATTACATGCAAATAAATGATCTACTCTATTATTACAACACTTAATGTACATGAATGTTGTAAGTTGAAACGAAACATTTTGGAATTTTGCTGCGTGTCTCCCATGCCCTTCTAAAGACAATACACTTCTTCGATAATGCTCATTGAACAAGTAAAGAATATCTTCTTCTGATTCAATATGTACTATAAATCTATTGTTCTTGGCTGCCTGCATTATACTTTTATACTCTACGCACTCCACAACTGTGTGTATATGTGGCTTCCCAAAGCACTCGTTTGATTAGTTCAAAGTTCGTCCCACAAAACCGAGAGAGGTTACGGTCGAGTGCCCCCATTAGCTAGATAGCTAGGTTGAATTCTGGAGGAGAATTCGATAGGCCAGCTTTTCTGATTGGTAGTTTGCCGTGATTTCTATGACCGATACCAGGCGAATGTCGAAGCAATACCCTAACAAACGGACCACGGGCCGCGCGCGACTTTTCCTTTCCCTTCCTTGATCAATCCTCATTCCTTACTTACCCGCACTACCACACACCCCGGGAGACCGGTCGGGTTCTCAGAGCTTGTTCCGGATGGGGCAACACTGGACATGCTCCACTGGTGGGAGATACTTTGTTGAGGAAATACCTTGCTAGCCGACACAAAGGTCGGTGCCGGATCTCACCATCCAGCGGGGGAGCATCTCAGCCAGCTTCCGGGGAAAAAAACATGCACTATACTTACGGAAATAATCGTTCCCTACAGTAACAAAAGTCTATAAGCTCTTTGCCTGCTGAAAGAGTGCGTGTGTTTACGATTCAAAAGAACTGATGACCCCCATCTCGATCAGATTTTTCGTCCAGTTTCCCTGATCCATTGAGCAAATGCTGGGATGGCCCCTTTTTTTGCTTCTGGACATAAATGTAACTTCATTTTCTGTGCACGTCTTCTAGAATTCAGTGGGAAATACAATTATTCAAATTATCGTTTCCATGTTGTCGCGGCAGGAAGTATTATTCCGAAGGACAACATGGATAAGAGCCAAAATATATTGCTTATTTATCCTTCAAAATAGATTTTATTACATGGGAGGATTTTTTTCAAAATTTAAGTAGTATATGACTTAGTGTAGGGATCACAGAATTTTGAAAATGTGCACACAATTCACTTTTCCCCATAGCACGTCATACGCAGTTTTAACTGTTTTTTGACGTAAAATAAATAAAATAAAAATAAACTGAACTTGTGAACTCATACACATGTGGCCCAGGTACAGTGGGGCTGCGATAGCTACAACGATAATTTTAATACTAATGCTGCTAACAATTATTCCTGGCATTCTCCAATATGAAAAATCCACAAACGAAATAATCCTCTGAGGTAAAATATGTATGGAAAGCATTTTATAATACAAGCACATCAGTATTTTAAACAGGCAAAACAGGGACACATGGAATTTTACCTTTTGCTTACCTTCTAGGTTTTTGTACCTCTTTATTAATTTAACCGATGTGCGATATGAGGTGTTTGGATGTAAATACTGCAATTTGATGTTTTGAGCGAAATCGAGACTATTGGTATTTAATAACGGGAATACCTCTCTATATATTGCGAGGGGACTCAGAAAGAGATCACAAATGGAAATAATAAGTGACTGATACTTTGTGGCTGTTCAGCTTGTTTGGAGGAAACTGGAATAGCATTGTATTTTCTCACGAAATGTGAAATATCGGACACCATTATTTACTCCCGAACCATACATATAATTTTAAGAAACAAGTTTTGTGATATTCCTACTGGTAATTACGTAAGATATCTTGCATTGACATGTCAAAGCATGTCCTTTGTCGTTATCCTTTGAAGTTAGAGATGTTCATTAATTATTGTAGGAGCCTAGTCACGCAGGCCATGTACACATATGTTCCTTTCTCTTCAATTTTCGAAACAATATTTTCCTCGTCACTGCAAGCATTCGAAAATTTCCTTTTCTTTATGGGATTGTCTTCTCCAACGGATGAAAATCACTTTGGGAACTTACCGAACGAAACTCGTTCTGCGCACAATACAAAAAAAACTCTTTACGCAGCTTGAACAAAATTGAACAGCCCTCTGCAAGATTTTCATACTGACTCCATTTGCAGATTTCTTGACGGGGCAATTAGACCCCAGATGATTAGAAATTTGTAGCGTGATTCGGTGAGTTTAGGGTTCCTGGTGGTATGAGCTAATAATAGGCTTCGGGTGTAGCACAAATCTCATTAAGGCATACACCAAAGTTGCCAACAAGGCACAATATAGATCAGTGGTGTTTCCATAATGTTATGGGGGATTGTTTACATAATTTGAGACCTCTGGAGAGATTGATCCAGCCATGGATCATTATGTTCAACTACTTTTCCGATAATCTCAAGCTATATATGGTCCTTGACACTCAGATTAGAGTAAGTGGTCTGTGGCTAGTCTTTATGGGAAGAAAAAGAGTAGTGTTTATCGTTACATTAATAATTAATTTGTTTCTTGAGTGCAAAGCGAATTCTTAGCAAAGCTTCAATAATCATAAAAATCATTTTTATTACATTCATTTCATTCTCGTGAAATCGATATGATCTCTTGAATATGAATTAGGAAGTGTTGCTGAACGCAGTGAACTGTTGAGATATATTTGGAGAAAATATACTTCTCTCTCATACGTCACATTTTACGATAAAAATATAAAGAACGGAGTTTTCAAGCTGGAGATGATTAGAGAAAGGTAATGAAAACTATGTCGCCGAAAGTATATATTCTGTATTACAAATCAAATTAAATGAGGATAAAAAAATTATAAAATTACGGAAAATATTAGTTCGGTCTGGGGTAAATAGAATCGAAGGGAAGAAAAGATATTCTCATATTTTTACTTTATTTTTATGTTTATTGAAATAATAAAAATCAATGTGATGAATGGGAGATAAGGACAATTTTTTACAATTTGAACGTGTAAAGAAAATAATTAACAATATAAAATAATATGAGAGGAAATGAACACTTAGAATACGCCATAATATGTCGTGATGAAGGGTATGCAGCCCTTTGAATGCTGTCAGTCTGATATGATTTACACTAGTGAAATGGGTTCCATAAAACTCGGCATATCAGTACTCGCATTTTCTGTGCACGCTGAAAAAGGCAAGGAAGCATCGAAGATCCGATGCGAAGCCTTACAAAGAAATACCCATCGCCTCACCTGAAGGTGGCAGCAAAGAAACGAAAAGGAAGAAGGGAATTCAAAGGGTTGGGGTCTAGAATGGTGGGGTGACGTCATTCAAAGACGCATCGAAAAATCTCTCTGGACAAGTTTTAAATGAACATACCATTGTTGTACCAATTTTTCAAACTAAATAAAAAGTATTATTTTCTGTTATAATAATATACAGTATTATCATAATCTACAAATGTTATAATAATCTACACTACAGTATTATCTGGATACTTATTGATTTCTGAGTTCTAACATGTAATATCTGTTTTTACACATATAATATCAATTTAGGTTTAGAGAACTCCAGAATAATTTTTCTAACGCAGGTAAATGTGTTGAGGTGTTTTAAGATAGAATCATTATAATTTTATTTCTTTTCTAATAACTGTTACTCATAAAATCTCAATGCTTGGAATAGGTCTGAACAATAATGTCTTCAATTCTGCATTTCAAGACTTTCGGTGCAAAGCAAACCACCTTCTGAGAAATCACTAATACACTACCAGAAGTGTGCCAATTTAAAAATGCTTAGCAGTATTTTATAGACCTCTCAGAATGTTTCAATTTGAAATTTTAAAACAAATTTAAATCTCATATGCATTACACACATTCTCGATTATTATATACTCGAAATAATGCAGCTCTATACATTTCAATCATGAGGCTACGTTTGTGCATGGATGTCTTACAAATTCACTGAATATAAAGGCGTGTATATGCCCACAATTTCTCATTCTCGTTCAAGCCTCGGACGTAGAAAACGTCGCCAAGGGAGGACGAATATTGGCCATCAGAATGAAACCATCGCGACATTTGCTTTAAGGATATCGAACGGGCCAGCGCCGAGTGCTACGCGCAGGTTGAGAACGGGACCGCGTCCAGCGTGCATTGCCCACGAGGCGCCTGGCCGTGGCACGGGCCACCTCCCACGCCCCCTGCCGGCCGCCACTCCGCTCCCCTCCGCCCTCAGCCGTAAAGCGGAAGAACGCCTTCGACTACGAGCACGCTCCTAGAACTATGCACTACTACTAGACTGATGACGACTTCTACTACTACGCGTTGGCGGTAGCCGTTCTAAATGTATGTACAGGTTGAGGCGCAGGAGGCGTTCTAGATGTATGTACAAGGTCCTCAGGGGGAGGCTCTACGATTACCTGCGTAACAGTTAAAGAGGTCGAGTCCATTGAGGATATCGTCGTCCCTCTCCCCGTGGTGTTCGTGGTGGACCCTCATCAATTGGCCGGTGGCGGCGGCGGGGGCGGCGGCGCTGAGGGTCCACGTGCGCGGGCGGAGCGAGGCGGCCGCCGCGGGGCTGTGGCAGCGCGCGTCTCTCCCGCGCCGCCCCCGCGCCGTCCCCGCGCCGCCCCCGCGCCGCCCCCGCGCCGCCCCCGCGCCGCCCCCGCGCCCGCCGCGCCACGGCCGAGCCCTCTCGCGCCCAGCGCCCGAACTACGCGGCGACGTCTCCCCACTCCGACCCCCAGCATTTGCCACTACAAACAGGGACTTGCCCACGGCCCAGGAAGCGCCTGATTTCTACCCAAATGCTTCTTCGCTTTTAGAACGTACTCACTGCTCAGGCATGAACTTCGAATCTCCTTTTACTCAGGCCATAGCAATATAAACATTATGAAATGAATTGATGAGCCAATGTAAGTACCATTTTTCCTAAGTCATAAGACACCCCAAAGGTGAGAGAAACAAGTCACAGAACTACATAAAACGAAAGAATGGTAAGTCAAGAAGCGAGCAGAAAATTATTGTCAAGAAATAAACCACAGCAAGAATTCAAATACATTTCTATACTAAAAATTTTTAAAACATGGTAGTTTTTAAAAATCTTTATTCAACAAATGTAATTTTATAGTATGAAAAATATATTTTGCCACTGCCACGAGAATGTGATAGTCTTTTTCATTTCTCGCTATATATATATATATATATATATATATATATATATATATATATATATATATATATATATATATATATATATATATATATATATATATATATATATATATGGCGAGAAATTTTTTAATCTACATAATTAAATGACAGCATTTTTTAATCTATATAATTAAGTGACTCCTAAACAATGCGTTCTAGGACATTAAAAACTAAAATTTTGAGGCCGCAGGCTAATCTACAGGATGACTTCTTGAACATTCTATTACATTTTTGCTTTCCGGGCGCTTCTCGATATTGCACCACCTGCTCAGGACAACTAAATGCAACTAAATGTGAATGAGAGGGACAGAGAGAAGCAGTGACAGAGACAGACGCAGTAACAGAGACAGACACAGAGTCACAGTGAGACAGACTGAGACAGGGACAGAGAGACGGTGAGAGAGTCGGTAAGAGAAAGGGAGAGGGAAAAAAGAGGAAGATGAAGGGCAGAACAACGTCTGCTGAATTCCGCGCGCGTGTATATTTATATATGAATATATTTGATCAGAAAGAAAACTTAACCCAGAAATAAAAGAGCACCCAATTTACGTAGTTTGTGCTTTATTATTTCTCGGCTATGTTTTCTTTCTGAACGAATATATTCATTTATTTTGTGTATAATAAACAATTTACATATTTCTGGAATGTTTATGTGCTTCTAGAATTCAAACTTTTGCCTAGAAATCATATGTGCAAACTAACGTTTGAGTGCTTAGTGCGGCTTAACCATGAGTTGATACTCTGTTGGTATCGGATTTTAGAGATAGTAATGATTTTGACTTTTGTGAGATTTTGTGTATATATATATATATATATATATATATATATATATATATATATATAAGTTCAATGTGATTAAAAAAGCATGAGTTAAAGGAAATGAACATATTAATAAAGTAGGAAAAGTACCGCACAGCCAAACAGGACCATCATGCAGGTTATGTGATATAACATCAAATCTTTGTACTCAAATTTCAAGCCAGTAAAACATAACTTCTTTATGTAATGAGCCTACACATTAATCATTTGAGCAAAGCAATGAAGCACTTGATAGTATAACTGTTATATCGAAGTCGCCCGGCAGCCGGGTGGGGCAGCTCCCCCTCCCATGCGGAGGAGAGCAGAAGGCGGCGCGGCGGAACAGAATCCCTCCACGGACGAGACCGCAAGAGAAACAGCGATGGGTACAGCTCGTCCTCTTTACGTTCCATGGGCTTCGTCACTTCCGCTTTCTGGTACCTCGCTAATGACTGCCCGTTTTTCTTCATTTTTATTATATGTGTATTTTATTTTTATTTTGTTTTATAATATTTATTATGTATTTGTAAAATACTGTGTTGAAGCAGATTTTGGTGCACTACAACAAAATTAATTTTAAAAGGGGACAGTTGTTCTTCCTCGTCAATGGGCTCGGGGATTTGCACAAAACATGGAAAACACACGTTGTAGCACAAAAAGAAAAAAAATACTTTATTACAAAGGTTCTCTATACATGACTTTACTTCTCTAGTTACTATTTTGGTACCAATTGAGTAACGTTAACCCTAAATACAATATCTTAACATTTTACTAGAAACCTGATCTTCGGAATACTTGTGACCCTGCGGGTGGCTGCCGAATGTTGTAGTTTCTTCGGCTGCGTCCGGCGTAGCATGGAGTCGTTCGGCCCGCCGGCCGCAACAACCAGAGAAAATAAATGTTTTCCTAGGGTATCTGCGGGCGACATTGTCTCCTGCCTCAACATCAGCTACTGCGATAACACTTCTTGACCGGTCTTCGGTGATACCACATCACTGTCCGACAATCACCGTTACGCCGTACAATGTTCAAGTCACTGTCTCGGTTGCCAACCGGCTTCCCCCTAATGTGATGCAATTCGGGGCCTGGGTGTTTCAACTATCAAACCGTAACTTCTTGCCCCCCATAAATTGTTCCAAACTGTCAACAGTTAATGCCTGCTTTGGATTACGATGCTCGTACGTTGCACACTCTATTTTCTCTACCGTTTATTCACCTACAGTCAGTCGGCCACGTGGCAGCCACTCGTCACCGGAATTAATTCTCACTCATGTCCTATCGTTTGCAGTGTTGTTGCCTTTCAATATCGGGTTTTCTTCACCGCAATATCTTTTGCACTCAGTGGCGGCTCGTGATTATGCCATTAGAGTGTGCAACGTTTCTCTACTTTCTCCCTTCCTCCCACTCACTCTCCCTTCTTCCCATTTCTCTCTCTCTCTCTCTCTCTCTCTCTCTCACACACACACACACACAGGCTTACATTACATGCATGCATTTACACTCATTAGTATAAATAATGACAATTAAACAAAAATCATCTTATGAAGTCTGATAGCATGCCCAACAGTTCCATTCCATTATTTTTTTCAGCAAATTTTTCTCCGGCTTTTTCATTAAAATTATTGATTTCTTGCGTTTCATATTTTCAACATTGTTAGTGGCACAAACACCCTTGACATAAAAACTAACTCTGATTTCGGTTTCTCAAAACACATTGAAACGTAGACTAATACATACGTTTACAAAATACACTTGGGGTTTGAATACTTCAGAATAGTTTTGTAATTGCAAATCACTTTAAAACACAAGAGAATACACATATAATATTGAGTCGACATTTTTATGAATGCAACACTGCACAGCAATGTGTTCGCGTGCTAGTGCGAAAGCTCATTTAAGCGGAGAGATATCTCACACTGTCTTCGTTCAATGTCACACTTCTCTTAAAAACGTGTGCTAGCCCAGTGTCATATCTTCGAGACATGTCAAGGTGCTTACAGGAATCACCACTGCGCCGGCGCATCGCGGGCGGGCTGCTCCAGCCCTCCATAAGCCACCGTTGTTTCCTCTGCTTCCCCTGCAACCCCGCGGCAGCAGAGGACGCCGTTTCCTCGGTCGCATTCTCCCGAGTGTGCTTCGGCAGGCTATCGTGAAAGAAAGCCGATCGGACTGGCAATCGCAGCTTCCGAACGCCGCGTGTTTTGAAGTACCATGTTTCGTAAATGCTCAGAGAGGACTCGTATTTCCCTCTTGTTAAGAGATGTTTAAGAGAAATGGCACCGCATTAATTTGGGTGTGCACACGCGAACGTGCGAATACCCACGAGCCGCCACTGTGTGCACTTAAACATTTTTCACTCACTCCTTATCTGCACCCTAGCTAATAGTACTATATTTTCGACGTCTTCCATGCCTGCGACCCAATGCCACCGTTCCGTTCTTCTCCCTTTGTCCAACTGCCATCCCTGTTCCGCCGCCGTTCCCTCTCTCGCTAACTGCCTCCACTGACTCGTTCTGAACGAGTCAGTGATCTGCTGCCATGGAGACCGCGCAATTTAAAATGTAAACAAACTTGGAGTATATATACATATATTACAACAAATATGTTCAATTCAATAGTGAATAAACAAATCAGTTACAGCAGTGCGGTACAATTGTGGGTGGTTAATAGTGATGGCGCGCGGCACAATTTTAACCAACTACAGTGAAATAGTTATATTATGGAAAGAAAAGAGATTTCAAGTTTTAATCTTATCTTAATTAAAATTATTATGACTTAACATTTACGGAGCTATGGCCATTTGAAAAGTGAATGTTTCTGTCGTTTTAACGTAAAATAGGGTAATTAGCTCGTCAGTCATTTTCGGGCTAATGTGGCACGATGTTTGAGTCAAATAAGTAATGTTTGATGATCATAAATTTGTTGCGAGATAACGTGACCATCACCTCAGCCAAAACTCCTTTGATAAAAATAATATTAAATAGTGGCGGAAAAAGGCCAAAAAATGGAGTGTTTATTGAGTTTCTGGCATCCCTAAGCCTATTTTAAGAGCGGCTTCATTGTGATGATGTTCTTGCCTCAAAAACTAAGTTATTCACTAAGCCATTAACTTCTATTTTTTTCGACACAGCATACACACACACACACACACACACACACACACACACACATATATATATATATATATATATATATATATATATATATATATATATATATATATATAATACAAATTACACAAATCTTACAATTTACACAATTCGAATGCTTTTTTTATTTCTGAGTTAATTTTTCTTTCGTAAATAATAAACAATTTACATGTTTCTGGAGTGTTTGTATGCTTCGACAATGCAAATTTTTGTCAAGAAACATTTTTTTCAAACCAACAAGTGCTTATTGCGGCTCAACCATTCTGAATCTTCAAGTAGTTTATTAGACCCAATATGCACGATATGCAAATTTGACCTAATTCAGGAAACAAGCGGTAAATATTTCATTCCAAAATGCTTCTTAGGGATCAGTTTTATTTAAGTAAAAGAGAGTGTTTGACATTCGTTGTATGATGTGATGCATTCCCCCATAACATAGTGACTTTTATGAGGAAAGTTTATAGCTTCCAACTGAAGACATTAATCAGAACATTTTACTTATAAAATTATCTTCGTATGAAATTCATGGTATTTCTGTAGATTATTATGCTCGTACCTTAAAGAAAGATCTGAGAAAGTATAAATACCGTACTGGAATGATGGGACATTATTTACACATTTCCAAGTCATTGCTAAGTTAAAGAAATAAATAAGATGATAATGAGAACTGAAAAATTTGTTGAATATTGATTATTTAAAGACAACAGCTTTATCTAGTGGCATTACACGAGCACATCCTTTCTCGCATTATTTCTAAATTTTGAATTTTCGAAAATTCAGAGTTTTTAAAGAAAATTAGATCTGCGCCATTTTTTAAGTGCTCGATCTATTCGTGAAAAAAAAATGAAGAAAACAATTTAGAGCCTTTTTGAGAATTTTTTTCATTAATGCATTAATTTTATGCGCAAATAACACAAAAACTACGCGTGTTAGTTTTCAAACAATGTATATGACCTTTTTTTAAGCTGATTTTTTTGAACAGATTTGTTTAAGGAAAACTTTATATCTTTAACTTCATAATTTTCAAATATTATTTTTTACGATTGTCGTAAATACAGAGTTCGCTGGAAATGAGACTACGGTTATTTTTTATCATTCTTTGACGCATTCAAAGATAAAATTTTTAAAAAATTGGTGCTGTTTTTGAGCAAAAAATTGTTTGAAAATTTAAAAATTGGCTATATTTCACGCAAAAATACGCGAAACCTACGTGCATTTGGGAAAAATTGTGCATGACCTCCTTTCAGGATCTCTCTAAAGAAAAGTTTTCACTAAGGATAAATCTCTTATCTTCAATATTGTAGTTGTCAGAAAAGGCAGAAAAATTCGAAAAATCAAGGATTTCATCTAAAATGAGACCTGTACAATTTTTGAGCGTTCTTTATTCTATCCAAGAACAAATTTTAATAAAAAAATGTTGAGCGATTTTTAGAACATTTTTAAAATGTTGAGGATTCTTATATAGTATCCCAAAAATAAAAATATCCTTTTACAACTCATAGCACCACAAGTTCATTTAAATAGATTAGGGAATATCAGTTTGGAGAAAATCGGCTCAAAGGTTTAGCCAGCATTGATCACAGACGGGCGGACGGACGGACAGACACACTGATGTGTTGTCCTCATTCGATTTTTCTATATCAAAGAGTAATAAAACATGGATTCTGGCTACACCACGTGTTATAAGATTGTTTACAGATAATACAAATATTTACCTAAAAAATATGAAACTAGATTTCTTAAATCAATTCAGTCAGCAGAAAAAATACCAACTGATCGGAAGAAAGCAACAATAGTTCGTATTTTTAAATAAGGTTCACGAAAAGACTGTGGAAACTGCCGGGGTATAAGATTGTTGAACACGGCATATAAAAAAGCGAAAATATTTGTAAATATGCTCAGAAACATCATATAAAATGGAAGAACAAATGTGTTTTGGATGGGAAGATCTTGCTCAGAAAATATTTCTCCCTTAAGGACAGGAAAGAGAAGAGAATACAATTTGAAGGCCTACGTTGCTTTTATTGATTACAGAAAAGCATTGAGTGTTAGTAGAAGTAAATTGTAAAATGTACTAGAAAAGAGAGGAATGTCGCCACATATAATTAGCGTTATCTCCAATATGTAAGAAGTTACACATATCAACGTAAAACTTAACTCAGGACACCTTTTAAAGAAACTATTAACAAAGGGGTTAGACAAGGGTGTTGTATTTCACCAATGCTTTTTAATATATACCTTGACGACGTTGTAAGGCGTGGAAGCAACGCCTTTACATTTTAATATTGAAGACAACTTCAAAGGGACGCATTTTATTAAAACTCTTTTATTCGCAGAAGTTCAGGTTTTACTTTCGGGTAATGAAGACAATCGACAGAGAGCCTTGTACGAATTGTACGAAACAGCAAAGCTCTACGATTTGAATATATCTTCCAGCAAAACCAAGTTCATGGCTTTCCAAGGTTCTCACTCCGTAAGATGTAGCAGACAAGATAATTGAACAAGTAAATACTTTTAGTTTGCTAGGATGTGACTTATCACACCTCCGAGAACTTGATGAGGAAACAAAGATCAAGAGATTCAATCTTATTTGCGGCAACATTAAAAGAGCACTTAAGAGGTAAAGTTCGAAAATATATAACACTGAAATTTTACAAAGTTATGACAGTGGCTTGTGGCCTATATGGAAGTCGAAGAATATAGAAATATATGGAATGACCATGTATTAATAATGGAAAATAATCGTCTATCTATGCAACTCCTCTTCTACACACCTCAAGGGAAAAGAAGCTATGGTAGACTCAAAAAGAGATGGACTCACAACAGAGACGATCAATGAGTCGCAACAAACCAACAGGTCTAATGCCTGAGGGAGGAGAAGAAAATATTTATGTTTCTTCGTATGTGAATAAAGCATTTCTTTGAATCTGTCTTGTTTACTTAACTGTTGCTAGGCAACCTTTACTACATCGGATGTAATGAGCCATTTTACCCACTCCTAAGGCTCAAGTAAACAGTATACAAAGGCAATCGGACACGATAAAATATTTTGTGCGTGACTTAATATTTCACTGTCCAGAAGCCTACCTTAGTGATGTGCCCTGAGTTTACAGTCGTAAACCAAAGTCATGCAGATTCCCCGAGAACATTGAGAGAAAGGGAGTCAAAGGTAAACAGTTACAGACTATTTGAAGGAAAATGTTATGAATCAATTTTTTAAGAACCAATGCGAATAAGAACCAATTTATGTTCAAATATTTTTAGTTTTTAAGCTATGACGAGGACATGTACAGCTGCTCAAATGGCATCCACAATTAAATGGCCACCTCCATTAACGACAACTCGCGAGGAACCAATTGATTTTTCACATGAAACACATGAAATTATTTTCTTTTAAGCGGCCACGTGACCCCGCAGCCTGCGGTTAGGCACGTTTCGTATATTCTCCTGGATTAAGCAGTTACCTCCAGGGATTTTGAAGTGTGATATTAGTAATAAAGGAAGAGAGTTAAGGATACCTGTTGATTCAGTATCTTTGTGAGACTGTACGCATTGTCAGTTGATGTCGAACGGTGACTTCTGGAGTTACTATCCTTGCAGGAGGATTAATCTGTGTCAGATACCAGATAAATTTAAAAATGCTTCTTTATGAAATAATTAACAGTTTGCATCGCCCCTTCTGCATCGTTGTCGTGGAGTTTGTCAACACCTGCTTCCCTCAGTGGGATCAATCAAGGGCGCGCGGAGCACGCTGCGTGCAAAAAATCGATCTGCAGGTCATTCACCCCCCCTTTTTTTAAATTTGTTGCGTCTGCACCTTGACGCAACGCGTCTCCAAGCCCCTTAAGAGGCGTTGAGCGCTTTGCACTTCGCGGAGTAATCCTCCATTAACGTGCACTTTTTAATATTAGTCAAGTCTCGTCACGTCGCAGTCAGTCAGTGCCTTTTATCCCTTCGGCCAGGGGCTATTTGTTAGATCCTGCGGTTCCTGGCCGGTCACCCAACCACGAACCCGCGAGTCTCGAATGCGCTTAACCTTCGTGACTTCACGGAGCGTAGTAAACGCATTCGGCTAGCGCCGCCGGCTATCCCTTCATATGATAGCCCTGCTCTAATGTTTCTACAGATAGTTAATTGCATCTTTAAGTCTAGTTTGTCTCCGTCTTAGGTTGAGTGAGAACGTAAAGTGAGTTTATCGAGCTAAATCATGAGTGACAAGTCAGGGTAGCTTCAGGCAATTAAAATAATTTTAAGGAAATTCTACTTAATTTTTAGCAATTTACACAATTAAACCTGTGTTCCCTTCGTTACGACCTGTGTTTCCTTGATTAAGCTGACACCTCAATTAACAATCAGTTTTGTCCGGAACCATTAGTTGACGCTTAAGACAGGTTTCATTGTGTATTTTTAACATTTTCTGTATTTGCGCCTCTTTCCGCCGGGATGAACATGCCCATATCCTTTATTTATAGAACTAGTTCAATATTCACTAGAACTAGTTCAATATTCCAAAAGCCCAACTGCTCTACATCAACCATTTCTAAAATGCGATTGCAACGTGTCTCTGGGCAGATTTTGCTCCTGAAGAATGCCGGCATTTCCTCGAAGGAATTAAGCATGGCGACGGTTTCGAATTTTATTTGTAAACATCCGATAAGTGTTGAAAGATGAAACTTATTATTTACCGTTAGGAACGGTTCTAATAATAAAAGGTCAAGGCGATGAAACAGTTACTTCTTTCCTGAACAAAAAATGAGAAAAAATTGTACTGGTTCCATCGTTGACCTGCGCCTCCTCCCAATAGTATACCACTGTTACGATGGGAAGTACATACCTTCAACTTTAAGTTGTTTTTCTTTATAATCACGTCTGTTTGCATGTAAATCCTTTTATTGGAATTTTTAATATATAATTAATATTATGTCCATTTGTGAATAATATTTTGTTCAATTTTGTAACCAATATTGTTACATTTAATGTGGTTGTCTAAATAATATTGTCTTCGAGAAAAATGCTTGAACAAAGTGTGTTTAATCTACCATAAGTAGTGTGTGGGTATCTGCATTGCCGTATGTCAACCAATACAAAAGAAAACCGAAGAATCTTAGTGTCTGTAGCTTAGAGATTTACCACTCAAAAATATGCGTGGACAACTTTAACCACAAAAATATTACATATCCAGGTAGTGGTTCACTGTTCTTCCGCACCTGGAGAGAGGTTCAAGATTATGCTATCAAAAGAATTCGCAAGGCACGTTAGGGAGCCACAGGTCCTTTTACTGGCGTATTTTATGGGACCCATATTCTGGGCTCTCACATATAAACTGCAGAAATTCATTCGCAACAAACGTCCCATATATTTCGCGCATCAAATAATTTCTTCCGGTACCAAGACTTAAAAATGTTAGGAATAGTCTCAATACCCAAAGGTGTTTGAGATCACTCAGTCAAGATATTTTTCTTGCGCTAGCAACAATAAATTGTATTTGAAGAAATGAAAGTGTGAGAACTTACAAGAACTCACTCGTAAGACTGTGTATCTTTTTCGCAAAGGGACCAAAAAAAAATATCAGTGTTTTGAGAATGTTTGGCCAGTTACTACTCTCACATTTACGAGCTTTTACTTTTACATTTACCAGTTATAAGATTTCACGATACTGTAAGAAGTACAGAAACGAAAATTACGTGCGCTCCCCACCTCTTCCGCGGTTGGCAATCCAATCAAATCATCCATCGGACCATCGGATGGCCATCGGACCATCGGAAATCCACCATCGGATGACCATCGGAAAACCTTTCTTTCAAACACAAATCTCCTGTCTCAATAGAATGTTGATATTATAGAAAGGGTCAAGTTGAGAAAACCCTGTTGACATTCACATTATATTTACTTCTTCAGTATTTTGACCAATGAAACAGAATTGTTTAGATTGAACAGACTACATTGTTGCTTTTCGTGTGGTGGAATAGAATCTTGAATGGCACTTCACTTAAATGCCCCAATCCTATGTAAATCTCGTAGGAATAGATAACGTCCAGACCGAGAAACGTCGTTGAGAGGAGAATATTGGGATGTGATGTATCACTGTAGCTACAAACGGAAAGAGAAAATTTAGAATTCAAAAGTAGAGGTAGGGCCCACAAAATAAACTGTCGCGTATTCATTCTGTCAAAGTCCTGTGTTTAATAAAGACAGATTATCAATTCACGCTCGCATAGAAGTCACAAAAATGAATGAATGTCGTATTTTCCGTGGCGAGATTCAGGCCATGAAGCCTGCTCTTCCGTCTAACCACGCAAATTTCGTTACGCTCCTTTCACTTACTAGGGATGAAAGAAGGTATTACTTGGGCGACGAAACAGACAGTTTGAATTTAGCTCAGAGGCTTCGTTTAGGCTTGAGGATCTTTTACAGGCAGTAAATCTACTAACATGGTACAGCCGGCTTTACTTCATCAACGAAAATAATACTTGCGCCATTTTTAAGAGTCCTTTGCTCTATCTATCCATGGATGAAAATTACAGAAAATACTTAAGACCGTTTTTACTTACTCCTATACATACGTATATACAGAGTAATGTAAGTAGTATAGAGAAAGTTATGTAATGCTGCGGAAAATCTATTTCGAAATTTAAACGGAAATATGTCTTTTGTGATCTCCGGATACCGAAAAGTGTTTTTTTTCAAAACGTCCGTCTGTCCGACCGTATGTGAACACTACTAGCGACGAAACCATTCGTACGATCTTTCCCAGATTAAAGAATCCCCTGTCCATCTGGTTCTAGTTAAAGCTTTGAAATTTTGAAAAACATTCTTTAAAATTTGTGGGTACTTTACATGAAGACCACCGGACTTTTCGAAATTTTCCCCAAAACGGCTCCAAATATTTCCTTTAAATTTCTTGTAAGAATAGAGTAAAATACACTTAGAAAGGTGGCGTAGGTCCCATTTTCACGGTTAACTCTGAATTTCTGAAAATTGCAAAAGATTGAATTTGTTTGGTGGGAGGTCTTCTTACAACTATAAAATTGAGGGCACAGATTTTTCCTTCAAATTAAATTTGTTACCCATAAATAGTTCTTTCATTAAGGTCATGTAGACTTTTTTAAAAAAAGTAGTAGTTTTTATGCAATAGAGCGTGCAATATTTACATTACGAAATAATTACAAAAACATGATTTTCTTAAAAACGGCTCCATATTTTTCTTTAAATGTTTGGTGAGGCTAGTGCTCAACCAACCCTATCCGATGACATAAACGTTATATTGATGTATTCTTTTGTTTTTTCAAAAATTACAAGAATGTAATTTTTTGACGTCTCTCACGTCGGTAATATTTACATTAGAGGCAAATTTCTTCACGTTAGTGTATTTATGAGTACATGTGCTTTAAATAATGTTAAATAAAGTTCCTCAAAGACTCAACGGTTTTCTGCTAAAATTATTTCAAAATTCCGCATTTTCAAAAACGCTCAAACGCCATTTTCTCAAAAATGGCTCCATATTATTTCTTCAAATTTCTCCAAGTGCTAATTGGATTGTTTAATATGACGTAAAGTTCATTTCGGGGTATTATTTTGTTTTTTCAAAAATTATAGAAATGTATTTTTTTAATATCTGTCACGCCGTTAATATGCACATTTCAATAAATTTGTACACATTATTGAATTTGTGAGTGGAAGATTTTCAAATTACTTGAAATTAAATTTTTCGAAAAAAATAAATTCCTGTGAAAAAAGAGCTTCAAATTTCGCATTTACAGTAACTCTTATCGCCAGTTTCTTAAAGACTGCTCCAAATTTTTCAATGAAAATTGCTATTTAGGACAAGGTTTTAGTCTTCTTTAATATTGTAAAAATAATATTTCGGTTCTATTAATTGGAAACCGAAGAGTTGAGAAAATTTCAAAACAATGTACTTTTGGTGGTGATAGATGGCAACTTGCAAGAAGGAACCAGTCCACACCAAGGAAATTAGAAAACTTTACTTAAGCTTCTGTGCTGTTGTGTAGCACCTCTAGTTTTCCTTGTGTGATGCAAGTTGTTGTTTTTTTGTTTTTGTTTTTTTTTGTTTTGGTTTTTTTTTTTTTGTTCGTTTTTTTGCACAATACTAATTTTCTGACGTATCCACTCTTGAGCATCTGTAGTTACAGGAAAAGGTATCGAAAGAACGAATTTATAAAATCTAAATGCCTCTTAAATATTAGGCATGCATACTGTTTTAGAGAAAGGGAGACAGGTTACTCCTATGCCTCTGCCATTGCCGTCAATAAGTCATTTCCAAAATTTCAATTTCAATAATCTGCTAAACAATATCTCATTATATGGAAATTTTGCGGCAAATATCGTGCGTATAGATCCTACTCCTAAAATAGATAAGAGTGTGGGATGTATGCTTAATTGTAAGGACTGCAATTCAGCATACTTACGACACACTGGGAGAAAATTGGGTGCTTTTTTCTTCTGTGCTAATTTTGGTTTGTGAAAACATATATTCATTTCTTTGGTATATAATAAACAATTTACATGTTTCTGGAGTGCTTATGTTTCTGAAATGCAAATTTTTGCATAGAAAGCCATTTTTCAGATCAACTTTTGAGTACTTATTGCGGATCAGTCATTCGAAATCTCGAAAGAGTTTCTGAATCAAAATATGTTAAAAATTGATTACCCTCCTGTATATAGGCGGATTACGGTGCACGATTACAATGCTTTGTCTCCTTACGAAGAAAGGCAAGAAAGTAAATATGGCGCCTATCTCATTTTCGCTGATCTCTCTGAAATTTAAAAAAGTTTTGAAGTTAGAAGCGAAAAATATTCTGTGGTTGCACTGCTGATTTTACTATATGAAATGACTCAGCCTATATAACATTTTCGTACATTAACTCATGATGTAAACGTTCATGAATTCGACTTTGGATCCTCCTGTTTTCATTTTAAGCAGTTGGAGTGACTGTAGCAATAGAATGTGGAATCCAAGAGAAACAACAAGAGAGTAAGTCTTTAAGTTAACCTGACACTTCATCTCCGCCAGAATAACTAAGGAGACTGATTGTGAATGAAAGAGGATTAACGATTTTTAATCTAAACGTGAGTATATTTGCGTCAGGTAAATGTGGAGGAAAACCAACTCTTGCTCTCCAGTTCTCGCATATTCAGCTATTATTCCATGATATAACTCGACCATAGCTTGACAGCTACGTTGTGTGAAGGAGAATTCTAGCGGCCGGCTGCTCTTATCGGTAGTTTTCCGTGGTTGCTCTGATCAATACCAGGTGAATGCCAGAACAGTACCTTAACAAACGGGCACAGAACCCGCGCGATTATTCCTTTGCTTTTCTTGTCATATTCTCACCCCTCACACACACTTACCTGCACCACACTACCGCACATGACGGGAGACCTGTCTGGAGCTTACAGCTTCTCCGGACTGGAGAGTGGGAGATGCCTGGAGTGGCAAAAAACTGCTAGCCGACAAGTAGGTCGGCGGCGGATCTCACCATTCAGGGGCGAAAATCACCGCCATTTCTCGAGAAAAAACGTGTTTCGGGACTAATGACTGCTGTTGATGCGCCCGGCATCACTAATCAATCAATCCATGATTTCTTCTTCTTCTTCTTCTAAGGCGCTACAACATTCTTTTGAATGCCTTGGCCTGCTCCAAAACTTCTCTTTTACTTTAAACTTCTACCTTGTACCACCTCAAGCATATTCCTAATCCCTAGTCTCTTAATATTCTTCAAAACATCATCTTTACAACTGATTTTTTGGTCTTTTTTTATGCCAATCCAGGATATAACTACGCAAAAAAGTAAACAGATCTCAAGATAAACCTTTAATAATCTCACAGATCCGACTAATTCTGCGATACAGATTACAAGTACATCTAGCAATAAAACATCGGAAATAACCTTGAATAGTTCGGAAGAAAGAACACATGAGTTTGCTAAACCTGCCAAAAAGAAGAAAAAGAAGGTCAACCGAGAAAACAATTCTGAAAACAAATGTGAGAAAAAGAACATAAATGAACAGTTAGCTCCAGTTAAAGAAAAAATAGAAGTAACCTCTAAAGTTCTTAATTATGAACTACTCAAAGATTTTTTGGAAGATACGAACCGAAATAGTAATGCACTACAAATATATCTTAACTATACTAAGGAAAGCCATAAATTTATTGCATTGCTCAGAGATATGTAGTACCCATTGCTAGAGCACAGATGTATGAAGTCTCGTTTTACAAGAATGATGAAGACGTTGAAGGATGCGGTAGTTTCTGATTCCTCAAGAGCATCTTCGAAGAACGAATGTTCATCAAGTGAAGAAGCAGAATGAACATAAAAATTCAGCAATGGAACGTGAATGGCTTCCTGACACGATACGAGTTCTTCCAGAAACTTCAAAATGAAAATAACATTGATATTTTCTATCTACAAGAATCTAATTTCAAAAATAACCATTATAAGCATATCAAAGGTTTTAAGTGTTACTACAAACACAGATCGTCATGTGCGAATGCAAGTAAAGGTGTGTCAATTTACGTTCGTTAATCGTTAGTGAGTAGTGTAGTGCAAATAACAAGTGATTTTGAAGTTGTCTCGATAAATATATGAGCTAGGAACATCATGTGTAATATACACATTCCAAGGTCATTTCAACTGCGTAGCTCTGAACTTGAAAGTTTAATTCAACAAGTTAAAAAACATTGATATTAGTACATGATTTTAACTGTCACAATGTACAATGGGGCTCAGAAAGGACGGATATCAGGGGGAAAATAGTAGGTGATTTTTCAGAGAAAGAAGACCTTGTTCTATTAAATGAAGACAATAAGCCTTTATACTTTAACGCGGCAACGGGAAATGTAAGCACTATCGATCTAAGTATGTGTACGCCGAATGTAGTAAGATATTTACAATGGAATGTTTTCGATGATTTATTCAACAGCGACAGTCCTATCACCGTGACCTTCCAGAACACAGCGGAAACTGAGGTTATTTATGAGCCCCGATGGATTTTTTCGAAGGCAAATTGGAGCTTATATTAGCGAATTATTGAAGACAGAATTAATCATTTAAACAGTAATGATGGTTCCGACTTCAAATAGATGTAACCTTAGATAACTTTGAAGAAATAGTAATGACCATCGCCGAGGAAACCATTCCGGAAACTACTGGCAAAATAGGCAAAAGGAAGTTACCGTGGTGGTCAAAAGACTGTGAGAAGGCAGTAAAGAAATATAAGCATTTGTTTAATACCTATAAAAGCCACAATACTGATGAAAACAAAATCCGTTTCAAGTCTGCCAGAGCAAAAGCAAGGAAAATAACAAAAGAAGCTAAAAGAAAATGTTGGAGGGAATTTATTTCATCCATTAATTCCAAAATAAACAGTACAGAATCGTGGAAAAGAATCAACGCCATAAATGGAAAATATAAAAGTACCAGCATTACTTCACTCTACACTTCGACGGTACCAACTTACATGGCCCCTGGGATATTGCAAACAGCTTTGGGACATTATTTTCATCAAATTCTAGTGATCAGAATTATGATAAAACCTTCATTAAGTACAAAGAAGAAAGTAAGAAAATTGAACCCGATCTTGAAGAAGGAAGCACAGTAGATAATGATATTCAACATTTAAACGCACCTATCACACTCAGAGAACTACATGAAGCAATACGCAAACTTAAAAACACCAGTGCCGGCCCTGACAGAATCTTCAATTCTGCCGGCCCTGCCGGATTCTTCATCAAGAAGATGCCTTCATCTGCAATAAAGTATCTGTTGCATATATACAGTCTGATTTACATTCACAATGTATTTCCTAAAAAGTGGTCTGAAGCTACCGATACTTAAAATAGCGAAAGATAAATTTTTGATAAGTAGCTACAGGCCTATTGCTTTAACATGCTACCTATGTAAACTTACAACTAAAAATAGTGAGTCAGAGACTGAAGTGGTACTTGGAAAAGCATCAACTGATTACTCCGTAAGCGGCTTCCGGAAAAATCGTTCAACATTGGACCGTCTTGCTTCACTAGAAAACAGCATATACAACGGTTTTGCTAATAATATGAACAACTTAGTTTTAAGCTTAGACATAGAAAAAGTCTATGAGATGGTGTAGAGAAGACGGGTTGTGAATATAACAACGTCGGTTAAGAGTAAAGGCAACATTAGCGAATTCATTTACAATTTCGTAAAAGAACTCTCAATCAATATTAGAATAAACGGAATTTTTTCAGACAGCTATAAAATTATGAATGGCATCCCGCAGGGATCGGTACTTAGTGTCATTCTATTTTTACTTATCATCAATGACCTCCAGAACAAAATTAAACCTCCAGCAGTTATCAATATGTATGCGGATGATAGCAATATTAGCATACTGGGCAAAGATATTACATCATAAGAAGAATTGGCGCAAAACATCTTAGGCACAGCCATGGAATTTTCAAAGAAAACTGGGCTCAAGATTTCCAAGACAAAATCCACGTACATCATTTTTTCTAGGAAACGATCTCATAGAAGAAACATTGGTTTAAAAATAGGACAGCATAAGTTGGAACAGAGTAAGGAAATTAAAATCTTAGGAATGATTTTAGATGAAAAGATGACATGGGTTCCGCATATCAAGAATTTAAAGACTGAGTGCACCAAAAGAATGAATCTTGTCAAAGTCATTAGCCATACATCCTATTATACGATTCTAATTATACGATTATAAGAAGAACTTACCAGGCAATAGTTAGATCCAAATTGAACTATGGCTGTATACTAGACGATGCGACCAAGAAGAATATTAAGAGATTGCTGGATGCTATCAATAATATGGGAGCGAGACAGACGTGTGGCGCTTTCAAAGCCAGCCCAACTAAGAGTATTTTGTGTGATGCCGATTTATTATCTTTAGAAAAACGTATAAGAAACCTAATCATGGGATATACGATCAAAGTAGCAGCCAACAAATTGAATCCAATAAACAGTGTTCGAATATGCATACAAATACTATAGAACATTAAATTATAAGAAGAAGCTCCAGAGGCCCTTAGCAATAAGGGCAATTCAGATACTAAAGAAGATACAAGAGAAACCTCCACCCCTAAAGATTACGCCCCTTCGATAATACGAGACATCAACGTTATTGAATTTGCGAACATCCCTAAGAAGCAGAATGCAAATCCTCGTGAAATTTGTGTCCAAATAAGATATGAACTAGCAAAATGTGATGGTTACAACACAATTTATACTGATGGTTCAAAAAATCTAAACAATGTAGGTTGCACAGTAATAGCTTCATGTGAGGTGATCACCAAAAAATTACTATATGACTGATGACTTTTCCTGATTTTACTTATTACCTGAAGACTTTTCAGTGATATCCACTATATGCTAGAGACCATTACATACATTAGAAGGGCCAATCAAAAAAGATTTATGATTATAACAGACTCTTAAAGCGCTGTATCTGCTATAATGAATCTATCTATTGATAATGTATTGATCCAAGAGATAGTTGGAAAAATCAACCAACTGAGATGTGAGAACAAAGAAATAGCGTTGTGCTGTATACCTTCTCACGTTGGCATTGCAGAAAACGAACTGACAGACGGAAAAGCTAAAGAAGCAGCACGAAGCGAAGTTAGAAGTGATATACCAGTAAGCTATCAAGAATATCTCAAGAGAGTCGAGAACAAATTAGCTGATCTTGACAGTAAAGTATGGAGCAACTTACAGGGTTGAAATTAAGATCAGTTATAAAATTTGAAGATGATAATCCAACGGTCAGTTTCTGCAGAAACGATCAGGTTGTCTTAACAAGATGCAGAATACGACACAAAATTTTCTCACGGCTACTTATTGAACAGAACTGATGCTGATAACTGCAATGTATGCAAGATTTCTCTTTCAATAGAACATTTGTGTGCATGCCCTAAATATGAAAGTTCAAGAAACAAGTACAAATTAAGTTCTCCTAAAGATCTCAATAACAAAGCACAGTGCATTAAATTCATTTGCTTTATAAGGGAAATTGAAGTATATAACAATATTTAACCATATATGTATAATTCCGAGTTACTGTGTTTGTACTGACTGTGTAATTATAAAAGTAGTCGCTAATAACTATACATAGGTGATGAGACTTTAAATCAAATCAAATCAAATCAAAAATCATTCTGCGATAGAGATTTTCTTTGCCGAAAATGAAAAGAATAAAGCGAATGGAAACCATCGGCACAACAAGAAATAGTGATGATATAAATACACATGCTCATCCATTCATGTGTATTTCTTAGAAGTTAGTAAAACATTAATCAATTAAATTTTGAAAAATAGACGATATTTAAATTTGTAGATTAATGTAATCCGGTTTTGACATTTTAAACTTGTCAATATTGAGTTCAAATATTTTGTTTTGAAGGTCGTATCAACATCTAGGTTATTAGCGACCACTATTGGAGTTGACAACTATGAAGATGAACGATATGGTGATAAGGGGTGAAAGGACAAGCACAAATACAACCATGGCTGAGGCGGGACTCGAACCCGCTTCCCTTCGGTCCGAGATCACTACGACACTACCGCCATATATATATATATATATATATATATATATATATATATATATATATATATATATATATATGTTGTATGTATGGCTTAGGGTAGGGATCACAGAATTCACTTCTCCCCGTAGCACATCGCACACAGTTTTTAATTGTTTTGACGTAAAATAAATTATTAAATAAATAAATAAATAAGGAATATCTGGAACATTGTATACTAGAATAAGCTCTGGGATCGTTCAATAAATACAGATATACTTGAATCTGCTAATTAACGTTTCATTCCCATTAAACACTTAAACAGATACAGCAGTAGCCTAGTGCTGGAAAATTGTTTTACATAGCATCAATTTTGACTTCAAAACGCTCATGAAAATTGCATTAATATTCTACCGAACTATTGACATTTTAAATTCCTTTCGGGAACCGATATGACCTCACTGGTGAAATAATATGTTGTCGCTCCTCATACGGTCTTACAAAAATAAAGAGTTATTCAATCCTGTAATACAAACGAGCGGTCCTTTGTTTCTTGCAACGTAGCCCATTGTGAGCCATCGTTATAGGAGTGGTGGTATAATAGGGCGCAATTTTACAAGCAATTCTACACAATGGTGCACCGATGAATAGGTCTGCGAGTGCGGTCGACATTAAATCAGAGACTCGACCACCGCGAACACAAACGGAGGTGGAGAGGTTGGGGTCATGTCAGCGCGGTGCGGGGCGGGGGGGAGAGGCGGGGGCGAGAGGCGCCTCGCCCAATGATCTCCCGTCCACGCCTTCTGGAAAACGCGGCGCAGGTGGGTGGGTGGGCGGGTGGGTGGGCTGCCAGGCACGCCCCGCACCTGGTGGCTCGCACAGCGTTCCCAGGCGCCTCTGGGTCAATAATGCCGGCGTGTTGGCGCGATGGAACGGGGTCGGCGGTGGCGGGGGTGCGGCGGGGCTGGTGGGGGTGGCGCAGGTTTTGTGCCAACGATCGCCAAGAGCGCCGCTTCCAGTGGGTCAGGAGGTGCGCGCGGCCGCCCGCCTTGTCGGCCCTTCGCTCCTCGCAGGCGGGAAACAAATGAGGGCGATCGGAGGGGTGCTTGTACCCTTCAGGACTGTTAGCAACTAACTGATTTATTAATTATATAATTTTATCCTTCTACTTGTAAGCGACAGCAATTCATTGATTTTTTCGTGTTTCCGGGTGCGTCAACTGCTTTGGTCATTAGTCCCGTTAGTGTACTGCATGTTTTTTCTCGGGAGATGGTGGTGATCTTCCCCGGCTGGATGGCGAGATCTGAGGCCGACCTACCGTCGGTTAGTGGGGTTTCCCCCTAACAGGACTCTCCCACCAGCGGGGCACCGACCCAGCCGGGACGAGCTCTGAGGTCACGACCAGTCTCCCGGAATATGTGATAGTGTAGTGCATGTTAGTGTAAGTCTGTGTGTGTAAGGGGAGGATAGGACAAGGAAGGGGATCGCGCGCGGTTCCTGGCCCGTTTGGTAGGGTACTGCTCCGGCATTCGCCTGGTGCTGATCGGAGAAACCACGAAAAACTACTGATCACAGCAGCGGGCCGCTAGAATTCTCCTTAAGACAAGCGAGTGAATTCGACGTAGCTGAAAAGATAGTGTCGAAAATCCTGCCGCCGTCAGGACTCGATCCTAGGACCTCCCGGTCAGAGGCGCTGCAAGTGACATCAGTTGATGCACTGAGCTACCACTCCCGGTTTTTTCCAACGTTATTAATTACCTATGAAATGTAAGATATAAATGACCCTAACACACAAATAATCGTCGTATTTGGCAGAATCTGCACAAAGTAAGACTTGGAGATAGCAATGAAGTATGAACGGTATTTGGAAACGTATACCATAAACACAGTTTGTTGACGTATAGAAAAGTATGTAAACTCCCTATGGTACCAAGATGCTAATGATACATATCACGTTTCATCAATAACGTTTGTTGTGTAAATGTACGACTCATACGAAGAACAAAAGTTCTTCTTATACCTTTTTAGGTGAGTACCAGGTGTATGCACAAGGTTTTGCCAGTTTTTGTGGTAAACAAATCAGGTAATATTCAAGGGCAATTCATTTTATGTTCATTCAAACTCAACTTTTGGCCGTCGGCGTTAACACTTTCCGCCAATCTTCCAGGTAAGTTGTGAGTACCATGCCAGAAAAACTGCTGGTCTTTTGCGGCAAGCCATTCGTCAAGCCATTTCCAACTTCCTTGAAAGTGCTGAAGTGCTGCTCTGCGAGCGCGTGGCCCATTGTTGCGAAGAGGTGACGGTCAGAGGGCGCCAGGTAGGGGAGTGCGGCGGGGGCGGAGGATGTCCCATGCAAGCGATTTCAAGGTCTCTTTCACTGGTTTTGCTGTTTGAGACGGCGTATTGTCGTGCATTTGCCGTTCATTCAAATCGTGAGGGATCCATTTACCGAGTTTATTGATCTTCTCCATTGTTCATAAACGTTTGCTGATTGTTTCTTGAGACACATTTAATGCTTTTGCCAATGGCTGTTGAGTTTGAGTTGGATCATCATTCAGTAACGTCAGCAATTGCTCATCTTCTCCCTTTTGTGGTCTACAAGAGCGCGCAATGTCTTTGACTTTAAAATCCCCACGTTTAAAATGACGAAACCATGTCTCACATGTTCTATTCGATGGAGCGTGTTCACCATTTGTTTCTACCAGCAAATGATGACTTTCCACAGCCTTTTTCTTTTCATAAAATAAGAAAATCAATGCGTGCTGAAAATGTTCTTTTTCAGACACAAGCGTCGACAGGATCTCTAAACGATTCAACACAAGCGATAGTGTTTGGCGGAATCATCTTGTGTGTGTTGGTAGGTTAATGTCAGACAAAAAGCTGACGTGTCAAATTCATACTGTGTACTGTTTGCTGGTACCGCCTCTTAGGCAACTGGAAAAAACTTATGCATACACCTGGTAAATGTGTTGCCTAATCAACGTTTGTGACATGTGCCCTCCAAGTGAGATATAATAATAAGCTAAAACACCGGTAATGACCAATATAGGGAATATTTTGGTAGTTTTCTGAAACTTTTTGAGCTAAAATACCAAATTGGTTTTGTGAAATTAAATGAGCGATTGGCATACTTCTTTCTGAAATAACCCTTGCCAAAAATAATCACATCTTTATTCGTTTTATTTTACTTCATTTCCAAACCCCAATTTGGATCCAGTACTGGCCACTAGCAAATGTAAGATTTAATAGTGGTGAGATATTCAACTAGGTAGTATTCTACCCAAAGAACATATGTGAAACCCAAACTACTAGGGCTACATCATCACATACTTTCTTACATGATTTGTAACTTTTGCAATTTTCGAAATTTCTGAGTTCAACAAAAATGAGACTTGCGCAATCTTTAAGTTACCTTTGAAGGACAAAAATTCAAAATAGTCCGAGAAAAAATCCAAATATTTGAAGCATTTTTTTTAGAATATTTCGAAAATGTTGATAAGAGTTCATGTAAATTACCCCAAATATCAAACATCCGTTTCCAATATGCAGGGCCACGGGTGCGACCAAATCAGTCGCTGAATGCCAGTTTTGGAGAAAACAATCACAACGGTTTAGGCGCTAGTGTTAACCACAAACGAAGAAACAGACGGTCAGGTTCAGCTGTTAACCCACTTCCCGATAGTTAGGACTCACAAAACGTAGATTCTGTTTCTAGATTGTGCTGCAGGAAGATATTTACTGCATATGTAAACAAGACTTATCCACTTTTTCACTTTCAGACAACCCGAGTTTATGTGAAGAAAAATTGCCTTTCCTCTAGTTTTACAATACGTTCACTTTACTCTGTAATGTACGTAGTAGTCGAGAAAGAAAAACACCCTTGTTATATTATTGCAAAGCCAATGCTATTAAGAAATTATCAGTTTATTCTTTAATGAATAAATAAGGAAAAAATTATATCTTCCATCCCATTCTCACCACTAATAGACATACGAGTTCTACAATTTTGAAGCAAATGGGAAGCCAGTAATTCTTTTTACTTTTTCGCTACGGTTTGATTGATTGATTGATTTTTCGTGTTTCCGGGCGCGTCAACTGCTTTGGTCATTAGTCCCGTTAGTGTTGTACATGTTTTCTTTTTCTCGGGAGATGGCGGTGATCTTTCCCCGCTGGATGGCGAGATCCGGCGCCGACCTACCGTCGGCTAGTAGGGTTTCCCCCTAACCAGGACTCTCCCACCAGCGGGGCACCGCCCTTGCCGGGACAAGCTCTAAGATCTCGACCGGTCTCCCGGAATATGTGGTCGTGTAGTGCATGTTAGTGTAAGTGTGTGTAAGGGTAGAGGATAGGACAAGGAAGAGGAAGGGAAGATCGCGCGCGGTCGCGGTCCGAGGCCCGTTTGGTAGGGTACTGCTCCGGCATTCGCCTGGTGTTGATCGGAGAAACCACGGAAAACTACACCCCCTCCACCTCAGTTCCCCCTCCCCCTGTTATCTTCTCTTAGACACCGGTCAACGTCCTCTTTATGGGGTATTGAAAGTTTCCACCCCACTTCCCAACCTCTCCCCGTGCATTCCACCCAGTACAACCAAACAATAACTTTTCAGCAGTTGTTGGCGGCATGAGAATGAATGTAACGAAAAGATTGCTGTTAACTTCTCTAGTAGACAACCGTGCTTTGTCGGGTGATGGAATGAAACCCCGTTTTACTTATCTAGCAGACGGAGGGGTGTACGATAAACTAGTTAACTTATTCAATAGACCGGGGGTTAGCAAATAATGTGGGGATGGACGTGAAAGAGAAGATCATTTTATCCATGTTATCATTTTGAGAGCTTATGGTCGTACTTTGTTCTTAAATTTCTTGATATTTAACATTTACAAATTATTCCCTTAACGTTTTTTCCTTTTTCGCAAATTTACCTTATTGCAAATTTTTTAATTACGAAAACCAATGCATAAATTACTTTTTAAATTTTCTCATGTCATTTTGATAAAATTATTTTTTTGTATTGCTTGAAACAAAACAATATTTATGGTTCCTCTATTGCACAAAAAGAAGTATTGAATTTGTTTACAAATATTTAATTTCACAAATTTTCCAAATTATATTGTTATTCACTACCATTTTATATTTAAAGATACATTTTGTTGATCTTGCTTGTTTAATTTTCCATTTTTTGAAAAGAATATCGGAATCAAATTGATGACATTCATATTTTATAAACATTCAAATACTTTTTTCGCACCTTCTCGTAATAATGTGGAGGCTTGTGGAATGATTCTGGGTATTTCTTAAGACCAGAATACCAAAAAATTATCTCCTTACAGTTTTTTAAATTTTTTTAATGACTTTACTTGATCTCAATTTTTTGGGTCAGCGACGGGAGCACAACAACGCTTGTCACGAAATCCCAAGCCGGTATCGTTTAGAAATTATCAACTTCGTAAAGCAATATTTTTTTCTTTGAAAAACAGTCGTGGTCACGCCGAATAGAAAATGTGTAAATGTTAACAATTTGGGAAGCTTGTACCATTACAATATATGTTGGACGAATTACACCTACCCATAAAAATGTGTTTTAATGCCGCTCGTATTTGTTCGGACTTTTGAGGTTAATAAATGAAGTTCATCATATAAAATCTGATGGAAATCCACCACAGTGAAATACTTCCCTATATTTTCACACAATTTAGCTTTAAGAATTGTTACAGTGAATGCTCTCATTTAAAGTTGTTTTCGCTTCTAAAAAGACACACTAGTTCTGGAAAACAAATACAAGGTCATTGTGACAGTAAATCCTACAAATAACAAACTTGTTGTGTTTACATTTATCCCAGTTTTATGCATTATCATACATCTACTGTTACAGACCAATGAATGGTATTATTTGTTCTCATAACACTTCTTTTGCTTCGGATATGAGAATCTCGTGGTACTACGTCGCACAAACTTTATAACAAAATTTGTAACTTTTGAAAAAATGGAAAATTCACAGCCTAACGAAAATGAGACCTGCGCAATTTTTATGTGTTCTTTACGCTATTTCAGAAAATTATAGAAATAATTTGAAGCAATGTTTTAAAATATAAATTGCCTTTACCTCAATAAACAATTAGAGAAAAATACGTGTATTTTTAAAAACAATTCTACCTCCTTATTTCAAGATTTCAAAAGATTATTTTCAAAATTCTACATTTTAATTCTTATTTCAAGATTTGATTTTTTAAAACAGATTTCACGAAGGAAAGGTCCTTTATAATAAATATTGAAGCATAGTATTGTTAATTATTTGCAATTTTCAAAAGGACGAGAAAGTTCACCGAAAATTCGTCCGTCGGTTATAAACGTACTATGAAATATGAGTAAATATAAAAAAGAAAAAAATTGAGCCGTTTCTGGGGAAATAATTATTTTAAAATTGCCTATATTTCACGCAAAAGTATACGAAAACTACTCATATTTCGAAACAGTGTACGTGACGTTATTTCAAGATCTGTTTTTGAAACAGATATATCATTTAAAAAATGTCTATCTTCAATATTGTAGTTGTAGGAAACATCAAAATAATATTGAAATATTGGAATTTTCGAAAATTTAGACATCAACAAATTGCATCTATGCAATGTTTTGCAGATATAATTGGCGTTCTTTGCTCTATCCGAGCAAATATTTATACCAAACACTTTGACACACTTTTGAATTTTTTTAAAATGTTGAGGCTTCATGTAAAGAACCTTCAAAATCAAAGTGCCTGTTTCAAATTTGCAGGACTCGAGTATGCCAGATCGATCCGTGAATGTCGCGTGAATTTTGGAGAACATCTGTTTCGGAGAAGAACACTTCAGGCGCTATGTTGATCACAAATAGGTGAACAGATAGTCGAACAGACGGACAGGCAGCCGTTTCGTCGGTAATTTTTCGGTATCAAGGACCATCAAATGTACTACACAATGTGTTAGAGGAAGTAATTTACTACATATAGAAACAATATTTATCCACTTCACGCAACAGCATTTTAATACCTTTTCTGTACTACGTAAGTGACTAGAAGGCCAGAATGTAGAGCTGGTGTTACTGCTACATGTACTTTCTTGCATTAATTGTAACGATTTTGTAATATTTTAATACTACTTGAACAACCAATTGTGTAAATTTTGAAACCTTGAAAGCTTACATCAAAATAAGGTTTACGTAATCCCCAAATTCCAAAATCCCCTTCGTGCTCCAAATTTTGGATTATTTTTTTTCCTGTTAGGGTCAGTTAAGCTTAAAAAGTAGATCAGCTCTCATTTTTGTTGAACTCTCTGAAATTTCGAAAATTTGAAAAGTGCAACATTGTCTTGTCGTCGTCATACAACTACAATATTGAAGAAAGAGACTTCTTTTATAAAATCTTTTCCGTTCTGTTAGTCTTAAGAAACCTTTAAATAAGGTCATATGCAATTTTTCGAAAATTTGAGTTGTTTTGCTTAGTTTTTCTACAATTTTGTGGGATTAGTTGGCGTCGGACTTCGGCGTAGGTTGGTTCTAGCAGACTATTTTCGTGTGAGTGTGGAGTAATAAATCAACGTCTAAATGAATTATTTTACAATGATTATTACGCATATAAATGGTATTAAACTTTCCATCGTTTTGTCTTCCAAAACTGCCTTACATTGGCAACTACAACACTTTTAGTGGTTTCAAAATTAAATATTTGAAAATCAACCTTTTGTTTGATTTCATCAGAAGTTTTTTAAAATCAAAAATTGTTCTTGTGATTTTTGTAACTTTGAGTGAGCAACTTCATTTAACTGTTTAAAATTCCGTGATAAAGCAAACTTAAGATTGCAATAGACGCGCAAGGTAATGTTAAATGTTTAAGTTTCAAAAACAGAAAAATAAACCTTTAAAAAGGAAAATAAATGATAACTCTTTACAAAACTAAACATAATCGGTTGAAAATAATCCAAGAGTCCTTTCCGTCCGCTAAAAACAAGTCGTGCTCATCATAAAGGAACAACAAAAGGGCCCTCTCCTCTGAGATGGGCTTCCCAAGCCTGACTGACGGCGGGTTGCTGCGCCTACTATACGCAATGAGCACTCGGTCTCACGTGCCGCTTGCTCGTATCATTTCACGAGCGGCGAGAGCCCACACAGTGAACCCATTGCATTGCGTGCAGTGGGCTGAACCTCGGGCCCTTAGCACAGCATCTAACTGTAAATACCATGAAAATATTGCTATTTTATGAAGCGACATGTTTTTGCTTTTGAAAATATGATATAAATGACACGAGCTTTTCTTTCATCAGAAACATTGGTAGGAAAGACACCAGTAGGGTGCTCTGCATCAGTAATGGTCACATAGCGCGCAAAATTGAAATAATAAGAATTAGAGACATCTCATCGGGTTATACATTAGAATTCCTTTGTCCTTTTTTAAATTTAATTAATTAAATTTAATTAAATTTTAAGGAGATAAAATATAGAATACTCGACTCGACTGTTAAAAAGTCACTACTTAAGTGGCCAGTAAAGGCACAAAATCGAGATTTGGAAAATTAAAAAAAATAGAACAAATAGTTAAAAATTAACCAGTTTTAGGCAAGGTATTTATTTAAAAGGGCATATGCTAATTGTCCATTGAGCTTTACAAAACTAATTTAGTACTCACATTCTACGAAGAGAAAACAACGAAACTATGGACACTACTAGTACTTTTACATAAGGTGTGAATAAAAATACCAGGTTAATAATTCTATTTTGTTCACATACCAAGGATGAGGCTGGTTGAAACTGTACCAATGGAACACAATTTTAAAGTTCCAAGCAACCCCAAACAGGATTTTGATTCAAGATCTCCACAGTAGTGGCAACGGAACTCGAAACTAACGAGTGGAGCTAAAACAGCACATACTTTCTCGCCCGTATTTTCATGCACAATTACGTAAAAAGTACTCAAATTTTCGAAAATTGTACATTACCTTATTTCAAAA
Organism: Teleogryllus occipitalis; assembly: GCA_011170035.1. Lineage (NCBI taxonomy): Eukaryota > Metazoa > Arthropoda > Insecta > Orthoptera > Gryllidae > Teleogryllus > Teleogryllus occipitalis. Next base: position 242,155 of record BLKR01000448.1, read on the forward strand.
CCGATCTTTAAGGAACAGATTGCATTAAGTAAAAAGATAATGAAAAAATATAAATAATAAAAAAGTGTACAAAAATCTTCATAATTGTAGTAGAAATACGCAGAAAAAATTGTGAACATGCATTTTTATAAAAATCAGGGTTTCCAACAAACATCACACCTGCACCATTATTTTAAACGTCCCTTACACTTACGACTCAAAACTAACGACCCATCACTTACAATTTTTTTAATTCAATTTCGACGTGATAACGTTGGAGTATAGTCTCAATTTCTCCCGTAAAATAGGTCTTATAGCATTCTATAACATATATTTTTTCATATTTTTCAACAATGTGGACGGTAGTGAAAAAATGTTATAGAATGTTATGAGACGGGTTTTTTTGGGGGGGGGGGAATTGAGACAGTACACCAACGTTATCGCGTCGAAATTGAATTTCAAAAAATTTTCTTTTATATATGAATTTGGCGTCAAAATTCGTTGACAAAAAACCATTCAAATTGAACTATGTTATCCCTTCTCTGCAATTGTTTTCAGCCTGATACATATAATAGATGCTGAGAAGAAATAAAACATATAAAATACGTTTCTCGTGTCTCTGCAACAGATTGCCCTAGGAGGCTGATTTTTTGTGAATGTACGCCATTTTGTATTCTCTTTCACATGAGAAACGCGATTAACATTTTGGTCTGGGGGCACTTTTCACCATCTTATTCGGCTATACCCTTTCAGATAAAACTAGTTGTGCTACACAACACACACTTTCTCGCTTTATTTAACACACATACGCAAAATTATAATACATGAACCTGAAAAAGTGTTTCCAGCCAGCTAAAAATTAATATCCGCGCGGAGGATCGAACTCATGACCCAGGAGTTTACACGGCAGCCATTTACCCCTACTCCATCCGTCTCTTAGCTGATGCCACCCTCCCTACGCTTATAAAAATTAAATATTTGCATTCGCAATTTTAAAAAATTCAGAGATTTTTACTTTCATTATTTCAATATTTACGATTTAATAACATATTTAATTAAGACAAAAGTATCATCAATATTGTTCAAGTTGACTTTTACAATGTTAATTTTTTAAAATTTAAACAATACAGAGAGTTCGCCAAAAATGAGCTTTGAGCAATTTTTTAAGCAACTAATGCTTTATTGGAGAAAAAATGAAGATAATTGTTGAAGCCGTTTTTAATAATAATTTAAAACTTGTCTAGGTTCCAGGCAAAATTTTACGAAAATTTCTCGTATTTACGTACAACTGTTCATTACCTTATTTCTAGAGCAGCTAATAGAGAACAGATTTTATTAAGGAAAAAAATCTCTATCTCCAGTATTGTAGTTGTGGGACGATGCAAACAAATTGAATTTCTACAATTTTCAAAAATTCCCAGACTTCAACTAAAATGATAGCTAAACTCTTCTAAGCGTCTTTTAAGTGCAATTTTGTAAGGAAAGCTGGGAGAGGAGAAAACACCTGAGGTCCACGTAAGAAATCCCATTTATTTCGAATCATTTAGAATAAAAATTATTGGGAATAAACCAACATAATCAGATAAAACCCCTCCAGAGTGCTCATTCCTTCCAACAGCGCACAGCTTTTAACGTAGGACTTCGGGCCCTTCTTGCCCGAGATATTACATCACGAACAAGTATTGTCTGCCATTCGTAAACGGGATCGCCGTCTTTGGAAGAACTGCTCAAGCGGGCAACTGCGCGACCCACGTGAGGACCTTGATCCGCTGCTGGGAGGGGAGACGCGTTCGGGATCGCTTCTAGTGGAAGAAGTGTAGCACGCACGCAATTGCAGGGAGCCACTGCGGGCAGTCTGGCCCGAATTCTTGCGTTCGAGCAGCTAAGCGAAAAGAATACCGTATGTCGGTAGTCTACCGATTTTGCAGCATTCATATTGCATAAATATTGTAAGCAAATTGTGTAAATTACGATGACCCAAAAAAAGTGGTCTGTCACCTGTTCAGAGACACAATGAAAGTATGTTGAAAGAAGGGGAAGAAATGTCAATTTTTAAGTGAAGTTTATATGTGGGATACCATCCACAAACTAAATATAATAATAAACGAAATAAGAAAAAATTGCCTGCCGCTGGCCAAATCTCATCTCTGACGACTTAGGGATACTCAGTTCACTTGGGAAGGTTTAATGCTGCCAGCTTTTGTGTCAGAAAAAACGACGTGAGAAATCTAGTCAAGACTACACAGAACGTCACTTCAAGCTTCGAAGACAAGCAGGGAAGGTTCAATATGATAAACTTTTGCCATCAGCATGTAGTAGAAAACTTCATATTCTTTCTTTAGTTACAAGTGTAACATTTGCCCCGGATTGATATGCAGCACAACATTCGCTAGTGTTTGGCGGGTATGCGAAAATGCTTTGATTGCGTTTTTTTGTTTGGTTATTAGTGATTCAGGACCCGTCAACTACTGAGGTCATTAGACCCGTAGGTGTAGTCATTATTCCCGGCGCCGAACTACCGTTGGCTAGCGGTGTTTCCCTCAACCAGGTATATCCCACCAGCAGAGTCCCGCCTCAGTCGGGACAAGCCCTAAGCTTCCGACCGGTATGTGTGTGGTAATGTAGTGCATATTAGTGTACGTGTGTGTATGGAGTGAAGATAGGACAAGGAAGAGGAAGGAAATTGACTGATTGATTGATTTATGCGTGTTTCCGGGCGCATCAACTGCTTTGGTCATTAGTCCCGTTAGTGTAGTGCATTTTACCCCCGGGAGATGGCAGTGATCTTCCCCCGCTGGATGGCGAGATCCGGCACCGACCTACCGTCGACTAGTGGGATTTCCCCTAACCAGGACTCTCCCACCAGCGGGGCACCGCCCCAGCCGGGACAAGCCCTAAGCTCCCGACCGGTTTCTCGGAATATGTGGTAGTGTAGTGCATGTTAGTGTAAGTGTATGTGTAAATGGAGAGGATAGGACAAGGAAGAGGAAGGACAGATCGCGCGCGGTCCGTGGCCCGTTTTGGTAGGGTTCTGCTCCGGCATTCGCCTGGTGTTGATCGGAGAAATCACGGAAAACTACCGATCAGAGCAGCCGGCCGCTAGAATTCTCCTCCAGACAGCGACTGAATTCGACCTAGCTGACAAGCTAGTGTTCAAAATCTTGCCCCTGTCGGAACTTGAACCTAGAACCTCCCGGTCATAGGCACTGCAGTGACATCAATTGATACACTGAGCCCCCACTCCCGGTGATTGCGTTAGACTATGACCTGCCAAACTTCATCGCATTCCAAAGAAGTCCACATGTCACATTGTTGATTGATTGATTGATTGATTGATTGGTGTTCCCAGACTCTTTAAATGCTAAGTCATTATTTCCGTAAGTGTAGTGCACGTTTTTTGCTGCGGGTGGCGGTGGTAGTGTAGTGTATGTAAGTGAAAGTGCGTGTGTAAGGGGTGAGGATATGATAAGGAAGAGGAAGGAAAGAGCGCGTGCGATCCGAGGCACCTTTGTTAAGTTACTGTTCGGGCAATCGCCTGGTGTTGAACAGAGAAACTATGGAAAGCTACCGATCAGAGCAGCCAGTCGCTTGAATTCTCCTCCAGACAGCAGCTGCGCTCGATCCAGCTATGAAGCTAGTGCCGAAAATCGTGCCACCGTCGGGCCCGAACCCTAGTGCCGAGTCGGAAACACCGCAGGTGACATCAATGCACTGAGCGACCAAAGCCGATGTGTATCTTCGTTTTATGAAGTTTCCCAACACATGATTATTGGGAGAAAATCATCACTCGCCTACATGTACTAGAGGTTTGTAACATTTATTCTGAAAAATCTTGTGTACTGCTCTCAATAAGGAATGACCGACGTTTTGTGATGCTGTCTTTCGGACTGATTGCGTCCTCTACGTTAAGCAATACCATTCACGAAGTGTTGAGTACATAGAGAAAAGGATAGTGGAAGTAGGGAAACGAAACGATTCTCCTTACGAGTTATTGTTGTCAATACGAGGATATTTCCAAGTATGCATGCATCCGCGTGTATTTCTCGACGCGTTCACCGGCAGTAGACATTTTTATTATTTATCTTCTATTTCAGAGGCTTGCCCCGCCGTATTTGCACATCCATTGTTCCTACGAGTCTGAATATTCGTGGCGCCCAGCCCAGCCTGCTGTCTCCTAGCTCCGTCTCCTTCCCTTCCGATTCTCGCACACTCTGCCATCGCCCGCGCCACATCGGTTCGCGCATCACTCGCCGTCTGCTCGGGCTCCCTTTCTCTTTGCATCTTGCCACTTAGCCCGGCAAAAATACTGCCTGAGCGAAAATAGTCGCGCGTCCCTCCTCGTCGCAGCCTCCCCGCCGCCGCCGCCGCCGCCGCCGCCGAGCCGCGCAGCTTCCTGGCTCCGCGCCGCATTCGCCACGCGCCACAGGTGGGCCGTCTCCCCGCCCCCGCGCCAGCAACAGGTGGCGCCTGATGCTGCGCCGGGCGCGGGGCCACACGCGCGTCACACGCCCCACGACGCTTGCGTTGATTGATGTGGCCGGCCGAGTCAACTGCATGCACATCAGGACCCACGAGTCCCGTTTGTGTAGTCCATTTTATGCCTTGAGACGGTGGATTTCCCCTCCCTCCGCTGGATGTTGATATCCGTCGTCGATCTTCCCGTTGGGTGGCGGAATATTTCCCTCTCCAGAATATCCCCCAACCGAGCACAAGTTCCAAGCTTCTAACTGGACTCTGAAGGTCTCGGAAGGACGTTTAAAAGAATGGCATGGGTCTTGTTTTCGTTTAATTTCCTTAATTTTCGAAAATTGCACAAGTTAGAAAAATGCGTGGTAATATGTTCTGTTGTAGCACCATTGTTCGTTGTTCGTTGTAATTGTAATTGTTCAGTAACAGTTGTTCGTTGTGGCTCCACGATTCCAGACAACGTCATGTAGAAAAGATCAGCATCAAAATTTTCTCTTATGTGTTCAATCACAACGTGAACCCAAAAAGAATAACATAACGAATTCAATGAACTACTGATTTTGTTAAAGGCGAAGGGAGTTGGTGACGAAACGTAAATATAGCGTTTGACTTGCTGTTAGTAGTTGGACGTTCGTCAAAGCTGCTAAATCAACGTTGGTGAAATCAGCCGTAAGAGTGCCTAGTGATTTTGATACGGGACGAGAAAGTGGTTCACGGAATTCATCATCTCGGTTTGGAGGAAACGTGGAACAGCTCGGTAGTTGGTAGCCGTACTTTCGCCTAGTAGCATGTAATGTCGCTAAAATCTCCCGTAGCCGAGATAGGAGTAGCGATCCGTTATCCCGTAAAAATTCCGGAGTGGGATTCAGAACAAAAGGAGAGGGATGTTCGGGAAGTAGCCTGCCTCTTGCATGACAATGCGCAGCACCATACGGCGATATTAGGAAGTAACATACAGATTCTTTCGGATGCGATGTTTTGAAGCACCCGCCATGTTCCCACAACATTCCGAATCCCTTCTGATCGCCCCCTAGAGATGCAAATGAGTGAAAATAATTAAATTGACGATTAACATTAGAAAGAACTCAGAATGGTGGATGTGGGAGACTTTTTCGAAACCGAAGTCAAAAATTTGATTTATCATCTATCCAGGTGCCTTGAAAGGAATAGCAAATACGTTGAAAAATAATTCACATATATAAAAACATATTTTCACATCTAAAATCCCTGGAAATATTTTAGAAAAAATGTCATGTTGACCATACAAACACTCAGAAATTCCACCATTTCGACATTCTTTCTATTTCGCCACAAAAAGCAATGTAGTAACCAATTGTTTCACAAATTGACATTTCATGAATTATTATGATGTAGAGAGCACGTATTTAATAATAATGGCATACAATAAAATGTATTAATCATTTATTTATATTCTTGTTAACCCTTGTATCAGCCGATCCAGTGGCCGAGATCGCTAAGGCAGTAGTGTGGAAGCTATCTCGCACCGAAGGGTCGCGGGTTCGGGTCCCGCCTCGGGCATGGTTGTATTTGAGTTCCTTCTTTCACCCCTTATCATCACCATATCGTTTCGTCTTCATAGTTACTATACCGTTAACTCCAATAGTGGTCGCTAATAACCTAAACGTTGATGCGACCTTCAACAAAACAAAAAAAACACGTTCTATCATAATACTTCATTCGCGATTTTAATGTTATTGAACAATTTATGAAGCTGTGAGACAATCGGAAATGAGATTGATTGATTTTTAGTAATCCCGGGCGCGCCAACGATTAGGGTGCTAGTCCCGTAAGTGTAGTCCATGTTTTTAGCGAGAGATGACGGTGTTCTTCCACACTGAATGGCCAGACCTAGCGGTCCGCCAGCGGGGTCTTCCTTAACCAGGTATCTCCCACCAGCGGGGCATCGCCCTAGCCGGGACAAGCTCTAAGCTCCCGACCGGTCTCCCAGCATATGTAGTATTACAGTGAATGTAAGTGTGTATGTTAGGGGTGAGGATAGGACAAGGAAGAGGAAGGAGAGATCGCACGCGGTTTGTGGCCCGTTTGTTAGGTTACTGCTCCGGCATTCGCTTGGTGTTGATCGAAGAAACCACGGAAAACTACTGATCAGAGCAGCCGGCCTTTAGGATTTTCCTCCAGACAGCGACTGAATGCGACCTAGCTGACAAGCTAGTGTCGAAAATCTTGCCATACTCGGGACTCGAACCTAGGACCTAGCAGTGACATCACTTGATGCACTGAGCCACCTCTTTCGGTCGTAAATTAGAAAAATACATCATTTAATGCGTCCATCAGATCAAAAATGTTAAAGGAAAAAACAAAGGAACTAAAATTTTACGTTTTAGAAATACACTGTTTAAGATATGTTGATGATATAGCAATCTTAGCTACTTCAAGAAAAGAATTACAGAAAATTACAAAAAGCCTCACAGGGATTCTGCAAAGGCTCTTCAACAAAATTAACACAAAGAAATCTAGATTCATGATATTTGGAAAAAGAGAGAAATTACACATCAAATAAAATAATGTTAGATACAACAGAAATAGAACATATACATAATTTTTGTTTCCTAGGCTGTACTTTCACCGAAGACAATAAAACCATAACAGAAATAAGAAAGCGAATTACTGAAGCTGAGGCTGAAGGGATAGAGTTGTCTCGGCTTGACTGCGCGGCTGGGGTAGGGGAAACGCGCCTGGCTTTAAAGCTGTAAGGGCTCGAATTTCGGCGTGGAGAAAGTTAATGTTTAGAAACACGTTTTCAGCTTCAATATTTTTATAGTAATGCAGAGACGTTACAATAAATGCAAGAAAGTATGTGCTGATGTGGCAACACTAGTTTCAAAATACACGTATATATGACCGCCTGCTTTCCCGTCTGTATGTCTGCGAACAACACAATCGCCTTAACTATTCCCAGGATTTTTCCAACATGAATATTCCCACATCGATGAGGACCGTCTCAAGGTCCTCTGAATTTCAAAAGAATTCATTAGTTTTAAGAGGAAATTCACACGACGTCACTGTGACACTTCCAAAATTTTCTCAAAAATTTCTCAAACATTTTACTTTTTCACCTTTCAACGTACATACTAAAGAGAAAGTATTGAAATTCTGCGGGAAAAATAAACGGAAAAACGCGTATGATAGATTCCTCGCATCAGAAAATGGTAAAGCTAGTTCCTATGTAGTAAATGACTAACTCTATAACGTTGTCTAGTCAGGATTCCCGTTTTGTGGATCCCTGATATCGAAAAATTAATTGACGTCAAAACAATGTCTCTCCGTCTGCCCGTGTGTTTAGCGCCTAAACCGTTCAAAATATTTTCTCCATTATTGATATTCTCGATCTCAACAAAATCTATGTCCTGCGAGTTTTAAATTGATATTTTGAGTTTTGGCGGTACTTTACATGAAGCCTCTGATTTTTCGAAAATTCAAAAGTTCAAAGTGTTTGGCGTTTTCCTGCAATACTGAAGGTAGAGATTTATTCTTAATGAAATCTGTTTTTTAGACTGGACTTTAAATATGCTATTGTACATATTTTCGAAAATGTGTATAGTTTTCGTAATTTTACGTGCAATTTTTAAACAATTATTTTCTCAAAATCGGCTCAATTTTTTTTAAATTTGTTTCTCGGGTAGAGCATTAGACGGTTATAAAAATTGCGCTGGTTCTGTTTTCAGTAATCGCTCTGTATCAAAAATTGCAAAACATGAACTTGGCAAAGCACAATATTGATAATATTGGTTGTTTTCCTTAAGAAAACACATTCTAAAGAAGGTTATGTTCAATTTTTTGAAAAAAACAGTAATTTCAAATTACGGACTTCTCAAAAGCGCCTGTATTTTTTTCTTTACACTTTTTACTCGTATAGCAAAGGACACAAAAGTTTTCAGGTTCCATTTTCAGCAAATACTATGTACTTTCGAAAACTGAAAACAAAATTTAATTTTGTAAAACTGCAATAATGATGATAGCTGGCTTTTCCCTTAATGGAAACAAAAATGCAAACTTTCAACTATTTTTTCATCGGCGAGCGCGCTTTGAGCGTTGAGCGTTAGTGGTGCAAGGTAGCGTGACTGACCTATTGACTCCGAGGATGTGCCTATTTTGATTAGAATCTTAGTTGAATTTTGATTTTTATTCGTCATGGAAACTTTGTGGTAACCAACCTGAGGTGATGTGTAACATAATAGAGCAAGGGTTCACGTTTACCTCCCAATCTCGGCTAATGCTTTTGTGGGTTGGAAACACTTGAGGATTCAACTATTTTTTTTCTTTACATCAAAAAACAGTTAAAAACTGCGTATGACGTGCTATGGGGAAAAGTGAATTGTGTGCACATTTTCAAAATTCTGTGATCCCTACACTAAGTCATATACTACTTAAATTTTGAAAGGGAGAAAAAAACAAACAAAAAAACTCCCATGTAATAAAATCTATTTTCAAGGATAAATAAGCAATAAATTTTGAATTTTGAAAGGGAGAAAAAAACAAACAAAAAAACTCCCATATAATAAAATCTATTTTCAAGGATAAATAAGCAATAAATTTTGGCTCTTATTACTTCCTGCCGCGACAACATGGAAACGATAATTTGAATAATTGTATCTCCCACTGAATTCTAGAAGACGTGCACAGAAAATGAAGTTACATTTATGTCCAGAAGCAAAACAAGGGGCCATCTCAGCATTTGCTCAATGGATCAGGGAAACTGGACGAAAAACCTGATCGAGATGGGGGTCGTTGACCCGGAAGCTGTAGTACAATAGTTGTTACAGGTTGTTTATACTCATTTATACAGTCCAAATGGTAAATAATGCATTATGTATCATTGTTAAAAATAATGTTACTTTTCTTGTGATGCTCAGTATAGTCTCTAATTGTATAGAAGCAGTTATGCAGCAGAAACAATTTCACTTGTGATTTAAACTTTTCTATTGAATTTAATCGTTTAATGTCATCTGGCAAAGTGTTGTAAAATAATGTACATGTATTGTATGTGAATTTTTGTAATGAGCTGTTGATACTGTCACCTGATGAATATGATTTCTACGTCGAGTGTTATAGTAATAGACTTCGGCATTTTCTGAAAAAATGTTCCCGCCCTTGAGCAAGTCATTTTTTACAAAAACCACTGATTCGTAAATAAAAAGACACGGTAAGGGTAGAATTCCTAGATTAATGAAGAGAGGCTTACATGAATCACGTGGGTGGGATTTGGTTATTATTCGTACAATTCGTTTTTGTAATCTAAAAGTCTGGGAGCTATAAGATGTATTTCCCCAGAATATTATGCCATATCTCAGGCGGGAATGAACATTCGCAAAGTATACACGTACAACTATTGTACAACTATTGTACTTTACGTACAACTATTGTCATAATTATATGTTTCCGTTTCAAAGAAAACGAAAAAATATGTGGTATTGTGGCACATATTTATTTATTTTTCTTTCCTTATTTATTTTACGTCAAAAACAGTTAAGAACTGTGTGACGTGCTATGGGGAGAAATTATTTCTGTGCACTTCTTCAAAATTCTGTGATCCCATTCCTAAACCATACACTAATTGAATTTGAATACAGGAAAAAATGAGTGTTTTTTGCAAGGATTGTTAACAAACGTATTTTTTCCGATGTAATAAAATATATTTTCAAGGCCAAATCAGCAATAAAGTTGGGCTCTTATCCCTCATCATGTCCTCCGTCAAGGAATCCTGCAGCGACAACATGGAGAACTATAATTTAAATAACTATATATCCCACTGAAATCTAGAATACGGGCACAAATAATGAAGTTACATTTATGTCCAGAAGCAAAACAAGGGGCCATCTCAGCATTTACTCAAAGGATCAGGGAAACTGGACAAAAAATCTGATCGATTGATTTGATTTTTTCGTGTTTCCGGGCACGTCAACTGATTTGTTCATTAGTCCCGTTAGTGTAGTGCAGGAAGACGAAGGACAGATCACGCGCGGTCCGTGGCCCGTTTAGTAGGGTACTGCTCCGGCATTGCCTAGTGTTGATCGGAGAAACCACGGAAAACTACCGATCAGAGCAGCAGGCCGCTAGAATTCTCCTCCAGACAGCGACTGAATTCGACCTAGCTGAAAAGCTAGTGTCGAAAATCCTGCCGCCATCAGGACTCGAACCTAGGACCTCCCGGTCAGAGAAATCTGATCGAGATTGGGCTCATTGATCCAAAGGCGGCGGTACAAGACTTAATACAGGTTGTTGAGAATTATACAGTCCAAATGGTGAATAATACATTAAATATAACTGATAAAATTAACGTTACTTTCTTTTTGATGCTCAGTATAGTCTCTAATTGTATAGAAACAGTTATGCAACAGAAACGATTTCACATGGGATTTAAACATTTCTATCGAGTTTAATCGTTTAATGTCATCTGGCAAATTGTTGTAAAGTAATTTACATGTATTGTATGTGAAGTTTTTGTAATGAGCAGTTGATACTGTCACATGATGGATATGATTACTACGTCGAGTGTTATAGTTATAGATATCGGCGTTTTCTGAAAATATATTCCAGCCCTTAAGGCAGTAATTTGTGACAAAAAACACTAATTCGTAAATCAACAGATAATGTAATGAAAAAATTCCTAGAATAATGAAGAGAGACTTACAAGAATCACGTGTGTGGAATTTAGTTTTTATTCGTACAATTCTTTTTTGTAATCTAAAAGTCTGGGAGCTATAAGATGTATTTCCCCATAATATTATGCCATATCTCAGGCGGGAATGAACATTTGCGAAATATACACAACGAGCAATACAGCAACCTACAGTTGTCTTTTGTCTTGAATTCTGAATAGCTTTACAAGCAAGGACACGGCTATAAACTTCTGTGTTTCTAATGTGCCTTTTTATAACTTCATGTATGGAGGCTCATATATGCAGTCATTTTTACGACTGTACTTTGTGATTGTCTCTTTCCAGAATTTTAATCAACGCAATGACTTTCAACATTTCGATTCTGCGCCACACGTACAACAGATCACATAACTTTCTGTGAATTTTTTGGTCAAAATTTACTCTGGATCGTATTCAGCGCTTAACCACAGGTGTTTCAAATACAATTACCTCCGATATTGGAGGTCTCATTGAATGATGTGATGATATGATTCCTTTTTATTCAGGACTTTTTCTGGTTTAAAAGACCTCAAGAACTTTGAACTGCCATGAAACGCATTTTAATCTAATAATAGACATTTTTAATTAGCTGTAAAAATTTTTGGAGCGCTTTTATGAAATTTATTTTTTAGCTTGTGGCCTTTAATTTTAGTTATAACCCATCTGGAGTTTGAGTTGCTTTTCATCTTAAGTTTGAGCTTTTGAGTGATACTTGCTTGATATCTTCCTTATTCTTAAAAGTCGGGATGGTATTTGCATTACCTATCAGTCTAGTTGAAGACTGTTGTGTTTGTTCTAAATACACTGCAAACATGTAGTCATTTTCCCTATCACTTTTTGTCCACGAATCATTTTATTTTGGTGTTGGAGGAGATTGTACTTAGGGCCCTTCGAGCCCCATTGTAGTTTTTCTGGGTGAATAGTCAGTATCTCTTTCCGGAATCACGTTTTGGAGGAAAACGTTAATGGATTAATTTTTAATTTATTCAATAATTTCTTTAGATCTGTTACTCAACCTATACAGTGTGGTTTTGTTTTGCGAGGCATCACTTTGGAGCTATAGTTGACGCGAACCACTTCGCTGGCGTATTGCAGGCGGCCTCTCGGTTGATTCTCCGCAGCAATTAAGATGGGCGAGTTCGCCGTGTGTAGAAGCCGTCCTCCAGCCAGCAGTCAGCCAGTAGGCACCAGCTACGAGAGGTAAATCGGATGATGGCCAAGCTCGATACGTGTTTTAGGCTCACGGTTATCTCTAGTATGCTTCCAGCCGTCATATGACCCCGGAGCGTGTGTACGACAAGCGTCGCTAAATATGAAATGTGTTTCCAATAGTTAGCACAGAGGATTTCCTCTCTCTACTTCTCCGAGAATCTTTTTCTCTGATGTCTCAATCTGTACTCTTTGAAGTCTGAATCTGTTATCTATTTTCTGCCGTACCGTCTTTTTTTCGTCTCAAGTCACAATCATTCTCTCCTCTCCTATTCCTGACCGTCACGTGATCGCGAGGCGTGTTTGCATTCGCTATTTTAACTCTGTCCGGGAACATTCTACGAAATGCGCGGGATCATTGGACACGTATCTCTCTCTGCTGTGCACCCGGATACAAGGGTGTCTCATTGTTTTTTATTGTGCCTTTGTCTGTTTCTGCCCAGTAGAGCTTGGGGCGACTCGGAGTTAACGCGCAAGGGAGCGTTACACATTGTCTTGTAATGAGCTCAGGTGATGGCTAGAGGAGGAACTGTTGAGGTCAACCTTCGTTTAGCGAGGGATGCTTTGTCCTATTTGAAAAGTGGGTGGAGCTAATGATGGCAAATTTTACCAAAACATCGATACATCGCTAAAGGGTGTTTCATGTCGATGATAACATCAACGAGAAAACATCGATGTTTTAATTATAGACTAATAAACATGCTATTTTCCTATCCATTTTTAATTACAGGAATATGAGATAATAAAAGAGATATATTTTATTGTTTGGTTACCAGTATGTTAGTAGTATATACAAATTATTATCGAATGTAAAGAATAAAATTAACAATAAAGAACATCGTGTTTTGCTTTCGATTTCGTGTTTCACTGTCGATTCAGGTAATGACACGCCTGGCAATAACATACATTCATAACACGAGCAGCTCCCAAACTTCCTGAGATTGCACAGGCGAAATGTGCAGCGTGATAAAGAGGATGACGAAAAACAACGATATTGCTGTAGATTACTGCTAATCAACAACGTGCTAAAATCCCCTTTATTAAAAAAATTAAAAATTAAAAAACGTAGATGTTTTTGCAACAAAATATCATTGTGAAGAAAACATCGAAAGCAAAATATCGATGTTAATATATGGGTGTTTCTGGTGGAAAACATGGATGTTTTAAAAACATGAATGTCGTATGCCATCCCCAGGTGGGGCGGCTGGTGGGAGCGTGCGAGCGGGTTAACGACGTGAGTCGAAAAAGGAATTTTCCTGGGCTCGGGGTAGTACGGGGGTATGTTTAGGTTGCTAAGGGTTTTCTTAAGTGACACGGTGCGTATCAATTGGGGTCGGAGCGGTTGGTGAATGCATTCCCGCGCAGCTGCGCGTTACTATGTCATCACGATTAGCGATGCATTGCGTATCAAAGGTTTCTAGATACTTTCCTGGGGTCTGTACCGAGGAGGTCCATATACATCCGAGGTACGAGATTCTATTTCGCACACGCATTGTTGGAACTTGCATCATTTCAGGTTCAATTTTTAAATTTTCAGTACGTTTTATTGACTTTTTAATTATCACAAATTTCCCACCTCTTGATTTATTGACCTCTGTCATTTATTAGGGCCACCTGAGAGAAATGAGCTGAAAAGAACTACATGGAGAAATATGTGCAGAGGAAGAAGGGAGGAAAGGAACTAACGATAAATTGAATCACAAAACGGAAATAGATGTGGAGGAAGACGTGTCAGTAGACACTTAAATCGTTGGGATGACGTGTTCGAAGCAAAGCATCTTCTTGGCGAGGTACAGTGGAAAAGTATGTTGAAGGTCGAAAATTGAGGGAAAAGGGGCCTAGCTATGTTCTTGATCTCTTATTTAATTTATTGTAAAACATTTGTTTCCCAGTGTTGTATTAGTTAAACCAGAATGTTCTGACAATGTATAAACTAGCGGTGCTACAACAGTAAATATATCCTCACATTACTTGCAGCGGTTACGTAGTAACATTATTTTACACGAAAATGCAATTGTGCTTGCGGCCTGCATGAAGCATTTTTGCTTGTGCTGTTGTACTGTCGTGCATCGAACCCCATTTCCGTCCATAAGAAAAGAACTTACCTCCTACACCAACCGGTAGCCGCTCCCGTCGCATGAATTTCCGAGGTTTCAATTAATATGGGATACGTGATATTTTTATAAGCGTACATTCTTCAGTTCGACAAAAATATTATATCATTTTTTTAGAACATTTCGAAAATGTCATTAGGCATTACTCGGGAAAAAACCCAGGAGGTTGGACCCCAGAAATGGTTTAACAGTTAAAAATCCTTCTACTTGTAGAAATGTGCTGTCGTATGGGATTAGGTGAAGAGACTACACTAGGTTCAAGATCAGTAATTTTGTGCCCCAGCTTGAGTAATACAAGGGAAGTTAAAATCATTTTAGTGTTTGTGCGAAAAATGTGTTTATTGTTTTTTCTGCAAGGACAAAGAAACGGTCGGCCTGAATAGCCGAGGTCGCTAAGGCTGAAGGGCCGTAGCTGCCTCGCGCCTGGAGGGTCGCGGGTTCGTATCCCGCTCGGAGCGTGGATATTTGCAAGTGTGCGTATTCAGTATGCGAGTTCGTCTATTACCTCTAATGTTCAAAAACTAATAGAAATTATAGTGGTCGCTGTGTGATCTTCTAGTTGAAAAGCAAACTTAAAAAATAAATAAAAAGAAACAATTGTGTGTGATATGAAATATTGAAATGACGGACATGGTACTACAAGAAAGAGTGCCGTACTACCGAAACTATTGAAATGAAGTTCTCCGCAGCGAATAGCCTTCTGCCTGCGAAATGTGTTGAATAGGGTTCCTGAGCTTCTTTCTTCCGTGTCGTGTAAAGTCAACTGGGCAAGTTGCGAAAGCAACGGCGCACTAAGCATGAAACTTTAGTCGTAACATTAGTACGACAAACTGCAGATTAATATATTCAAATATTTGCATTCTTCAGTCGAAATTGTACCCATTTCGCTGTTTCTGTATTTTCCCTAGTCCCTGAATATCTAATAAATCCTTTGAAACCTCGCATATGACCAGAGTCAGCTTTGTTTTGGGTCAGTTTAGGAGTATATAAGTAAGATCGATAACAAAGCAATGAAATATAAGCATGAATTATTTTGCCAACACATAATGTAATGAAGCGTGGATAGTTGGTTTGACCTACTAAATTGAAAGACGATTGACCCACTGCGTAGCCAAACTATTATCAATACAATTATATGATGTAATTTTCTATATAACATACCCGTAGAGTTCATAACAGTGGTTCTATTGAATATATGCCCCTTTTCTAAAAAAACGCAATGGAATAACTGAAGAACGACGAAAACCTACCGGGTAAAATGGGACCACATTATTAACATCGATACTAAAAACTGTATTCGATTTTTCGCGCTTCAGTATCCGATACACAGATAATAGTGATACTCTTTATTCTGTATACAAATTTTTTGTTTCAGTGATTAGATTGAAACTTATTGCATAGTTTCTTTTTCATGTTAATTCTATTCCTTAACATGAAATTTAAAAAAAGAACTATTTATTCTACGTATTCATCATAAACATGTTTTTCAGCGAACATGTAATCTATGTTTAACAATTAACATGATAGTTAAATTACACTATTGTTATTATTAACATGGATCTAGTATTATACAGTTTTTTTTACATTTGATTTTGTTCAATAAACTGGCTTAGCATTTTTTTTACTCATTCGTCATTGAATTCAATTATAATTTTCTGAATTTATTGCATGGAGCTTCAACCGCCTTCAGTGCGGGCCAAGCATCCTTTACATTAGGATATTTGACACACTCACAATACATTTTATGTATTACAAGGTATGACATTAAATTTGCTGAAAATGGTAAATATGTTCATAATATATACTGATATATTACTTGTATGTACTACATACCCATCACAACATTATGATAAAAATAATTAAGGAAATATTTTTAACTAGAAAGTGAGTCAAACCTCATGAGTTTCTCCTACCCGCAAAATTAAAATATCAGTTTCAAATTTAAGGGACCGCGATATCCATCATTTTCCTGAATCGAATGGAAAATATCAGTTTTGTTTAAAATTCTGTGTATGGTTTAGGAGTTAGCGGTGTTCATAGGCAAACAAACAGATGGAAGGAGAAACTCACGTTTGCAGAGAAACACTTTCTTCGGTATCAATATACCACGGAACGTGTTTTCTGTCAAAAATCGGCATTTTCTGCTGTGGCATTACATCAGTTAGCATTACATTTCTAAGAAAGAGATGCGAGAAAGCAGTGACAGTTGCTTCGAATCACAGACAGCACATTGAGTTTGAAAAGTGATTAGGCGTAAAGCGTCGTTTACTGGCCGCACCGGAAATAAAGATTTGCCAACGAAAAGTAAGCACCGGACGCTAATCGTGCATTCCTTTGTAATAACATGTCCACCTTTCGGAAGGGCATCTGCGACGTCCTCCCGGGGCAATGTTGTCGAGCGCGCGTCAGCATAACCCAACGGGGGGGGGGGGTGACGAGAGGCAATCGCGACTGCGGAGTGTTCTGCGCCGGCCCAGTGCGTTCGCTGCAGCCCACGGCCATGGCACGGCGCCCTACTGCCATCTGGCGGCACGCGCCGCAACTACGCGAAGAGAGGAATGCGCCCTGGCGGCGGAGCGGTGCCCCGTGGCCTTTCCTCCGCTCCGCTCCCCCTTCAGGCCCTTGCCCCCACCCCCGCCCCGCGGCAATGCAGTGTTATTTCCTCCATGACCTACAACCGGCAGCGGTCAGGTCAGTAGGGGAGGACCTCCCCAGCAACAACCCCGCTTCGTCAGCAGCACCGGCGCCCCCTCGCGCCTCCACCTTCCTTGGGTTGCTGTACGCATCGCATCCTCCTCTCTTGCCCGCTGCTTGCCCCTGGCCCGCTGGCCCGCTGGCACGCTTGTCGTGGGCCGCCGCGGGTCAATACGTCTCTCAGCAATGCGCTGCTCGGCCGTTGCTCCAAATTTCGGTCTACTTCCCCCCCGTTGACGCGGCCGCGGAAGAGGTCGGGGCGCTGCCGGCCGGCGGAAACAGAGGCCAGCCCCGAGACGCCCCGGAGGCCGAGATAGAGCCGGATATCGAGCGTCGGCGCTCATCGGAAGACGCGCTGTCTGCGACCTCACTTCACCAGCGCTTGCTTCGTCTCCGCCTCCGCTCCATCCCCGCTCCGCTTCCGCCTCCATTACGCCTCCGCCTCCGCCTCCAGCCAATCGCACCCACCCGCGCGGGAGTGGAGGAGTGCGCTCCCGCATGCACACGTGCAACATGCGCCGGGGGGGGGGGTGCTCAGGGACCTTGACCCAGCTCCTCCACCTGCCCCACGCGCCGTGATTTCTTTTGTCAGGCGTTGTTGAGAAGCAGAAGCAAAGCCATGAACTGCTCAGGGATGGTTTCGATTTTTTAGGGAAATAAAAACATATTCAGAAGTTTTAATTGTGGAATCAAAAATATCCAGGTGTCTCAGAAGAAATGTTAGAATCTTTTAGGAAATGAAGAGGATTAGAAAATGTTTTTTTTTTTCTTCCCAATGCAATCGCCTTGACTGCGTCAGAATGTGACCTGCAAAACATCTGTGATAAGGAGTTGCCTAAAAATCAGGGGTAAATATCAGTGTGTAATTCGCGTTGTATGAAATTTCCTACATGTCTGTGGGCAAAAGTGAACATTTTCAGATGCACGACATGTGCTATAATATTAAGAATATGTTGTGTTTATTTCTCCTAATCTGGAAATAATACTTGAAACATTTTTGGTGTTTGTTTACATAAAAATGCATAAATACAGCAATACGTGAAAATGTACATGAATTGACTTGTATGGTCGATTGTTAATAAAATTAGCCACTAATTTTAGGTTTAACAGGTGTTTAATATTATTACAATTAAGCACAGTTTCATTAAACTTACTCTGACATTACCGAAATTTCGGACGTGGCGTTTGGTTTAGTATAATAATCGGTGGCAATGTTACATACTCATAAATATGAGTATATAATATTCATACTTAATAGTATAGTATTGTCTTTCTCTACTGCAAATGTAAATTAATGTCGTTGATGATCATGCTGAAGAATGCTTCCTTCAACAAAGTCGAAATTGGCACGAAAATTTGTTGGTGATTCAAATTGCTCAACGTAGTTTTCTCGTCATAAATGTTAAAATTATTGTATTGTTTCTGTGTATGTGCTCATATCGCAAATATTATATCTATATAAACTCTACGTAGAGTAGTTATGTGGTACTTTTTTGAGATCTTACGTTGCTTACTGTAATAATGAGTCAGATGCATTATCTGAAAATATTTTTTGAAGTTAAGCTGCTTTAATGTTATTTCGTACGTGAATAAATAGACTGTTGATATTTCATTTTTATCACGTATGTTCCTTATTATTCCATAATAATTCGGTTAAAAACATTCAATTCAATTGAATGATTAAATTTAACAAATATTCTTAGTATTCAATTGTGGTTGTGGCAGCAATAACGAAATTTAACGCACTAGAATCCGATTTGATGTATTTTCTTAGGCAAAAGTGTAGGTTTACCAGCGACATTGAAGTAGATTCTTCTGATTAATAATACATTGACATACTCAAAACGTATAACTATTAAAGTTATGAAAGGAGTATTAAATATATTTTATTTCTTGCATATCTGATTTTGCTTGCTTGATTTGTATATGTTTTAAACAGCGTATTTTTTTAAATTTTATAATAAATATTTCAGCTTAAACAGTCGTTAAACATATTTATGAATTCTTCATTTTATCTCAATTATTATCTTCTCATTTTATTATGTTTCGACTAATTTATTTTCAAAGGATATTATGTTTGTATAAAGATGGAAATTTTCTACATGCTGCTCTGCAATGTTGCATCATTCCTCCCAAGTTCCAAATAGAGCTTAATATGTTTACTGACATTAACGTTATTTTGATTCTTCAGTTGGTTTTATTATTATTGCAGTACACAAATGGATTAATTTGAGGAGGAATTTAAGAGAAGTTTCTGAAATATTCTGACGAGTGAGCATTTTGGAGATTTAAGAAAACATATTTCACGCTTCTACCTCCTTAACATTTTATGCAGTACGATAATATATGCAAACGTTACAATCCATGGAACTCCGAAGAACGTTTATGTAATTTCTGAGTAGTTGAACTTTCAGCAATTAATGCACCAAGAAGAAAAACTTTGATAAACGCATTTTTTGTATTCTAAAAAAATTACTTATTCCTTGTAATTACCGACAACACATCAGATATTTCCATTCCAGCACGCTATTAATGGTCATACCATTCACAACGATATGTGTATTATCTAAATTGAACCAATTATTATTGTATATATCATTAATTTATCAATAAGCTGGCAAATAAATAGTAATTATTTTTAAAGATGCAATGATATTACAAATTACTTTGTACGTGTCTACTCCATTTTTTTCATAACTTTCTTATTAATATGCGGTAAACGCAGCCAAATATCGATGCTTCTGCACCGGTGTCTGCGATTCGAACGGACAGAAGGGGCCAACAGCAGTGTTCCGCAGAGGAAGTGACGATGGCGGCAGCGGCAGCAGTGGCGCTAGCGGCAACGTGGCAGGAGCGACGGCAGGGACCTCGCAGAAACGAAGCCTTTCCTTTTCTTTTTTGTAAACAAGAGCTATACGCGGCCCGCGCGAGTGTGGAGTAGGTAGAAATGTGGTTCGACTCCACGCCGACTGGTGAGAAGAAAAGTTTTCTGAACAGAAACAACCGCACTAAATGTTTGCCGTCGTTAAATTTGCCGTTGCCTTTTGGTTACCTCACAAAGCAGTTCATAGTTCCTAAGAGGAACCATTTGAAACTAAAAAGTTTGACATAAATTTCCATAGAATAAATAAGCTCAAAATAAATATTTGCTTATGGTGATTCAGAACTGTTGGTTTTACAACATCACATACTTTCTCGTATTCTTTGTAACTGTTACGTAACAATATACTATTGCAACTTGCATCCAATTAATTCTCCATCCGTCTCATGGTCCACAAACCATTAGCATCTTCCTTCTCAACGATATTGACGAAATGTTTGTGAAAATGTGAAATTTCTAGAAAATTAATGAAAGCGTATTTAAAGTATTTGTACTTTCAAGGGAGAGGGGTAGGGTAACAATTACTTAAAATGAAATTACTTAAGAATTGATCAAATATTAACAAGTAAATTCATCCAAAACAAACTGCAAATGATGCACTTTTGAAAATTCCAAAGTTTCAATGAAAACTACTCATATGTCATTCTTATAAACGCAGTTGAAGCATAAAATTGTAATCAAAATTGTGAGTCACAACTTGGGATAATTTTTTTCTTGTATTTTTAACTCAAAACTGAACAAAATTTAAACAATT
This sequence comes from Teleogryllus occipitalis, assembly GCA_011170035.1. Classification (NCBI taxonomy): domain Eukaryota; kingdom Metazoa; phylum Arthropoda; class Insecta; order Orthoptera; family Gryllidae; genus Teleogryllus; species Teleogryllus occipitalis. Next base: position 262,933 of record BLKR01000448.1, read on the forward strand.
TGCAAATATCATAATTTAAAGATCTCATTTTAAAAAATAGGTTTCATTACAAAAATCTGTTTTCAATAATACAGTTGTAGGAGAATTAAAAAATGTTGAAATTTACCAATTTTTAAAATTCCAGAGGCTTTAACAAAAATCTGAGTTATACCAAATTATTAAGAAAACTTAATTCGATAATAATTTTTAATACAAATATTGGATCGTTTTTGAGTAAATTGTGTTTCTTTTCTTAATTGTCACTATAGCACCAACAACTCTTCGAAAACTATACGTATTCTTAAACTGTATTGAATTTATTTAAATATATTTGTTTGAGGAGCAGATTTAAGCAAGGAAAAATTTGTGTATTCAATATTAAAGTTGAAGGATGGCGTACAGCAGATTTGTGACTTTTGCAATTTCCTAAAATTCAGTTGTTTTACTGAAAATCGGAACTTTATATTTTTATCAGCGCATTTTCCACTTTAAATGAAGCTAATAATTCTACAATAGCTCATACGTTCTGGCTCTATTTGAAACGTTAACAATTTTCAAAAACTCACTGTTTTTTCGAAAATGAAACCTGCGCTATTTTTATCAGCGTACTTTTCTCTATTCGAAAAAATAAGAAAAATTTAACCTATTTTGAGAATTTTTTTAAATTCCCTGTATTTCACGTAAAATTATGCAAAAACTATTCACGTTCTCGAAAAATCGAGTCTGACTTATTTAAAGATCTATCATTAAAACATTTTTATTTGTGTAACTATCTTCGTAAAAAAACAAATTTTATTACGAAAAACAATATTTATATTATTGTTGTAGAAAGAAGCTGAAAATGTTTAACTTTTGCAATTTTCTTAATATTCAGTGTTCAACGAAATGAGACCGGGGCAGTTTTTTATGCGTTCGTATCTCTCTCCAAGAAAAAATTTAATGCAAAATTTGTTGCAATGTTTGAAATTTTTTTAAAATGTTCAGGATTTATGTAAAGTTGCCTCCAAAATCAAAATAACCATATAAACTTGCAGAGTTCGTCCAGAACGATTGAGGAATATTAATTTTGAATAAAATCTTTTGAATGATTTAGGGGCTATCGTTGATCACAGACAGACAGACCTTTTGCGTAACCAAATTTGGTACCAAGGACCGACAAAAGTCGATACTGTGTACACAATGTCTTAAGGGAAGTAAGTTACTACGTATAAAAAACACGATCTATGCTATTTTTCGATATCATGACCTCACAATCACTAGGTTTTCGGACTATAATCGCTGCTATCCATTGCAGTACCATATTATTTTATTAAGTACGTAAGTACGCATCAGTCTTCAAAGTAAAAAGTAAATAATTTGACAGCAAGACTTTCCTCGCTGAAAAAAATTCTAAATGAGAAATTGCTAATAATAGAAAAATAATAACAGAGACTTCTCAAATGATATTCGTTCTGATGGAAAGATAGCTGGTTCTAATATCGTCGTTAACATGGCAAAAGCTTGTACCTCAAAAAAGACAATTTTAAGTTGTATGTTCCCAGATGTTAAATAACACGATATGAAAAACATGTATTTCAAAACTGGCCGCGATCACCAAAGAATTACAAGGAAAAAGAAGGCCAGAACATGCTTTCCTTATAACGTTCAAACGGGACAACTTGTTGAAACCCGTATCTAAACTGTAGCATGAAGACGCTGAAGAAAGAGATACGGAGAAGATTTTACATGAAATTAATGGTGCTACAACAGCACATACATTTTCGTATTATTTGTTACTTTTACAATTGCCGAAAATGGATAGTATTCAACGAAAATGAACCCTAAATCAATTCTTAAGAGTCCTTTGCGTTCTCCGAGAAAAAAGGAACAAAAATTTGAAGCCATTTCTAATAATTTTTTTATTAATTTGGGTTTATATTAAGAAAAATGTACGCGAAAACTATTCGTTTTTTCAAAAAATTGTTCTTGACCTTCTTTAAGGAAAACATCTCTAAAATCAGTATGCTACTTTACCAATCTTATTTTTTTTTGCAATTTTCTACATGTTCCTTGAAATGTGACTACCACCATTTTCAAGTGTACTTTGCACTATCCCAGGGAATAATTTTTAAAAACACGTGGAGCGGTTTTAGAGTTTTTTAAATCTTTAAGGAAATCCTTAGATACCTTAAGATCCTTTGAGGAAATCTTTAGATTCTTCCAGACTCATACAAATTTGATAACACTGAAATCTTATAATTTCTAAAGGCTATCATACGTTTCACGACGACTTTCTTTGTAAAAAGAGTGACATGGGGAAAATGAGGTTTTCGTCTCAGATTTTTCTAAAATAAAAGGAGTTCCTCAACAATAGTTTGCTATATTATTCTACATTGTTCATAATATGTTTCAATTTACTTAATTGATTTGATCATTTTTATATTCATTTATTCATTTTTATACATTCAGTTAAATATGTCTGACAAATTATTCCTTTCCAAAATTTTCTTAAGAACTAAGTTTGTACATTCATCTATTTTGATCATAAATTTAATAAAATTCATATTTAATTAGTGTAAAAGTGTTTTAATTCGTCGATTTTTACTGATCTTTATATATAGTGTTAAAAGCCTTTAACAAGAAATATATCCAGATTTTGTTGCGCCAAAACCTCGTAACACAGGAAAAATACTTGTAATTATTTCAAAAATGGTAATTTAATTCCCACAAAGCGTCTGATACATTCGATTCATTGACATGTACTGATTCATTTTTCAAGAACGCACGTACGTTACTCAACGCACGTTAGTTACACGTTTTTCAAGAAATAAATTACACTGCGGCAAAACAAAGTTTTTCCTGTTTTCAGAAGATATTTGTTTTATTGAGATACGAGGTTTTGCTATCTTCACGACTATCATACCTCAAGACACATGGTAACACGTTTTGTGAAAAAGACACTTTTTCTTTATCAAGATCCTTCAAAACGTGAATTTTGACTATACTACGTGTTCGAGGATGTAATATATGACGTAGTATATGATTGAATAAATGCACCTCAGGGACAAACAAAATCTGTCTTTCTTTTAAAATGTAGTCACTTTTACTCCATTATTTCATATATGAATTATTAGAGAAAATGAAAAACAGTAAAGATTGCTAATTAGCCTGTATGTGGAATCACTTGTATATTACGAAAACAGGGAGGGAAAGAGACGACGATCATTAGAACAGGGAATATTAAGAGAGTTAGCAATAAATAATCAAAGGTTTTCTTGAGCTGCTTCACTATCACAAACAAGAAAAAGGGCAAAGGTGGTATCGCCCAAAGATTTTACTATACTTTAACGCGTGCTTTTCTCTTAAAAAGAAAAAAATAAACATTTCACAGATACGTAATACTTAGATAACACAAGAAAATAGAACATCGTGTAAATCAAGCGAATTCTTTACTTTATTTCAAAACATCACAGTTTATCACACAGTTACCATGTCATCTTCCAAAAATGCAAAAGCATTATAAGGAAATTAATTCAACATGCAAAAATAATGAAATACGGTCAGGATATTTGCAACGCTAATAAGAAAACTAAATCAACGGCAAAATTATCAAAAATACGACCACATCATTCTGAAACGTAGTATAGAATGTTGTTTTAGATAGATAGATAGATAGATAGAAATTTATTCTACAATTGGGCAAATGATGCCCGGTGGCAGAATGCAAAATTACAATTACAAATAAAATAATATATAAAAAATAAATATAAACAAACAAATTGACTGTCATTTCCTATATATGCAGATGGCATTTACATTCCTATACTAAACATTAAAATGCATACACACTACCATATAAATGAATAAACTTACATATTACACAAATATACATACATACAAACATATACGCGTATATACATAGAGAGACGAAGGAACCCTCACCTACACACCAATCAGAACTTATTCAGTCATATTCAGAAGAAATGAAATCACTTCCCTTCACTTCACTGCACTGCATATAACTTTATCTAAATATTAATTGATATTAAAAGATAATGACAGGTAGGATATTCCGTAAATGTTCCAAATTTCGTCAACCAAGAATTTCCAGAAACTGGAGTAATTATCAGGAAAGAACACAAAATTCAACAAATTTATCCCAAAAAACTTTTCGAGACGAAGCTTGTTTCTGAAACTTCTTTCAGTGGAATTCTCAGAATAGTCAGCAAACTAAAATTAGTGGTATAACAACAGCACATACTTTCTGGCATTATTTCTTAATTTACAATTTTCATAAATTCAGTGAGTTCAACAAAAATGAGATTCACACCATTCTTTTAACCGTTCTTTCATCTATACGTGGAAAAAATTGAAAGAAAAAATATTGAGCGGGTTTTGAAAAAAAAACATTATTTTATAAATTGCATTAAATTTAAGCGCAAATTAGGCGAAAACTGCTTCTTTTAAAAAAAATGTACGTGACTTTTAAAGAGCTGATTTTCTGGGACTGACTTATCTAAGACAAAAATTTCTATCTGCAATTTTGTAGTTATAAAATGTTAAAGTTTAGCAATTTTCGAAAAACGGAAACAATAGCCTAAAATGGGATTATCACCATATATTTTAACCGTCCCTTAATACACACGAGGATAAAATTCAAAGAAAAAATTTGGAACGGTTTTTGAGAAAAAAATTACTTTTAAAATTGCCTATATATCCCGCACAATTACGCGAAAACTCTGGGATTTCAACAAACATGAGATCTCCACCATTCTCTTAAACGTCCTTAATTCGTCTTAAATGTCCTCAATTCGAAGGCAAAGTTGAAACAAAAAATTTGGAGCGATTTTTGAGAAATGTTTTTAAATGTTTTAAGGGTTCATATAAAGTGCCCGCAAGAATCAAAATATCCAGTTAAAAGTCTTCAGATCGTTCATATCGATCGGGGAATATCAATTTTAGAGAAAATCGGCTGAATGGCTTAGACCAACGACATCTGGGGAACAAGGCCAGCACACTGCAGGAAAGTTGATCGTGACGTCTCAGCATTGCGGTCTGTTCTCGATTTTCCTTCCCGCGGTCGGCTTGTTGTGGTTGACGATTTATGCTTTCGTGCTCACGTGTGATCCATTACTTTTCTTTTAGTGTGAGGTTTGTTAAGGGTCAGCATGCCACGCAAATGTTGCGTACCTGCCTGTAATGGGAATTATTTAACAGGACCTCCTGCTAGTGTATTTACTTTCCCCCAAAGAAGAGGAATTACCGGTGAAATGGTTTAAAGCAATCCACAGAGGGAATTTCACCCCTACAAAGCAGTCAGTAGTAAGTACAAATCAAATATAGTCAATATATAGTCAAATATAGTCAATAATAATGTCTATATATTTATAGACATTTGTAACTGCAATTATATATTTATGTGTATATTCAAACTCCTTACATCTTATGTGAGTTAAATATGTGTGCTCTAACCTAAACTGAATGCAGACGCTCGCAAGGTGAGATTGTCCAGTAATGTAGATATTTTGACTATTGAAGGTATGCGAGTTACATTTCCGAAAGAAACATGAATATAGCATTATAGTAATGTTAAAAGGCTTGAAAAAACAAAATACCCTTCCTGATTTTTACACCTTGAGTGTGTGTTCACATCCACACTACAAAAAGTATTACTGCTCATATATATATATATATATATATATATATATATATATATATATATATATATATATATATATATTGTGACGGAACACACACGCCGTGGACTGGCCTCCGGCGCGCCGCACACAATGCAACCTGGTCTTTGATCAGGGGTCGTTAGCCCTGAGGGTGTGAAGCACCGCTCGGGCGTTACCAGCGCCGTGCGGCAGCCTACTGTCGCTCCGACGCCAGGCCTGTCAGGTTGTTCGTTCGTCTTGCCTGTGAGAGGCAAATAAGGGGTAGCTTGCAATGGATAGAATACAGGGCGGATCGAATTCTAATGAAACACTTGGATGGCTCTGGTAAAATTAGGCATGTATTCTTAAACTTTTTCCAGAGGCACATACACTTACACACTAGATTATAATAAACAAATTGCAATCCTATTTCTATTATAATTATAATCCTAAGTCTGGATTAACGTTCTTGCTCCATCTTGTGCAAATAAACAACAACCTCCCTACCTTAAATACTCAAAAATCATATCTTGCCCGCTAATTACAATACTCGGGCAATTTAATTGTTTATGCAAACCTACTGATCTTGGCACTAAAATGTTCTTTCAGTCTGTTCGTTCCATTATGTTGGATCGAACTGAATTCCCGTGTTAGGCGTTCGGCAAGAATACTTCCTAGTTATACCTTTTTAATCACACCTTTGGAAATATTACGACCTCGCGGTCTGAATGTCGCACGGGTACTCACGCTTCGGCGATTGGGGAACACGTAACCTGGACCTCGGCCAACGCAGTGACCGACCTCGGCTGCTTATCGCTGCGAACGGCTGCTCGCGCCGCGGTGACGCTCGGCCTCGCCCAGCTCGCTGCGCTATACGCTCGCCGGTCCGCGCTGCTCCTTGGCTCGCTTGATGCTGCCTCCGTTCGCCCGTGAAATAGTACAATTTTCTCCGGTCGTCCCGTAGAACGGCCGTGCCTCTACGCCCGTCTTCCGTTCCCAACAAACTTGCTTCTTCGGCTGTGTTGCACCAGGAATGTCGCCTCAGCCTTCCGCTTTGGCGATGCGGCGTAGTTGCGACGTAATGATCGTATACTCGACCCTTCGGCGATCTCTATCAGACTGTTCGGCGGTTTGTTTTAGAATGTTCTGCGATTTCTATCAAACTCTCCGGCGGCCTTTCTCCGACTGTCCGGTTTCCCGGGAACCCCTTCCCCCCCTCGGAGACTGTTCCCTCGTTTTTCTATCAACGGGCCAATCGCAGGATTTAATTTTCCAGCGCTTATCGCCCCGAGAAATCATTGGCGACCACTCGTTACGTCCGACTTCAGCCGCGGCTGACGTCAGACGATGACGTACCAACGCGCCACATTCGAAGTGGTAAACACCCGCGATTTATCTTGGGCGTTTTTGCCTGGGGTTCTGCTTCCTCGCTGGGGTTCATATCAGAGCTCGTCTCAATATATATATATATATATATATATATATATATATATATATATATATATATATATATATATATTGTGACCGTCCGTTTTCTTAGACTACGAAAACGTGTCACATGCGACCTAAGAGAGCGAGGGAAAGGAGTATTTTGAACGCGCGCCAACGCGGATGAATATTAGGAATGTTAACTGAGAATTAGATCAAGAGAGACCGCCACCATAGACCGAGGGCGAGACCGGTAGTCAGATGAAAGAAAAAGTTCTTTCTGAGGTTAGCAGCTGAACTGGGCAGACGTATTGAAAACGGCACGCCAGGAATTGATATTGCAGCGGACTTCAGATTTGCAACTTTTAGAAAAACTCTTCAGGAAGATAAGAAGAGGTAAATATTCTATTATAAATTGATTTAAACGTAATCTTAGAAGAAAGATAATAAGAGACGTTATGAATTTATAATAGGAGAATTAGGGAGAGGAGTTTTGAATAGATGGCAGTAATTAATAGTTGCATTCATTTCTCTTTCCAGTTTTTTTAATTATATATAATATATATATATATATATATATATATATATATATATATATATATATATATATATATATGCTCTCTTAAAGTTTGTGCTCGTATAAAAGAGGGTGATCTCTGGATCCATTTCAATTCTGAATATCCAGTTGGTCATTAATCATAATTGGAAATTAAGTAAAATTCATATGAGAGTACGCAAGAATATAAACCTTGAACGAGACGAAGAACGCGTTTCTGGTGGGCAACTGCGTTCTCAACCTGAGGCTCCGACGCTTCAAGGCCGAAACAGCTCCGAGGAAAGGTGTAGAAGAAAGCACAGCGGACTTCCCGACGCGGCCGAGAAGAGAATAAAGTAAGGTCGTACTAAATGAACTGTTTTTGTAGGGATAGGAGTAATTCATTTTAATCAGAAAGCTTATTCTGAATCCGTTACGTAGAAAGAAAGGGAGGGTAACATATTTGCCATGCTTAAAAGATAAAGAAAGTAAAAGTACATTTGTTTCCGACTTCTAATACGTGAGAACAGAATCAATCTTTTCTTTTAAAAAGGATTTGAAGATCTGATATTGTAATTTAGTGATTAAGAGTCTGTGTAAGAGACGAATTATAATAGTAATCATTCTCTGGATTTTAGAGAGAGAGAGTTTCATTTTCTTGTGAAAGTAATGTTAAGTCAGAAGTACTAGTTTTGATTTTCAATGTGATTTTTCTTTCACTTTTGTATAAAGTAATATTTTAACGATTCTTGGAATTTCTGAAAGTGTGTGTGTGTGTTAAAAAAATGGGTTGTAAAGAAGAGTAAGAAATTGTATATCGAGTTATTAGTGTGTGTGTGGGTTTTTCTTACAGACAGTCAAGATTATTCTGTATTTGATTTTTCTGTGTGCCATTTTATGTATCTGTCATAACAGCAAATATTTCTAGAATATATTCTGAATTTAGTCAAAAGTGATTCTCACTCGAGTTGTGTGTAATTTTGCATCCAATCCAAAACGATCTTCACGACCCTGCCCCCCCTTATTCTTTTTTTTTATTGTGTCCACACTGGGACGTCTTACTGAGCTAGCTGACCATCTGGCGAATTGTGTTCGCCACCCCCCAAGACGTCTCAGGTCGGGTGCTGGCCTTACGGCTTGTACATATATATATATATATATATATATATATATATATATATATATATATATATATATATATATATACATTGCGTAAAGTATATATATATATATACATATACATATATATGTGTGTTTTCAAAAGGCATACACTGCATGAAATATGCTTCGCAGAAGCTGTTCCTTCACAACTTCCCGGGAGGACCCTGATGATCGAAAAGATTGTCTAGAAAACAGTTACCTGAACGCTGCCATAGACGAAAGTTTATCGTTGCATCAAAAAATATGGAGATGATCTTTGAATTCCTAGAGGAACTAATTTCCACACTGCAACTGGTCAGTGATAGGATTCTCTTAAACAGGCCTGCACAACGTCTGCTCTCGCGGGCATTCTGCACCAGCCATGTGCACACAAGAGCGGCGAAAGTGCAACAAGTGGGGAGTAGTCATCTTTGCGGGGAAGGGGGAAGTTGGGGAGGGGTCGACACGGTGCGTAGAATACCTTGGAATCTAATGCAATGATCCATCCTGTGAAATTATTTGCACACTTATTTAAATGGGCAATCTACTGCATTTATAGCTACAAGGGCCATATTTCACAGTTTATGTTCTATGCACTGCTATGTAACGACATATTTTTATTTTTTATTTTATGCTCATTGTAACTCAGATACAATATTTTAAAGCAGTGGTCTCTTTTAAAAATGTATTATGGAAATTTAACTAACAAAAATTCACAATTTAATTATTGATTTTTCACCAAGAATGTTATAATCTCCAAATAATAGCATAACCGAGGAAATTGAGGCAGTCTCTCACATCGAGATCGATATAAAAATGAAATATTGGCAATTTCAAGAAGGTTAATGTTTAGCAGCACATATTTAGGACCAATTTCCCTCATTATGAAGCTAAATAACAGGTACCAACGAGCAAATCTCTTTTACTAAATTTTAGTGGCAATCGTGAAATTATTGTGAGTCTTATTAAATAGAATGCAAAGTGCTTGATCTTTTTATAACATGTCGTAAAGGAGATCATGAACATATAGTGTTCGTTGATTTGGGATTAGAAGTATATAATGTTCGGTCAGAAATTAGTGAGACCAGAAAGAAATCATGATTTTTTAAGAATAAGATTTTTTGCTACGATAGGACCGTCTTATTCAATTAAATATCATTAATGAAAAAATAATTTATTACTGTCATCATCAAACAAACAAAAAATTAATATTACAATTTTGTATTTAGCCACACGCTAAATTTGCGATTACATCGTTGCAAAGTGAATTACATTTTCTACTGTATAAGCAATTATAATACTTAAGGTATCCAAATCCAATACGTACGTCTAATTCATTTTAAGTTCATACTGTACATTGTCATAAATCGACAACAAACATTTCCAAAATAAAAGGTAGTGACACTTGAAGTGTATAATTGTCCGTCATTCTCGCAATTGCTCTTTCAATTTACGAGCTACGGCTAGAATTGCGCATTCTCATTGGTGGGACCCACTCCGAGGATTAGCCTTAATCCCCCCTTCCACGCTAATTCAGGAATTAGCCCGATTCGCATTTCATCCGTAACATAAAGAGTAATTTTTTTAATTTTTCATCCGTAACATAGAATAATTCATAGAAACTTCTATAAGATGTAGACGAGATCCAAGATTAACATTTTTTGCCAATATTCATATACTAGGAAATTTCATGGAACAATATTACTAATGTGGCATTTTCCTTGATTGGCACGTTGGTGCTTGACGGGTAAACGAAATCTCTTTACCTGTATCAGAACGTAACCTGCGAAACATCAGTGCATGAGAAGTTGCCTACTAATCAGGAGCAAATGCCAGATGTGTAACTGTCAGATGAAATTTCCCAGCATATGTTCATTTGCAAAAATATGATCAACTTCGAGCCCGATACATGCTTTGCAACTATGAAGCATTTATTCGTAGACACCAACTATACAAATAAACGAGCGACGGCAGTAGGATCAATTCACAAGAAATTCAAGGGGCAATTCAAAATTTGCATAACGAAAATTTATACTATTTGAAAATTACATTGTTTGGAAACGATGTGGTTATAATAAGCTCTTATTGATAGTATTCCAACATATTAAGGACGATTTTTAAAATAATTTGATGTTTCTTGAATATGTTTGTAACCGAAAAGAAATAATCCTGATGGTAGATTTAAACTGAAGAATCGAATGTAAAGAAAATGATAAGCTATTACTAAGACTTGAAAAAAAAATTAATGATAAACGGTCATGAAAGATGATTAATCGATTTCTGTGAACAGCTCTTCTTGGCCATCAAAATAGATGTTTTCAGCATTTCAGAAAATTCAACCATCACAAGTCTTCGTTCAGTTATGAAAGATTTGAAACCACTGGAACCACTTTATGAAAGATTGGAAACCACTGGAATCGGAGCAGTAAAAAATGGATATAAACTGGATACATTTGTTGATAATTCAATAGTATTTTTGCATGCTTTTAATGTTACAAGATGGCAGAAAAAATAAAATTTCCGGTAGCGTTGATAATATAATGTATAATAGTATTAAATATGTTCTTCCGAAAGAAGCAATCGATGCTCTAAGAATGAAAGAAGGAATCAAAATTAGATCGGTAAAATCCTCGTGGGATAAATAATCTACAAAAGGTAATTGACGAAAAACATGCTGCTCATCAAAAATTCATTGGCGGTTCCACAAGTTCCAGCCTGACCAAGATAACGCTCATCAGTGGGAAAACCTAAGTAATATATAATATTATCTTTAATTGTTGTAATGCTATAAGTTTGCAGCCGATATCTCATTCAGTTTTGTAGAGAGAGGTAGTTGAGTTGGATGCAGTGCGTGAAATCTGTTGCAGGTTAGTTTATTAAGTATTTTGTGTACTATGTGATATGGTACTATTTGTAACATAAAAGCAAAAGCATAATAGTATTGTAACTATGTACGAGTTTTTTTCACTTGTTTGTGGAATTGTATGACTGACTGGTCTGCTGAAATAAAAGGATCTACGTTGAATTGTAACCCTTATTCTTACTGGACGTTATCCGTAAATGGTACGAACACTGCCGATAATAAGTAAGAATCTGGTAGCAGAGCGTGGTTGCATTCAACGTAATCATCGTAAGAATAATGAGTGATGCGATGGCTTCACCTTTTGCAAGAATAGAATTGCTGACGGAGCGTAACTACGATTTATGGAAAATAAAGGTCAGTGCGTTAATTAAATCTAAACATCTGTTTGAAGAAGTAATAGTTCGAGACGAACCGCGAAAGATTGAAGGTGATGAAGAAAGCACTAAAAATTGGGAAAATTGGTCGAAGAACAATGACGAAGTTATGGGCATTTTAATTTTGACTCTCTCGAACGAACAAATTTTGGCGAGTAGAGGAATAAATAATGCGAAAAAACTGTGGGATTCATTAAAACGACGTCATGAAGGAATTAATAAAAACAAATTAGTTCATTTAAAAATGAAATTAGCAAAATTAGAATTAACGAAGAAAGAATCGATAGATGATTTTTTAACAAGATCGAGGGGTTTAACATGCGAATTGCAAGAATTAGGTGCTAATATTGATGAAGAAGAATTGATTTAATACATTCTGAATGGGTTGCCAAGAAATTACAACAAAGTAGCAACGGCACTATTAGCAAATCAACATCTCACATTTGACCACATGCGCGAGAATCGTCTACGTTTCGAAAGAAGGTAGAAGTTATTTAATACCGAAAATGAAAATAATGCGTACAAAGCTAGAGAAACTAAAAAATTAGCATGTTACAATTGCGGAAAATTAGGTCATTTAGCACGAAACTGTTGGCATAGAAAGTATAATAGGGATAATGTTGATAACCGCAAGAATGAATCAAAGGGCGAACTTAATAAAATAAACAAAAAACTCGTACATAGTTACAATACTATTATGCTTTTGCTTTTATGTTACAAATAGTACCATATCACATAGTACCCAAAATACTTAATAAACTAACCTGCAAAAAAATCTCATGGTGTTTAACTTCTTCACACAAAGAATGTAGGGAAGGGCTATGGCTTCAAGGAGTTGGGCCATTCACAGCACAGTTCAAATTGATCACTCAGTGACGTCCGTCGCTTATCAAACCTGAAGAAAGACCTTCGGGGAACAAAATTTCCAGATAAGTACGAGGTAAATGAAGCAGTTATTGACCATTTTGCGAACAAAACTTCAAAGCATTTTTTCAAGAAATGTTAATACACAGACGTGAAACGTGTGATGAAGTGAAGGGTTATTAAGAAGAAAAGTTGCATAGTTTTTTTGTATCAAAAATAAAAGTTAGTGGCTATTGGAACCGACCTCGTAGTTTGAATCGAAAAGCCTAGAAGGTATGCAGGTGTACATTCCCTGCAATAATTCAGTAAAAACCGCCAGAAAGAATAAGAGCTAATATTGGGAGAGACGGAAAGATCGAATCGCGATCGTTTTGATGGGGAAACCGATCTAGACAAGTCTAGAGAATCAACAAATCATAATATCAATACACTAATATCTAATTTACTGAAAAACTCCAAATTGACTCTGTCGGTTTTCAGAGTGAGTAATCTTATTTTCACACTTTACTAAGTGAAAACAAATTTGAATTTATAAAAAACGATCACCAAGACATGGAAGATGAAGTAAAGAAATAAATAGCAGTTGATTAAGAAACGAAGTGCTGGTGAAGATACGAAAAATAATGTCCACGAAGAAAATAAACATTTCTCGACAATAAAATCATAAATGAATTCACCTAAAAATACCATCTTTCTGAAATACCCCTCTGATGCATGTGTGAAGTCGCCCTCGTGTGGAGCGGGTGGTGCGATAATGACGCGCGTGGGCGGAGTGTGCCAGCCCTGCGGCGCCGCGGGGGGAGGGAGGTGGCAGGTTGTAGGCCGGGCCGGAAGCAAAGGCCGTGCGTGTGCGGCAAGACTGACCTGCCGCCGCGCACGCGGAGAGCCGCTGGGACACAAAGAGGAAGAGGAACAGGAGGAGCAAGACGACGAGGAAGAGGAAGGGGGCGAGGGCATATGATGTGATGACGTGCGCGACTGATTAAAGGTGCGAGAAGGGACGGGGACGCTGACGGCAGCCACCGCAGGCCAGGCAGGCTGCCTGGTCGTGAGCCTCCCCTCGCCCGCCGCCCTGCCCCCTCCATCTTGTGTCGCCGGCCGGCAATGAAATGGAAGCCTCTTAATCGGAGCTAATGCACGCGCCTCGCCCGAACGCCCCCACCGCTTTCCGAGAACCAACACGAGCGGCCAAACCCATTTCAAGCAACTGCGCAATTCCGGACACAGTGCATATCTTATTGGCAATGTCGTACTTGTACTACAGTCAACTCTCATTAACACGAATTCCAAGGGACCGAAATAATCGAGTCCGTGTTACAAAAATTCGTGTTATCCGAGTACTATAAATGTGTGTATTACGGTAAGCCCTTGCCGGGACCGACATCGTATTACGGCGAAATTCCTTTAAAGCGAGTTCGTGCTAACGAGGGTTTACTGTATATTCTTGCTACATTGGAATTAATTATCAGTATGACACTGTTTTTAATACTACCATTAACATCAATCTTCTTTGACATTATGATTGTTAATTATCTTGGCAGATGTCTTGTGTATCATCGCATGCTATATTAGATGACACTAGAAAGTGTTGCGAGTGCTACTTTGAGATAATATTTGAATGATTATGTCGTGTTTCCGGGCACGTCAACTGCTAAGGTCATTAGAAACATTGCTATAGTGCATGTTTTTTTATCACGGAACGTGGCGCTAACGTTCTTCCCCCGCTGGAGGGTGAGATCCAGCGCCAACGTGCACGTCGAGCGTGGGCGTCGTTCGCTCACTTTCGTGGCAGCCTTGGAGATTGTAGGATGTAGCCTTGGAGATTGTAGGATCGCCAGCTAATCGATGACAATCGTGATGCATTATACCAGTTAATTTAGTTGAAATGTACTTTACATTAATTATTACAATTATGTGTCTTCTAATTAACGTTCCAGTTATGTAAGTATGCAGCCTTTGCTCGTATCAAGAGCATAAGAATTTTGATATACTATATTTTACATTCACTTCAATTTGGTAACGTATAGCTCCATATTAATTGATAAAGTGAAAATAACTGCTACCGAAAAATACTAGTAAATTTCGTAAACCAAAATGGTTTTCATTGTTTGTTGTAATATAGCAATGTTATGGGCCTATTGTATTTTTTTTACTTTCTCGTATACATACGTATATACGGAGTAATATATATGCAATAGAGAAAGTTATGTAATGCTGCGGAAAATCTATTTCGATATTTCAAGGCAAATACACGTTTTGGGGTCTCCTGATACCGAAAAAGTGTTGTTGTTTTTAAACGTCCGTCCGCCTCTCTGTCCTCGGTCCGTCCGTCTGCGAACACCACTAGCAGCTACACCATATGTAGGATTTTTTTCCAAAATGGATATTCCCAGGTCGATCTGGCTTGACTCAAAGTGATGCAATTTTGAAATACAATCTTTAAAATTTGGGAATACTTTACATGAAGCCCCTCGGACATTTTCAAAATTTTCTCAAAAATAGCTCCAATATTTTTCTTTGAATTCCTTGTAATAATAGAATAAATATACTTATAAAGGAGTCATATGTCCAAGTTTCACTGTTAACCCTGAACTTTCGAAAATAGCAAAGGTTTGAATTTTTCCGCGTCTTCCTGCAACTACAAAATTAAAGATAGAGATTTTTCCTTCAAATGAAATTTGTTCTCTATATTTAGCTCTTTCATTAAGATCATGTAAATTGTTTTGAAACGTTTAGTAGTGTTCGCCCAATAATTTGTGCAGTATGTGCAATTTTATAAAATTACAAAAACAAGATTTTCTCAAAAACTGCTCCAAATTTTTTCTTTGAATTTTTGGTAGGGATAGTACTAAATGTACTCTAGGAGACAACATAAACGCAATTTTGCTCTAACCTTTTGTTTTTTCAAAAGTTGCAATAATGTAATTTGAAAAACGTCTAGCTTCTCACGTCATTAATATTTACATTAGCGGCGATTTGTTCACATTGTTGAATTTATCCGTACATGTTCTTTAAATGAAGTATTATAAAAGTTTTCACGCAAACTCAAAACTTTTCTGTCAAAACGACCTCAAAATTCCGTAATTTCAGAAACGCTCAAACGTTATTTTCTCAAAAATGGCTCCAAATTTTTTCTTTACATTTTTACAGTGAATAGTACTAATTGCACTTTTTTATGTGACGTAAAGTTCATTTTGGTTTAATATTTTGTTTTGTTTTTTCAAAAAATACACAAATGTAATTATTTTTAAATATCGCTCACGCCGTTATTATGCACATTTCCATCGATTTGTATACATTATTACATTTGCGAGTGGAAGTTCTTTAAATGACCTTAAATGACTTTTTCGAAAACTCAATATATTTCTGTGAAAAAGAGCTTCAAATTTCGCATTTACAGTAATGTTTAATCGCCATTTTCTTAAAAACGACTTCAAAATGTTCAATGAAAATTCTATTTTGGACGAGATTTTACTCTTTTTAATATTCTTGAAGTCATATTACGGTTCTACTGTTAAGAAACAGAAAAGTTGAGAAAATCTCAAGAAAATGTACTTTCGGTGACGATAAACAGCAGCTGGCCAGAGAATGGAGCAAGACCGTAAAGCCAGTCCACCCCAGGAAATTAGAAAAGTTTACTACAAGAAAGTCTGCCATTCTGTAGCAGCACTAGTTTTATTTATTGTATCTTTGATATGGCAACATTTATTGTATCTCGTAAGAAGTCTACCGTTGTGAGATATGTACTTTCTTTATTAGTATTTCTAGTCTGAGCATTTTCAATTATACGTTGTCATTTTTAAGATTCTCTTAACATTATATGTATTTTATATATGATGTGTCTACATTATTGTATTTCGTAACAAGTCTACTTTTCTGAAAAATTCAAAAATACAAGTTACAGGAGTCCACTTATTAATTTTTATTTTTTGAAAGACTGCATCATGTGCACACAATTCATTATTTGCGAAGTTTTCCAAGCAAAATCTTTATGTAGAACTACTTTTTGTTCTCATATACATTTTCCTATTGGGGGACAATTGTTTGCATGTTGCACACATTGGAAACGAATGGAAAACCAAGTGATGGCTAAGGAGGGTAGCGTAATATGTTTCAATTTTGTATGTAAACTACATTCACATAATGTAATAACTTATAAAGTATTAAAATGAAGTTGTTACAGAAGAAGATTGTTAGCGAATTCGGATAATCATTTCATTCTGACGTCTCATTTGGTGATTCTTTTAACCAGCTGAGTTTAGCTTAGAGTCAGCGGCCCTGCTGCCTAATCGGTTCCGACCGGGAGGTCCTAGGGTTCGGTTTCTGTCGACACATACTTTAGACACTAGCTGTATAACGAGATCGAATTCAGCTGCTGTTTGAAGGAGAATTCTAGCGGCCGGCTTCTCCGATCAGTAGTTTCCCGTCGATTTTCCTATGAATGCTACAGCAGTTTCTTATCAACGGGCCACTGAACGCTCGTTATCTTTCCTTCCATTGCCTCGCTCTTACCCCTCCCTTAACTTACATGCACTACACTACACACTCATCGGGAGACCAGTTGGGAGCAAGACCTGCTGAGACGGTACCCCCTGAGCAAGATACCTGGGAAGGTTATACCTCACAACACAAAGTCAAATATTATTCATATATTATGATATTGCGTCTGTCTGTACTGGCACAACAGCCTCTGACGGGGCCAAGGCATACCAGTGGCGTCCCGGTCTTGCGGCCATGGGTTAAGGGGGGTAGGTGTGGTTACTACAGACCACCCTACGCCGTATTCAGGTCTTCTTAACCTGCGAACTGAGCTTTCTCATCGACACACGGCAACAGATACTAGGACATTACAAGGATAACCCACATTTTAATCTGCCCTGACCGGGAATCGTAGCCGGGATCGCGCCGTCGAAAGCGAGCACGTTGACCAGTGGGGTATGCTATTGCGTATCCGCTCCAAATAATGCGAGAAAGTACGTTCTGTTGTAGCAACACTATTTTTATTCGTGACTGTTGAACATTTAGAGTCGATATAAGACATCAAGTCGAAATATGTCAAACAATTTCACAATTGGGGTTGGTTAGCACGGGTCTTGGGGTAGGTTGTCACTATACTGAAGGGAGGTTACCACACTACTAAGAAAGTGAGGATCAATAAAGCAATGTCAAATTGAATAATATTTCTATATTTTATCTGTCACTTAACGGCATAAATGCACTCTTACTTTCTCGCCTTCCTTAATTGAAAGAAAAAGTATTGTAATTTTTACATCGTATATCAAAGACTTTCCGATAGAAAAATTCTTATTGCCGAGTTCTGGCAATAAAAAAAGTGAAGAAATCTTGTTCATATACGTAGTAAATTCTTTCTTCTATTCTTGTGTAGTCAGAATTCTCATTTTGTAGGCCCTTGATTTCGAAACATCGATTGACGGTAAATCGGCTGTCTGCGGTCAACGCTAATGCCTAAACATTTCAGCTGATTTTTCCCAAATTGATATATGAGCCCTGATGAATATGACGAACTCAAGGCTCTGCGAGTTTGAAACGGATATTGTGATTTTTTGAGGGGGGAGGTATCTTACATTAAGCCTCAATAACATTTTCCCAAAAATTTTTTTATTACAATTCGTTCTGGGGAGCATAAAGAACGCCGAAAAATGACACCAATCTGTTTTATTGGAACTCCTGATTTTTCAAAAAGTGCAAATAATTTTCATTTTTTCTGTGTCTTCCTACGACTACAATATTAAAGATAGAGATTTTTTTCCTAATAAAATATTTTGTTCAAAGACAGATCTTGAAATAATGTCAGGTACAATTTTTCGAAAATGTGAGTAGTTTTCATGTACTTTTGTGTTAAATACAGACAATTTTTTAAAAATTATTTTAAAATATCTAAATATTTTCTTAAAGTTTTCTTCCTTTACATATCAAGGAATGAAAAAAAATTGTTGTTGTCCCATTTTCGATTAACATTCTGTATGTTGGGAAACTGCAAAAAAATAACATCGTAAAAGCACAATATTGAAATGAACGATCAGGCAACACTCCGTTCAACCAATATTTTTGGAGAAATCCCTCTGCTCCCACTATGGGTTTTCAGCCACCGAATTCTTCATAAGACGTTTCTCAAAAACATTTAGACACGATGTTCGTTTCCGAATCTTCTTCCTATGAAATACTCAAAATAATCGGTAAACTAAAAAATAAATATTCCGCCGGTTTAGATGAATTTTCGGATTGTTTGTTAAAGACTTGTGCGTCTGTCATTATACACCCGTTAACTCACATATGTAATGCATCCATATGCACCGGAACATTTTCAGGTATTTTCAAAAGAGCTAAGATTAACTCCCTATTAAAAAAAGGCAACAGAAATAAAATTCAAAATTATTGGCCAATTTCCCCATTTTCAGGTTTTTCAAAATATTAGAGAGATTCTTTTACTTACGAATGGAAACCTTTCTCAGTAAACTCGAAGCATTTTCAGATTGCGAACATAGATGTGGAAAATCAAAATCTACGGAAACTGCCATTTTGTTTAGGATGTCGCTAAAGATATCCATGGATCAAACTGAAGCATCTATTGGAAGATTTTTAGAACTTTAAAAAGTTTTTGACCTCATTGATAATAAAATTTTATGCAATAAAAAATTGCAATGCAATATTTTACTTGCCACCTAGGTATGAAATCCGTGGTATTGCTCAAGATTGGTCATGTTTGTACCTTAAAAACGATCTCAGAGATTAGAAATACCGTACTGGAAGGATAGAACATTATGTATACACCTTTCCGACCCTTTGCCAACTGCACGTGGAGTCCCGCAGGGATCGAATTTAGGCCCTATTCTCTTCCTACTAAACGAAAACGACATGCCCCTTACGATTCGAAACGGAAGAACAGTTCTCTTTGCGGATGATACGAATATTCTTTGCAATAAAGAAATCGTAAAAAATACAATATCAGATGTTTCAAATTGGTTCCATAATAACAAATTAATAGTAAATTAAAAGAAAACTGTTTCAACGCAGTTTTTCATGGCAAATAAACAATTATGTATTCCATTGAAAATGAACGGTGTATCATTGACAGACGTAAAGGTAACAAAATTGTTAGGTCTCCCAATTCAGTCAAACCTCAAATGGAATGTAGATTTAAATGAATTAAACACAAAATTAAGTTCATTATGCTACGCTTTCAGAATTCTTTCAAATTCAGTCAGTCTTTGCAAATATACATTCCCGTCTGAGATATGGCGTAATATTCTGGGGAAATACATCTTACAGCTACCAGACTTTTAGATTACAGAAAAGAATAGTATGAATAATAACCAAATCACTCACGTGATTCTTGTTAGCCTCTCTTCATTAATCTAGGAAATTTACCATTACATTGTCTGTTGATTTACGAATCAGTGTTTTTTGTCAAAAATTACTTGCTTGAGGGCGGTAATATATTTTCAGAAAATGCCGATGTCTATAACTATAACACTCGACGTAGTAAACACATTTAGCAGGTGACATTATCAACAGCTCATTGCAAACAATTCACATACAATACATGAACATTATTGTACACCATTTTGCTAGTTGACATTAAACGATTAAAATCAATACAAAAGTTTAAGTTCTAAGTGAAAGTTTTTCTGCTGCATAACTGTTTCTATACAATTAGAAACTACGAGCATCAAACAAGAAAGTAATATTAATTTTAACAACGATATATAATGTATTATTTACCATTTGGACTGTATAATTCTAAACAACTTGTAACAAGAATATTACCGCAGCTTCTAGGTCAACGACCCCCATCTCCATCAGGTGTGTCGTCCAGTTTCCCTGATCACTTGAGCAAATGCTGAGATGGCCCCTTGTTTCGCTTCTGTACTTAAATGCATCTTCACTATCTGTGCACGTTTTCTAGAGTTCAGTGGGAAATATAATTATTCAAATTATCGTTCTCCACGTTGTCGCGGCAGGAATATTCTTTCACGAGGGTATATTCTTTCCGCAGGACATTAGGGATAAGAGCGAAAATCTATAGCTGATTTGCTTTTGAAAATAGATTTTGTAACACCAGAGGGAATATTTCTGATCAATGTTTCCCAATACACTCATTTCTTTCTGTATTCAGAATTCAACTAGTATATGTCTTAGGGTAGGGATCCCAGAATTAAGAAAACGTGGACAGAATGTAATTCTCCCTGTAGCACGTCACGCACAGTTTTTAACTGTTTTTGAAAAAAATATACATAAAACAGAGGTGTTAACCCCTCAGGTTGGTTGGTATTAAGTTCCCTCCATACTTCTTCCTTATTTCAAGGAGCGGAGCTTGCAAGAACATAGAGTACTTCCTTTTGTTGGATAACTATCTGTCCGTCCTCCCGTCTGTCCGCCTGCTTGTCTCAGTCCGTTTGTCTCTGTCTGTCTATCCGACGCTGACCTTCCGTTTGTCTTTGTGACTGTATCTCTTTGTGGCTGTCAGTGACGTCTGAGATGTCGGTGTGCGGACGGTGATGAATGCAAATCTCTTTTCGAAACCTCCGAAATCGGAACTAGGGCAAAAAGTGTTATTTCGGAATTAGAGAAGATAATTTGTAAAAAGTTTCTTTCAGCATGTTGATAATGTAAATGAAATTGGAAAATAACTTTAATGTCGACATATTTGCTCATAAATACGGATTTCAAGCCCGAAAAACGAAAGTGCGTTTGTGAAAGTTTGTCTCGAAGTCAATTGTGAAATTTGAATGCGAGGATACGTTGTGGGCGCCGCCCCCAGTCATAAATCGGCAGCCGTGCAGCGAGGGAAGTGTGGCCAGGGTGGGGAAGGGAAGGAGAAGGTGGTGGGTGGGGGCGGGAGAGGGGGAGGGTGGGGCTTGCGTGACGTCAGCGTGCCCGGTGAGCAGGTGTATCGACTGATCCTCCCGGGGCTGGCGCACCGCGCCGTCCGCCACTGCGATCGAACTGCCCGCAGGGCTAGTTAAACAGGCTCCGCCCCCGCAAGGACACGCGCCTTTCCCTCCCCCACCCCCTCACCCCCTCTCTCTTTTGGATTACTACTCAAATTCCAAACTGGAGACATTCATGACGGCAATTCAGCCGTAATGGATAATTTAATCATTACGTTCGTAACAACATCGACTATAATAATAATAATAATAAGAAGAAGAAGAAGAAGAAGAAGAAGAATACAGAATAATATAAAATAATATAGAAGAATTCAGAATATATCATCCCAAGAGCGCTGTCGAAAGGCTTTATCTTCCCAGAAACCAAGGAGGTAGAGGCCTGCTTAATATTTTCAATCTTTGCAGGTCACAAGAAAAGAAAATGCGAATGTACTTTCACGCCTCGGATAGTGTATTACTGAAGAATGTAGTTGCTGTAGATGCAAACTATTCAGCTCTAAATCTCCAGAAGACTAAAACCAACAATGAAATTGTTTCGCAGATGTATAACATGCAGACAGATTGGAAGAACACGACCCTTCATGGAAAATATCCTAATCTCTTAAATAACTCATCAGTTGATAAAGTCTCTTCTCTCCTGTGGTTGAAAATGGGATATTTATTTCCTGAAACTGAAGGATTTATAATAGCAATTCAAGATTGAGTAATAAAAACACGCAATTATGATAAACACATACTGAAGAGCAGTATAAAAGATGTCTGTAGAATGTGTATTCAACCAAATGAGACCATCGACCATGTGATTGCAGGTTGCCCAGTTCTTGCCAACACTTCATATCTAGGGAGGCACAATCAAGTAGCCAAAATAATCCATAAACAATTGGCATCAACTGAGACTAATTGAGAACCCTCCACCATTTTACAAATATTCACCTTCACCGGTTATAGAAAATAGTGAAATAGTACTCTACTGGGATAGGCCTATTGTCACTGATAAAAGTGTGGATTATAATCGCCCGGATATACTACTTATCAATAAAATACAAAAGTATGCAACAATCATAGATTTAGGCTGTCCACTGATAAAAAATCTCAATAAGACAGAATGAGAGAAGATTTCAAAATACCAGAATTTGGCAGCAGAAATCCAACATGTTTGGCAACTGAGCAAGGTTGAAATAGTGGCAAAAATCATCTCAGCCACAGGAGTGGTGACGGACCGATTTGCTTCAGGTCTTACAAAAATAGGATTATCAAAAGGAATCTGCATAACCATCCAAAAAGCTTTAATCCTACAGACTTGCCATATTGTGCGAAAATTCTTAAATTGAACGACGGACAAAGATGAATTTCTTCTCCGTCTTTCCTCCGATCTGTCACTACCAGTTGCATTTGCCAGAGCCTAAGTCGTATGAATAGATGAATGGTTCTCAATGCTTACTCAGAAAAGTATAGGAATATAAAATAATAATAATAATAATAATAATAATAATAATAATAATAGTAATAATAGTAATAATAACAACAATAACAACAACAATAATCTCAAATATACCGATCCGGGTAGCCGAGATCCCTAAGCCAGTAGTGCCATGGCGATCTTGGACCGAAGGATCGCGGGTTCGCGTTCTTCCTCGGGCATGATTGTGCTTGTGTGTGTTTTTGTGTTTGTGACTGTTCATTTCATCATCATCATCATTTCCTTACCTCATCCCCCAGGGCTAACAACCCTGGGGTGTAAAATGGACTCAGCGTTCAAATGCTGATCCCCGCTATAGTCACGAGCATAGCCCCTGGAAAAATGATTAGGCCTCGGTGGGTACAACTGCACGTTAGCGTGGTCCGTAGATGGCCAATTCGAGACCAAAATAAAATCTCAAATATGTTGTTAAAGATCCCAAATATATCACATGACTATCTTCTGTGGTCCCTGTGTTAACTTACATGCACTACACAGACACTCATGTCGCAAGACCAGTTGAGACCTTAGAGCTTGTCCCGGCCGAGGCAGTACCCCGCTTGGGGAGAGCCTCACAAGCCGGCCTGTATGTCGGCGCTAGATCTCTTGTATTCGTGGATTAAGAACATGGTCACTATGGGGTGGTTACATCCACTACACTTACGTGACAATGTTCTAAGTAGAAGACGTACCAGAAAACAATATTCACACATTCCATGCGTGTAATAACCTACCATGTAACTGCAGTTTGCTATTTGCTAGCTCCCGTAGATTTAAAATAGTGTTTGACTTCGCAGATATATTCGTTGGAATTTGTTAATAACCAACGCTGTTAGAAACATAACTTTCCATACTACCAGTATTATCCTTAAAACTGTCCCCCAAAATATCAATTACAAATAGCATTGGGTTACTAATATTCAAAAAGGCAAAATAGTTGCAAACAAAACACATATAACACTGTACCACGTGCGCTAAGAGAGTATATTTAAACGATAGGCCTCGACTGAATCTCTTAAAATCAGGTACATGCGACACATATCTTCGAACGATGCAAACGCTCATATTGCCGAAATGAAAACCTTTTCTCAGTTTTTTTTAGTTTGAATTTTTACCAACTTGTGAAGATTCTATATAATCTCACAAAGATATTTAATCCAAATTCAACTTATGTTCATCTAACATGAATCGAGAACATGTCTTGTTAATATAAAACAGCGTGGACACTAGAATAGTTTTGTTAGGCTCCAAAAATTTTCGCAAACTGAACGAGCTGCTTTTAAGCAAACGGCTCCACTGAAGTATGCTTCAATCGTTTCTATATCATTTCTTTGTACATCTCCGCTTATCTGAAAAATGAAATTACTAATATTTATTTTAAGCATTCCTCGGCTCGTATGCCGATTGCTACTTTTCTGATTGATTAGTGATAGAGCAGGCCTTAAGGTCTGAGCCTCGCCACAAATATAGGCCATTATTATTATTATTATTATTATTATTATTATTATTATTATTATTATTATTATTATTATTATTATTATTATATTATTACTACTATTATTATTATTATTATTATTATTTCGTGTTTCCAGGTGAGTCAACTGTTATGATCATTAGTCGATAGTTGTAGAGCATATTGCATCGCGGCAGGTGGCAGTGTTCCTCCTCCGCTGGTACGTAAGATCCGGAGGTAGCCTATACGTCGGGACCGGACATCATCCGGACAAAAAGGTTCTCACATGTGCAAGGATGAGGGAAGAAAGATCACAAGCGGTCCGAGGCCTATTTGTACTGTTGTGGAATTCGACAGATATTGATCGGAAAAATCAAGGGAAAAAACGGTCAGACTAGAACTCTCTCAAACAGCGAAAGAATTTGAGCTAACTAACTAGGCAGAGACGAAAACCCGCCACCGCCGGGAGTGGGACCCCCAAGACCTCCCGGTCAGCAACACTGAAGTGGCAACGATTGTTGCCCTGACCTAACTCAGTCGGCACAGTAACTGGATGAGAACGGTAAGGGTAAGGTTAGAAGGAGAAGAAATAGAAAAATAATTAATACCGGTGAAGGAGGTAGGATAAAGAAAAGGAGTTGGGGTGAGGCCAATACAAATCGTCAATTATGCTTAAGGAGGAAGTTGGAGGAGAAAGGAGGAAGTGTGCATGCAATTTTTTAAAGAGGCGTTTAAAAAGGGGGATTGGGAAGTATTATGAGATAAAATAGGGACGATGGCCACAAAAGAGAAGATAATTCAATGCGTAAGGGGAGTGTGCGGAGACAAGCTGCAAAATGGGGATAGAAGGAAAAATTAGTATAGAATACTAGGGTACAAAGGGTACACATTGAACCCTCCTGCTATTTAATATGCAGGATGAGTCACGTAACGTTAAGAACCTCCTTGAATTTTTGAACGGTTGAAGTTATTGCGATGCAGTTTTCATAAAAGGGAATGAGGAAATGAGGCTAGTAGATACACGTATTCGTTGCTATTTTATCGCTCTTATTGTTTAAGATAGTGAGGTAACTTTGTTCTTTAAATGGAACTAAACACATTTTCTGAGTACCCTAACAAGCGAAAAAGATGAATTCATTGATGTGCATTTTATTATATAGTAGATAAGCATTTTTGAGTATTTTTGATGTTTTCGCTATTCATGGTTCACGGAAATATTGAATGTAGCGGTCCGCCACTCATGGCCACGCAGCGCTTCACCTACAAAACGCGCTCGGGCGAAGGGAAGCTGGTTGCAGTATTTGAATGTATTCCAAAACTTCACAAAATCTGTTGCAATGTTTGTCCTCCACTCTGCTTTCCATCCTTCCGAATTTTCATATTTTCTGTCATACGTAAGGACTGAAGGAATTGAAAATAAGGATTTGTCATAAGTATGTATTGAATTAAAACTGTTTGTTACTTGAACTTAATTTATTGAGGTTACCATACGAAAATAACAGGATCTTAAAATTATATATATATATATATATATATATATATATATATATATATATATATGTGTGTGTGTGTGTGTGTGTGTGTGTGTGTGTGTGTGTGTGTGTTTGTGTGTGTATGTGTGTGTGTGTGTGTGTGTGTCCCTATACATTTATAATCGCTTGCAATATGAACTCTGTCAAAAACAAATAAAAACCTATTTACAACATATGACTTACAGTAGTTTTTACAGAATTAAGCATGGCATTAACTTTGATAAAATTCACTTTTCTTGCATGCTTGCTTTGATAAAACTTACTGCATTTACTGAGCTTAAACAGTATTTATTGTTTATGTCGTTCAATAACGAAGGAAAACGAACAAAAAGCAGGAAAGTGTGACTCATAACATACAAGGTGGGATGTAAAATATAATAACCAAATGAGCGAAAGCATAATAGAAAGTAAGTCGATTTCTTACTGCTTCTTCGATTTTCTTCGTCTCTGAGAATATTCCTCTTGATTACAAAGTGTTGTCATTCTGTGACGAGCCTTTCATCTTTCGAGGGTTTGCAGCTGACGCAAATGGGCGGCCTTCGCTTCTAAAACGTCGAGAGATCGGCTTTTAGATGATGTCCCCGATGGAAGAAACGCCGATGGTGAAAAGAGGTGAAGGGCAGAGGCCTGACCCGATAAACATCTCCCAGATTTCTTGGGGTGCGGTCGACTAAAAAGTTCTCCCCACTCCCTCACGCACCACCACGGCACCCCCTCCCCCTGGCGCCCTCCCGCGCCCTTTCGCCTAAGCCAAATGCCATGGCCAGGAAAAACGCGCCTTATCAAAGGTCAAGTCGAATAATGCTGCACGAATGGTCGAGCCATGCGTTTGTCGGAGTGCTGGAAAGGTGGAATGCGCAGTTAGGCTTCGACTGAAACGGACTGCAAAAATGTTCCAGGATATTTGCGTGCCGTTACTGTAAAACTCTTTTCGATGATTTCGTAAACTTCATTCTCCTTTGTCTTTACCTTTTATTCAACTTTCCTTGACACCGCACAGGTGTGAGATGTCTGGTACTTTTCACGGCCATGACGGTCACCTAACCGATAAATTCAAAGAACTAAAGAGGAGGAACTTCCCAAGACCGACATAACACACGCGGGCGCAAAAACAGTGACACCACCCAAAAGATACTACTCTGAGGTAATGAGACATCTGGAAATACAATGTTCTCTTATTGGCGAGACCCTTACAAGTGGGAAATGTTAATATAATTAATTATATTCGTATATTCTTTTAAAGTTATATTTCAATGTTATTATTCTCGATTTCATGTAAGATGTCAAGTCTGTTCAATATTAACTTTCTTTTCGGAGTTATTTTAATTGAGATTTTAAAAATATACCCCTCTACGTGGACGTCACCTTCCACGCCAACTGAGAACTGGTCACCAGACGATCATCACCAAAATCACAGGTGAAGAGGTCAATTCAAAGTTAACAATAATTACTACTGAAGTTTTCAAAATCATTATACTCCAAACGCCGAGTTTTGTACAAGGAAAAGGAGTCATGCATTGTTGGCAATCCATGCAAAGGGAGCTGTTTCTCACTTCTATTGTTGGAAAGGGTGAACAGGTTTAAGGAGAAAGAGTAGGGGTTAGTTCAAAAATTACGAATTTCCTGAAGATTAAAATGTAAATAAAATCTCCCAACCATTTAGAAGTGAACGAATTGGCTTCAGCCAGAAGGAAATAAAAGTTAATATCAATCAATCTAAACCAATCCTAGTATTTCCTTATGAATTATTTTCCTCATTGAAAACAATTTAGAAACTACAAAATAATATGTCAAAATTAACAAAACTCAGGCACGAGCAATGATAGATGATAAACGAACTGTTAAATACTACACATATAATTGAAGAAAGAATTATGATACTGAAAAAAGTATAGAAAAGGTAAAGAACGGAAAAGTGGAAAGCATACATAGATATTTGAATAAAAGCAGTTTGCTCCCGTGGTGAAATGCTCTGAATTAGTTGCGTGGCGCGTTCATTCACGAGACGCTTTGTCGTCGATGTATCGATCGCGATGAGAGCCATCCATGCTCACGCACACGCACAGTTGCTACTTCGACACGTTGAACCTTCCTGATTGTGTTAGGAAAGCACTTATTCACATGCACTCGCCACTTGAACTCTGTGAGTTATTGAAAATAATGATGTTCTAGTAATGTGTTGAAAATAATGTAAATATGAGTGTAAAAACATTGGTCTCGAAGGAATATAAGGGCTGGAAACGTGAGCATAACTCAGTGAGGAAGGAAACGCAAATTACTTCCACATAATGTACTACATGTTTCGGTTTCCGAATCTGGTTAATTCCAGAATTAGCCGGTTTATTTTCACGTTCTGCGGTCGCCCTGGGTCGTCCAAATTGCTCGGGTGGACACACCTTAGAAGTCTTGGCTATAAGCGCCGCGGGTTCGCATCCCGCCTCGGACGTGGGTGCATCTGTACAGGGGCATGGTCGGGGGTTTTCCAAACCGTCAGGAGGCGGCAGGACGATGGGAGGAGGGTGGGAGCTGGTCAGCCGCTTGCAAGCGGAGTGAAGCGCAAAGCGTCCATGGCCCACGCGTGCGCGCCACCTGTCGCTCCTCAACAAGAAAACTGTTACGGGTCGCTACCAGAGGCGTATCTACGGTACGGCAGACATGGCACGGACCATGGCCGCCGCTCACAAGGGACGCTATTCAGAGTATACCCGCGAAAACAAATAACAAGAACCCTAATTTGAAGTATCCTGACAGGGACGCAAATTCTATGCTTGCCATGGGCCCTTGAATACCTAGATACGCCTCTGCTCGCTACAGATGTGTAGGTACTGTGTAGGTGCTGGTACTGCACGCTATGGATCTATGGCCCTCGGCGGAGCGAAGGCTGATGCACGTGCATCAAGGTGTCGAAGAGCAGAGACTTCGAATCTTCGCTGTTTATTACAGGGAAACAACTATTATTGAAAGTAATAAATCACTATTTACACTTTGCTTGCTTGCTTGCTTACGTGTTTAGGAACTGGATTTATCCACTTTTTCGTTATCAGGGTCCTGTAATAAGAGTTATCTCCCGAAAATTCGCCGTTTTTTCGCGCGGCATTACATAACTTTCTCTCTATTCCGTAGCGAGAAAGTAAAAAGACCATTTCTCAAAACTGCTATTTTATACATGAAAAAAAATTACAAGGAACACAACAAAAACAAACAAAATTACAAAACAAGGAACGTATTTTTCGTAAATTACGTGTTGCGAATATTGGTTTGAGACACTTCGATTTTTAAGCGACGGCCGGAGTTCTTACGTCAGGGCAGCTGCTTAGTATAAAGGTAAGGCGCACGGCACGTTAACTCGGAGGACCTGAGTTCATGTTTCGGTGCGGAAAAAAGTTTTGCTGGTTGAAAACACTATTTGCAGGTCTATGTAGTAGTATAATATTTCGTAGCAGTTACAAAAAATGCGAGAGAGTATGTGATGTGGTAGCACCACTAGTTTTCTTTCCAGAACATGGGTTACCACGTAATGGAATAAACACTCTCCAAATTCCTAGTTTGTATCTTGCAGGATCCTATTGTAGAGCGAGGGAATCAAATAACGGCCTGCTTATGGAGGTTCGTGTATTTACGTAAGAAATAATATTGATTTTTACCATATCAGAATATAATTTGTATGCTGTGGAAAATGTTTTTGAAGTAACAGTCGTACATGTTACTACGCTCAAAATTGATCTTAATTGCAAGCAGAAAATACGCGAAAAATATTCGTTTTAAAAAAAATTGACCTGCATTAAAGATCTGATTTTTTGAACAGATTTCATTTAAGAAAAATTGCCAATATTTTACTTTTCCACTATTAACTTTTTGAAATTTTCGAAAAGACAGAGAGTTTGTCAAAAATGATACCAGCTCGATTTTCTTTGCAGTTCTTTACTACATACGAGGGAAAAACAAAGAAATTATTTGGAGCCATTTTTGAGAAAAAATGTTTAAATATTCCCTCTCTACCATGCAAAATTACGCCAAAACTATTAATATTTCTGAAAAATGTACTACATACATTTCTTTCAAGATCTGTGAAAGAACAGATGGAAAAAATTTCTACCTTCAGTAGAAAAGTTGTAGGAAGACGCCAAAACAGCAAATTAATTATATGTATTTTCTGAAAATCAGGGATTTCAACGAAAATGGGATCTGCACCATTTTCATACGTCTCTTTTATGCTAACCGAGGGAAACATTTAAAAATCACTTTGGAGCCATTTTTGAGAAAATTTTGAAGTTATGAATCGGCTTTACCCTTTTGCCACCTGCGTTGATCTCAGACAAAAGAACTGGCGTATGGGTGTACGGGTAGACGGCCGGACAGACAAGAAAGACGGACTGACATAGATCTTGTCATTAATCGTTTTTTTAGGTATCAAGGACCCACAAAAAATATATTCTGGCTACACGTGTTAGAAGTAATTTACGATAAATAGAAACAAGACTTATCCACATTTCCGTTACCAGGGCTCGGCAAGTGTTTTTCTGTAGAAAATTCGGCGTTTTTTGGCGCACGATTACAATAATTTCCCTTCTTCAAAAGTAAGAGCAAGAAAGTGCGAATTATAATTCACACAATCACAACTAAATGTGAAATATTAGTTTTTAAGGCCCTAAAACGCTTCATTTGGAAGTTATTTAACGATAAATTAAAAAATTCTGCCGAGTGTTGCGGTTTGTATTTGATATGAATATTTATATGCGTTTTTTTCAACAAATCCTTCATATTTTTAAAGTCAAAGTGCAATTCGTCACGACTCCGTTAAATTCCCTCTCTTTAGAGACGTAATTTATAAAGACTGTTTGCATGTGAGAGCCGCAAGAGGTATCCATAATACTGAAATAATATAGGAGACGATGGGTTTGGCCAAAGACTTTTTTCACAGACCTTAGTTATTAAAAATTCTTAGACATAAAAACACAGAATCACATTACTATAAAATGATTCATGAAAAATAGTTTATGAATGGTAATGATAAATAAAAACCTTTAACTTTATAATGTGATTTTGTATATTCTTGTTTTAAAAAAAATTAAATAACTAACATTTATCAAAGAACTATGTGCCCAAACTCTTCTAATAAGAGAAAAATTGAATATTTCAAGGAAAAGCAATACTTGGATAATACAAAGAATTAGAACAATCTTGTAAAAACAAAGATCCTCTATACTTTATTTGTATACATTATAACGTATCACCGATCTCCAAGTCTATTTTCACAAATGAGGAGCGTTCATGCAAATAACACGACAATCAAATCAAACAGCGAAAAACACATTGTTGATATGTTATCGCCTTTTCAAACGATGTAATAAGCTGTACTGCTTACCAGTATAGTTTCAATAGTCTACATAAACTACTGGGAGCGGTAGCTCAGTGCATCAACTGATGTCACTGCAGCGCCTCTGACCGGGAGGTCCTAGGTTCGAGTCCTGACGGCGGCAGGATTTTCGACACTAGGTTTACAGCGAGGTCGAATTCAGTCGCTGTCTTCTAGCTGTCGGCTGCTCTGATCGGTAGTTTTCCGTGGTTTCTCCGATCAACACCAGGCGAATGCCGGAGCAGTACCCAACCAAACGGGCCACGGACCGCGCGCTATATTTCCTTCCTCTTCCTTACCATATCCTTTCCCCTTACACACAAACTTACAGTAATACGCACTGTCTAGTGTTACCACATATTCCGGGAGACCGGTCGGGAGCTTCGAGCTTGTCCCCGGCTGATGCGGTGCCTCGCTGGTGGGTGAGTCCTGATTGACTAGCCGACGGTAGGTCGGCGCCGGATCTCGCCATCTAGCGGGGGAAGATCACCGCCATCTCCCGATAAAAACATGCACTTCAGTTACGGGACTAATGACCAAATCCGTTGACACGCCCGGAAACACGAAAAATCAATCAATCAAAATATACGTATACTGCTATCAAATCAGTTATGTGGCAATAATTCAGGTTAAAAGTTGGACATGTTGGCATTTCCTTGGAAAATTTGGACATGTCTGCATCTGTCCGAAGCACTTGCGGACATGTTTCCTTTTGCATAAAATAGGCGACTATTATCATCACATTTGATTGGGAATAGCAAAGTATTTTACTGTAGTGCGTATGCCAAAAATTTATTTTTCCAAACAGCCAAAACTACTACAACAATTTATAAAGCTAATGTAACCATTTTTTGGCCTCTAAAGAAATTACAAACAATTAAAATCTTTATGTACCAGCCGTGATCATCTTCTGAACTATCACAATTATATTTCAGTTCTTGACTATCCATTACAGTTTGATTTTCAGCTATTGGTCCATCAAGAACAAAGCAATACCATTCCAGGCCAGCAGTATCAGAAGAATTCTCACCATTTATCTCCTAAATGTTCAGTGAATAGATCTGCTACTTTTGATCTCTTCGCTAGTGACAACTGCTAAAGGCTAAATTGTACCATATTTGTTAACGAAAAACCATGTTTCCAAAGGGTCAAAGCTGGAAATCCATCTAGTCTAAAATATTGTTGTGGGTTAACTTTGACGGTATGACTCTTCTTCCCTCTCATTGTTTTGTGAATAATGATTCTCTTCACATTTCTGACATTCTGTACGCACATACTGCACATACTACTCAAACTTTTTGTGACTTCCCATTCTTCTTCTCCTTCTTCTTCTGCGAGTGGAACTACACCATGCGGCGTCTCTCGCACCCAAGCTTCCGTCTTCTTCTATCTTGCCAATCATCTTCGATGGGACGATCTTTCATTGTCTGTCGCACACCTTCATACCATGCGAGTCTTGGTCTACTTCTCTTTCTGTGCATTGGCACCTGCCACCTCACTTTTTTAATGGCCATCTTTCCTCCGTCATTCTTCTAAGATGCTCATACCATTTTAACCTTCTCCCTTCTATTGTATTCATTATATCCGAAACGCCACCCCTTTGCTGCTTTATATTTTCAATCCTGATTCTTTCCATTGACATTACACTACAGCTGCGTCTCCAAAACTCATTTCCATAGCCTTTAACTTTTCCTCAATTTTTTTAGTTCTCCCACAACTCAGCATCATAAAGTGATATACTTTCCACAATTGCTTTATAAAATTCTAATTTTCACTTTATTAGGAATATTTTTATTCCATATTATTGAATGCAATTGCCAAATAGCAGAGTTTCCTTGCCGAATGCGATGTTTAATTTCCTCTTCACTGCCCCCATGGTCTGTTAAAATTGTTTCTAAATATTTATACGTCTGACAGTACTTAACAACCGAGCCATCTTCCATTACTAATTGATTTTCAAGCCCAATTTTCCATATTCCTCATTTAATTTCCGTATCATAGAATGTGCATCGTCTTCATCCTCTGCTTCACTTGGTCATCTGTAGAATTTATTGAATATACCATATCGTCATTAAATTTTATTCTCATCCTTTCACATCTTCCAATTTTTTAGACCTTCTCCTAGATATATTTTGAATAGGGCTGGTGCCATTCTTCTAATAAATAAAATAGAATGCTGTTGTGAAGGCTACACAGACGGAATGAACCACATGGCATGAGCAGTCACGTGATCGTGAAACATGACATCTTATTGGTTACATGAACATGTTCTTTATTGCTTGTAGCAACACTGTGGACATATTGGATTTTTCCAGAACCTCGTATGTTTTCAAGTAAAATTATTAAGGATATATTTACTTTTGCTTCTCCACTTCAGGACAGAAGATGCAGCTGACAATCATAAGGATTACTGCAAAGCTAACTCAATTTTTCTCCGGTGGACATGTTTGTTTTTGCATGAACGCTCCTAAAATACAAAAGCATTTTAAGGATAGTTATAGTTCAAGCCAAGAAAATAGAAAATGATCAGGATTGTTTGAATGCTAGAGACAAAAATAAATTTATGTGAAATACCTTAAAAAATACATCATCTCGATAATTTGTAGAAAATGTTGTTTTAAAAGATATTGACAGAGAAGTAAGCAATACGGTAAAAGTTTTAAGTCTCTTTAACCATCGCTTTTCGAGAATTGCGGTTGATCTCACGAAAGAACTAAAACCACAAAATTCAAAATTATACATTTCCCCGAACAGTTTTGACACTACGTTTGTTTTAGAATGGTCTCCCAGTGCAATCCACAGAATGGCCATTAAACTAAAAAATAAATGAGGAGTCCCTATTAAAAAGCACATTGACAAAATGTTGCTTTCAAAATTACCATAACGAATTCGTGGTATTATCCTCGATATCTTCGTACCTTAAACATCGATCGCGAAGTTTAAATACCGTCCTGTCACGAAAGAATATTACTTACTTATCTTTCCTATTGTTTGCCAATTGAACACGGAGTCCCGCAGGGGTCGATCCTAGGTCCTATCCTCTTTCTTTTAAACGATATGCAGTCGTCCATTAGGAACAGAAGAACAGATCTCTTTACTGATGACACGAATGTATTTTTGCTAAAAAGAAACAATAAATAGTACGGTTTCAAATTGGTTTCATAACAACAAATTAACAATTAAAAAAGGAAAAATTGCTTCAATGCATTTTTTCATTTCAAACTAGAAATCGTATGCGCTATTGAAAATGAACAATATGCAATTGGCTGATGATAAGGTAAGAAAATTCGTGGATCTCTCAATTTAGTCAAACCTCAAGTGGAATATCTTTATATTTTTTTTCATTTATTTCCGCTTGACCTGAAGGCTCTCAGCAACCGAGTACGATACATTGAGGGCACACTGAATTATATTAGCATTGTTTAGGAGACATGATCGACAGATGAAAACATTGAGTATACGTAGACGTAAAGGAGATTCAATATGTTTGTGGATTAAATGTGCGAAGCCACATCAGGTATATTATGATCAGGGAGGGTCGAAGAAATGTCGTGGTAGTTTCCACTTTGGTCTATTGTGGAGAGGATTTTCTTTTCAGATTTTGAAATGTACGGCTGAGGGAATCTGGGGAATTTTAGGATAGAAGCGAGAGGATAGGAGGGAGAAATGGATGCAGATAATGCCGAGTTCGTTGTATACTGGGATTTAGGTACAAACCTGTGATCTTTTGCAATGGTTCGGAAGAATTTCTTTTTGAAAATCTGCATTTTTTCGATATTTGATTTGCTGGTCGAGGCCCAGATAGGAGAAGCTTAGAAAGATTGGGCTGATGATTAATTGGTATTTATTAATAGGTGAGTAACAACATGAAGTCTCAGGGCTGATGACATTTTGAGTGTGAGATGGAATTAAAGGGGTCCACGGGTGGTCAGAGTTATTCTGAGAATAATATTTTATTTCCAAGTGAGCCTCCTATCAAATAGTGAATGAAGATATTTGACTAACTTGTTGTTTTGGAGCCAAGTTATATTTGGTCCTTGATATTTGAGAGGGGGAGGATTATTTAATCTGGGGAGCGTGAAGATTTTGGCTTTTTTAAAAGTAGTTTTTATTATCCTTGTTCGACATTATGTCTTTCAAGGGTTTTATGTTACATAGTATATACAATTTGTTTTTAAACCACATTTCATCATACACGTACAATGTTTGAAAACAAAAATATTGACAATATAAGACAATAACTAACAACAATACCCAGGAAGGGTCCTTCAGACAAATACATACAATATTTGGATTAAAAACATAAATATTGAATTTAGAAATGTTGTAACGTGAAGATTTTGGCTTGACTCTTTGCTGAATTTATCTGCATGTGCCATTTCTTGGCACAGTCGGTGAACTGCGAGAGATGATGTCGCAGGTCTTCTTGTGCTGTGTCAATATCACGGTTTGAGGAACATATAGTAGTATAATCAGCAAACAATGCAATGGAGGTATGTGCGATGTTTGGAATATCGGCGGTATAAAGTGTGGTAATACCGTAATAAAATATTTTTTAGTGTGTGCTCTTGGTTTTATGAGGAAAGATGAAAGAGCTTCAGGAAGGCGGACTGAAAAAGTCCGATTAGCAAAGAAGCTTTTGATAATATGAATAAGATAATGGGAGGGGGGCAATGTAGATATGTTTGTATAATAGTCTTTGATGCCAGACGATGTCAAAAGCTTTAGCTACATCGAGAAAGATTGCGATTGTGTGTTTCTTTTCATGGAAGCCTCCGATTATATCTTCGGTTAGTCTTAATATTTCATTTGTGGAAAATAGTGGTTGAAAACCGAATTGGTGCGGAGGTATGACTTGGAATGTACTGATATAGATTAATTTGGTGAGGATACATTATTCAAACATTTTTCCTAAGGAGGGCAGAAGACTAATTGGGCGATAACTTGACGGGTCGTTTTTTGGTTTGTCTGGTTACAGAATGGGAATAATGTGGGCGTGTTTCCATTTGCGAGGGAAGTACGACAGGCGAAGAGATGCATTGAATATTGATGTTATATGTCAAATGGCTGTGAATGGAAGGCGTTTAAGTTCGTATGTTGGAATTACCACTGGAAATTTTTGGGGGAGCGACAGATAAAAGATTCACGATTCGGATGGCATCTTGGGACTGTTGTTCTAGTTTGGAGGATTTCTTGAAGAAGTATGTTACCATGGAGGGGTTTTTCTGAAGGATGGAGAGTAAAGGTTGCGGCAAAGTATTTACCTAGTACTTTGCGCTTATCTGCAGGTGTAGTTGCTACGGATGCTGTGGTTGTTAGGGAGACTATATTTGTGTGTTTGCGCAAGAGACGGCAAGTGATATTCCACAGCGTATGATCGGTTGGGTTGGCGGTTTGAGTTTGAAAGTGAAGATACTGTAAAAAATGCCTTACTATTTTAGTGAGTACGTTTAGGTACTATTTTAAGAAGGGAGTAAAGTGGTGCCAGTGATTACGTATACATCTTTTGTGATATAACAGATTCTTTAAGACTGGTGGAATAGGAGGTAGTGGGTTGCGCTAATGTAAGGGAGGAGCTATTAGGCCTAAACTATTGAGAATAGTGTGGGCAAGGAATTCAATCACTCTGACAATTTCTTGACAGTTTTTCAGCGATGGAAGTAGTAGCAGAATGCGAGAAATCAGGATCTGAAAATGAGGCCAGTTGACTTTTTGTAGGTAGTATGCCTGGGCGGGGCGATTATATTTTAATGATGTATTCAAGGAGAACAGACGAGGGCGATGGTCTGAAGGGAGAGCGGTGTGTGGCTCTACGATAATATTATAGCTAATGTTGCTACAGATACCGAAGTCGAGAATGTCTGCTTGTATTGCAGATTGGTAGGTATCATAATTTAGAGAATCAGGAGCATGCACTGTTATATTTAATCTTTCAATATCTTCAAGAAGAAGGGAGGATTGATTCTGCTACCCCATACTGTATTCTTGGTGTTCCAGTCCCATACAATAATTGTAGATTGATTTGATGAAAATTGCGGATGGATATCACCGGTTTTGTATGAAATATTGGGGGTTTATATACGGAGGTCACGATGAAGTGGGATTGTCCAGTTACATGTACCGCAACGGTGGTGGCGGTGTTCCTCCCACGCTAGAACATGAGTTCCGGCGCCAACTTACACGTCGGGATGCGGGGACTCCCAGACATGTCTGCTAGCGTGGCACCGCTCCCTGCCGAGACAAGCTCTGAGCTCGTAACTGATCCCCTGATATGTGTGGAGTGTAGTACATGTAAGTGTAATAAATATATGTGTGTGTGTGAAGAGAGAGGAGAGGACGGTGATGAGGAAGGAAAAAATCACGCGCGACTCGTTTGTTAACGACCATCGCCGACGTCCTCCAGGCGAGAGCTCTCATGGAACACGCAGGTCCTTAACGCGCGTTTGCATCCTCGATTCATGACCTGTAATTACCCATTTTCTACATTCTCTGATCGCTGCAGGCTAGTTCAAATGAAACAACGGCCCTTAAAATAGTAGTAATGTATCAAGGCTGTGAAGTGGTAATTTTTCAAGCAAGGGGAATAGGGAACCGAAGCAGAGCGAAGCGGAGCCGTGTTACACTAGTCGCATTATGCGCTCCGGTGACGTGTGACGGCCGCAAGCGTACAAAAGGCACCCGAGATTATGTTAGCAGAAATCACGCCATCGGTCTCGCCATCTCATCGAATGTTCGTGCTTGGCCTTTGATGAGTGAACCGGACAGGCGAAGCGGCATTTCCGCACGGTGAGCTCGCCTTCATCGTCGCCGCAGAGACCCATCCCGAGAGGGGGCCCGCCACCTGACTCCGATCCAGAACCGGGTCAGCTTGAAGGACGGCCCCGTGCAATTGCGGAAGGGGTTGGTCATCGGCGCAGTAACGTGCCGAATTTATTTGCATAAACCGCCACCAACGAAAGAGGATAGACTTTAGCAGTAAACAAGCAGTAAAAACTGATTTAAAACTTAATATCAGGCCTTCCACTATTCAAACATTTTTGGGCTATAATGAATATTATTTTTAGAAATGCCAAGCGAAAACCACTCATTAATTGAGGAATAGGTGAAAAATAGTAGAATATGCTAAAAAAATCGTTTTGTAGAGTACTGGTTCGGATTTTTATTTACTGAAGAGGAAAACAATTCATGTTCTTTCAAGCAAACTAAACATGTATAAAATAAAGATGACATAACTACAGAGAAATAAATGCTTCCTTCAGTCACGCATGGTGATTGTAGAGTCATAGTTTGAGGTTTTTTGAATGCAGCTGGAGCAGAATCTTCAAAGTTATTACGTTAAACTATATGTCTTCAACAT
The DNA here is from genome assembly GCA_011170035.1 of Teleogryllus occipitalis. NCBI lineage: Eukaryota > Metazoa > Arthropoda > Insecta > Orthoptera > Gryllidae > Teleogryllus > Teleogryllus occipitalis. The sequence goes on from BLKR01000448.1 coordinate 301,821, forward strand.
TACATAACATTGTTATGACTAGGAAGCGGATTTTGATGACCTAAACATTGTCAAAAATTGTCAATAAAATGATTTTTAAATGTTTTTAAAATGGCCTAAAAGCAAAGAAAATTAGGTAAAAAAAATTATCAAAACCAGTACAGGTTAACAATCAAGCTGTTGAATATATTACTGATGTAATCGAAGCTTCTTTCTTTCGTGCAAGTGAACTCAACTTGCACACTTTTGGTTTGAACTGCTCTTTACCAGGCAATCTGTCGTTATCGCGAAATCGGCCGAATCGACAGTAGCGCTGATAGGCGCCTCAGGAATCTGAGATTACATACTCACAACGGCTGACATTAAAACTTCTGAGAAAAGAAATCGAATAGGTTACTTAAGAATCCTGTGGAGAACATTTGTTGCATCTCATAAATATTATGTGAAGCAAGTACAATTAAAATTATATACAAACAATTAAACCAACGAAAGAGGCTATACAAATGTCGGGAAAAGCAAAAATTACTTATTAGTCGAAATAGACGGAAAATGCAAAAAATTATCATTAAAATTAGTCATTTCCCTTCGTCATAACATTAAATTAATGTCTATACTGAAAGACATTGTTCCAAAGTGAAAAAAACTAGAGGTGCCAAAACAGCATGTACTTTCTCGTCCGTATTTTCAAGCAAACTTACGTAAAAAGGAGTATAATTCTCGAAAAATTTTACAAGATCTTATTTCAAAAAATATCTTCGAGGAATTCATTAAGAGACAAAAATCTCTATCTTCATAACTGTAGTTATAGAAGACGCCAAAGAATTTTGAACTTTTGCAAATTTCGAAAAATCAGGGATTTCTGCGAACGTGAGAACTACACTATTCTCAACAAAAAATACGCAATCCAACAAAAAATGTAATAAAAAACGATGGGCCATTTTTTTGAAAATGTCCTAGGGGCTTCATGTAGACCACCCTTCAAATTTAAAATACCGGTTTCAAATTCAAGGAGCTGCGACATCGGCCAGATTGGGGAATGTCAATTTTGGAGAAATTTGTCTGAACAGTTTAGCCGCCAGCGTTGTTCACAGACGGGCAGACGGACGGACATACACGTTTTGCCGTCATTCGATTGTTCGGTATCAAGAACCCACAAAACATGGATTCTGGCTACACCACGTGTCAGGATGGATGTATCCACTTTTTCGTTACCGGGGCCCTGTAATAAGAGTTTTTCTGCTGAAAATTCACCGTTTTTTCCCGCAGCATTACATAACTTCCTCTCTACTCCGTAGCAAGAGAGTAAAATAATGTTTCATTAAAATTCTCCCCCTACTTAGGCGAATATATTGCGGTAACGGGGTGCGCCCGCCCTCAACCAGTTCCGCCGCCATCCAGAATTATTGGGACTTTTAGGCAGCTGTTTTCATGCACGATGACGATGGCGCACACGGGTCTTACTTTTAATTAAGCATTTAATATAATGTTCCAAAATACACCTCACTTTCACAGCCACTATATATCTAATATAATCCAGTTTTTACGAGTATGAAGATACTTTAAAGTGAACACTGTAATAGAAATCTTTAAACATTGCGATTTTGAAAATATGGAGATGGGCCGAAGATCAGCACCAAACTTCCTCGATTTATGCTTAGAAGAAAGGCAACCGATCATCATTAACAGGTCAAACCGAATATTAATAGCAACGCAATGAATCAAAAGAATGTCGAAACAAATTGTAGGAATTTGTGAAGCATTTCAATTTCTCAAATTTTACTTTTTCGCCTTACTACGTACTTACGCAGTAAAGAAAAAGCATTGTAATGCTGCGACAGAAAAACTGAGAGGCCTACGTAGCGTTTACGTTTATACAGGAGGAACTTATGCCTTATCAAAGACCGGAGGTAGTACGTGTCGAAAGAAAGAATAATATAAGCTGAACTCGTGGCTCATTGAAAAGTCGCAAGCCTTTCACCACTGAGGTCCGGGTTCGATTCCCGCCGAATCTCATGTGAAATTTGTTCCAACAAAACGAGTTCGGCTGCTTCACAAGGGCTAGTCCAACCCCTGTGAAGTGTCCTAAACCCTACCCCTATCCTTATTCCTTCCTAATTCTGGCCGCTGGGTAGTGACGCAGGAGCGCGCGGTGGGAGGCGCGTACGCGGAGATGCTACCTGGCGGTCCTCTTGAGAACCGACTACGACGAGACGCGACAATGTTAACGGAGGATTACTCCATAAAATAAAAACAAGCGCAGTAATAGGAGGATTACTCCGAGAAGCGCAAAGCGCTCAACGCCCCCCAAGGGGCTTGGAGACGCGTTGCGTCGAAGTAGACGCAACATTATTTTGACAGTTGCTTTCAGTAGTATATGATGTTATCCTGTTTATCTGCTTTATATTCTGAATTCTTTCAAATTCTTACTTTCCAACACATAGCCAGATGAAATTAAACAATTAAAATTGGTACACAAACTTTTCGATATTCAAGACACTTGGTAGAAAATCGCCGGGCTTTTACGTTTGACAACATGCGTATGGAATTTGTAACAAAGTGTAGCACGGAAATTGTAAAAATTAAGTAAAATTGTAAGGCGAAAATACATTGACGTTAAGTTATCGCTTTATTTCCCTTTCAATAGATAGTAAATATCCTACATTAGCACAGATATTTTATCAAGGTAAATATTTACTTCAAATATATCTCCCAGAAAGTAAGGTAGATTATAATATGTTTGTCCAGGAATATATCCTGTAATTCCATGCATGCTTCTCCTGATATTTTATCAAGAAAGTTTTATAAAGGAAATGAAACGTTCTTAATTTTAATTGCATATTAATGTACATATTTCCGAAGATGTAGGTTATAAATACGTATTTTTGAAAGCATATTTGAAGATTAGGGCATAAAAATCCTCTCCCTACTGATCAACAATTCTTACAAACGATGCGGTGCTTTCTAAGAAATTAATGCAAATGATGCAGTGCATTCTAAGAATAGAGCATCATTAATCGACAAGCCAAGCATACGCCAGTGACTTATAAATGCTCTCGCCCAGATGTAGCCAACAGAGGGCGAAATGCGGATCGTATACCAGACAGACGACGACAGTCAATCCATCATAACCCAACGCAACTAGTAATGCAACGCCAACATGACCAGCGGTGATTTCAACAGCCCTCATCTCAGTCTCTCACGTTAAGTGCAATGATACCACATGGCAATGTCAATATTCTTCTAAATAAAGCTACCTAATAACTATCTGCCAGATGAGGGCACTGCAATTACTTCAAAGTGCAACCGTAACATCAGTGCAAGTTCAGAACCAATCCCGAAAGGGCCAGTGGAAACCGAGGGCCATAGTTGTTCAGATCAAAACATGCAACCTAACAAAAAAAATCGTGTTAAACAAAATTACGAGTATTACATTTGTCAAATCTGTTTTGAGTGGGCATAACACTCTAACAAGCCTGCGAGAATAACAATATACTACCAGATTCAGAAACTCCATTTCCAAAAACATTAGAATTTATTCCATACATGATAACAATATTACAAACAACGTAGAATTAAACAATAGAAGTCCACGTTTGTAAGCAGTTTACCTAAGCCTTCAACAATAGCAATGCTAAAATTAACTTCCACAGAGCAGAAAACTTCAGAAAAGATATCAAATATTTTATCAGCGCTAACAAACAGTTTTATTCCTACAAGTATCCAACCACCTAAGAGTTATATGTTCTCTACAAAACATTCATTCCTCCATCTCTCAAGAGAAAATATATCAAGATTTAAAAGCTAAACATCCTTCTCTCATCAATTGAAACAACTTAATCAAAACAATGCGCCTGTATCTGTGATAACCGCTGAATGCTTAGGAGGACAAAACATAGAAATAATACTTCAAATTAAACCGAATATGTATCCTAAAAGTAACTAGTGGTGCTACAGAATGGCACAAACTTTCTGGTAGTCATGTTTTCTAATTTCCTAGGTGTAAACTGACTTTACGATATTGCCTCATCCTCTCGGCAGCTGCCATCTATCGTCGCCCAAAGTACATTTTCTTGACAATTTCTTTACTTTCAGTTTCCTAATAGTAGAACCGAAATATGACTTCAAAAATATTAAAGAAGAGTAAAATCTCCTAAATAGAAACTTTCATTGAAACATTTGGAACCGTATTTAAAAAAAATTATTTTAAGCGTAACTGTAAATGGGAAATTTGAAGCTCTTTCTCACAGGAATCTATTGAGTTCTCGCAAAATTTCATTTAAAGTCATTTGAAGCCCTCCTACTGACCAATGTAATAATGTATACAAATCGATGAAAATGTACATGTGCTTTAAATAATATTAAGAAAAGTTTCTCGAAAACTCAACAGGTGTCTGTAAAAATGAGCTCAAATTTCCGCATTTTCAGAAACGCTTAAACGACAGTTTCTTGAAATTGGCATGAAAATTTTTCTTCAAATTTTTCCAATGGATAGTGTTAATTGCACGGTTTAATATGAAGTAAAGTTTATTTTGTTGTATTCCATTGTTTTTTCAAAAATTACACAAATGTAATTTTTTTCAAATATCTCTCACGCCGTTAATATGCACATTTTAATGAATAATAACATTAACAATAAAATTATTGCATTTGTTTGTGGAAGTACTTCAAATGACTTCAGATGAAGTTTTCGAAAACTCAACAGATTCCTGTAAAAAAGAGCTTCACATTTCGTTTTTGTAGTTCGAGGGCAACGTTTAATCAAAAACTTTCAAGTCACATTTGAAAAAAAATTTAAAATGTTTTTCAGGTTTCATGAAAAAAATCCAGTTAAATCCCCAAAGCTTCATTTTTTCAGATCGTTTGTAAAATATCATTTTTGGAGAAAATCGGCTGCACGGTTTAGCCGCTAGCGTTGATCATGGACGGACGGACGAACCGAGAGACTGACGTTCCGTCGTCAATCGATTTTCCGGTATCAAGGACTCACAAAATACGGATTATGATTTCACAACGTAAGAGGAAGTAATTTACTATATAGAGAAACAAAAGTTATTTACTTTTTCTTTACCAAGGTCTAGCAATAAGCCTTTTTCTGTCGAAAATTCGCTGCTTCCCAGCGCACGGTTACAATCTATTACTTTTCTGGTCTTACATAGAGCGAGAAATAAAAATTTACAAAACAGCATTGTCGCTTAAGTCGCAAATATATTGCAAACAAAATTCGCAAATTGAGAAGAAAAATGAGAAAATTGTATAATTATAGGCATCGCAGCGAGGCACATTACAGAAATTCCAACAAATTATGAAAGAAATAGAAAATAAAAAGGAAAGTGCGCAAGAACCTATCTTACGTTAATTTTAGATGATAACAAAAACGCTTGAGCAACTTTTTTTAACTATGAACGTCACCGACGAGGTAAACAGAAGGACGCACCTCCTATAAGATGGCATAATGTAGATATTTTTGATGATGAAGAGAAAGCCAATGTATTCAATAATTATTTCTGTTCTGTATACAAACAAAAGCGAACCAAATTATAATAGGGCACAACAACGTGGATCGTGCATTCAAAATTGGTCAAACGGAAGTACGCTCACATTTGAAGAACATGAAAAACTAAGTCTTGCGATCTGGATGGTATTACAACCGATATGTTAAAGATAGCAGGGGAGATAATAATACCATATTTGGTCAGACTTTTCAATGTATTGATCAACAATAAAAGTATACCAGATGATAGGAAATCTGCTTTAATAGTGGATTCAAAAATGAACCAAAATGTGGAGTGCAAAGTTGTAGGCCAGTTAGTCTTACGTCAGAAGTCTGTAAACTGTTTGGAAAATTACTATCAAATTCGATTAGAAATCACTTGAATCAAACAGAATGGTTATTTCATGAACAGCATGACTTTAGAAATGTCTTTTCTTGTGAAAGATTATTTCTCTTACTCAAGACTTGGCTGAAGTAAATGAGTGGATCCAAGAGTTATTGATTTTGCGAGTGCATTTGATGTAGTGCCGTATGACATATTGATACTGAAACTTATTGATGTTAAAATAGACAGTCGGGTAATAATATGGATAAGTGAATTTCTTCGCGATAGAAATCAAAAAGTTCGAATTGGACAGCATTTATCGGAAAGGGTAACATTACTTCCGGGGTCTCTCATGGCAGTGTCATAGGCCCACTGCTGTTCCTTATCTTTGTAAATGATTTGTCGGGAAATATAACGCCAAAACTTCAACTCTTCGCCGTTTACTGAATATTATATAGGGAAATTGCAGAACAGCACGATATGACTCAACTACAGGACGATTTAAATAAAATGTATGATTGGGCTTAGAAAGAAAAGTAAAGCGATCACATTTTGTAGGGCCAGAGCTTTTAATACAATACCTTATCAGCTAGGTAATCACGAAGTTTCGCGAGTGTCGAACTGTAAATACCTTGGCATCCTTCGGGATAGCAAACTGGGATGGAAGAAACAAACGAACTACGTAGTGAGTAAAGCTTGGAGGTCTTTGCATTTCGTCATGAGAAATCTTGAAAATGCAATACGAAAGCACAAGAAATCACGTATACCTCGCTTGTTAGGCAGGTAATGGAATACGGAGCTAGTTGTTGGGATCCGTACAGTAGTTAGAGAGGATACAAAACAGAGCGGCAAACTACACATTTCGGAGGAACACGCCAGCGCATTGGGAATCATTAGAACGCCAGAGGAAAAGGGCACAACTTTGCGCGCTGTATTAATCTTACGTTGGTTGTTCTGCATGGCGGGAAATTCGGGGAAGGCTAGATAAACCAGATTATTTAAGTAGATTTGATCACAAATATAAAATTAGGACAATAGTAGATTGGACCGATTTACCTGCGGCAGTTTTTGAGTTTTTCCTAGCTCAGCGTGAGGTTTTAAAAAAAATATAGGAAATTAGCCAGTAGGGTGAAAATGTATAGTGAATTGAAGTAACGTGAAAGGTGCGATTATGTGTAGTCTACCTAAATATTAACTGTTCAATGCTTTTTAACTGTAAAGTGATATCTGAAGTGAAGTTTCTGGCTCCAAGGGGCAATATCCAACTCTCATGAATTCGAACCCCAATGTATGAGGTAATGAACCACAAAGTACAGTGAGAGGAAGTGATTTAATTTCTTCCTATTTGTTTCGCTAGTCGGAAACGTCTACAGACTATTCTGACAAACGTTGGTATTGATTGATAGATTGACTTTTTCGTGTTTCCGGGCGCGTCAACTGCTTTGGTCATTAGTCCCGTTAGTGTAGTGCATGTTCTTTTCTCGGGAGATGGCTGTGATCTTCCCCCCTGGATGGCGAGATCCGGCGCCGACCTATCGTCGGCTAGTGGGGTTTCCGCCTAACCAGGACTCTCCCACCAGCGGGACACCGCCCCAGTCGGGACAAGCTCTAAGCTCCCGACCGATCTCCCGGAATATGTGGTAGTGTAGTGCATGTTAGTGTAAGTGTAAGGGGAGAAGTCCTTGATAGGACAAGGAAGAGGAAGGACAGATTGCGCGCGGCCCGTTGCCCGTTTGATGGGGTACTGCTCAAGTATTCGCCTGGTGTTGATCGGAGCAACAACGGAAAACTACCGATCAGAGCAGCAGCCGGCCGCTAGAATTCTCCTCCAGACAGCGACTGAATTCGACCTAGCTGAAAAGCTAGTGTCGAAAATCCTGCCGCCGACAGTACTCGAACCTACGACCTCCCGGTCAGAGGCGCTGCAGTGACATCAGTTGATGCACTGAGCTACCGCTCCCGGTATTTATTTATACGTTGGTATTTATTTATTTATAGTAACAAGTGTTTTACGTATTATAAATGTAATTATTATTATAAGTATTGTATATTATTACACTGTGGTGTTAGGTAAAAATGTTTATCCATGTTCGTCTGAATATGAGTGAATAGGTGCAGGCTGATGTGTATGCGAGGGTTTCTGGGTCTGTGTATGTCTGTATCTACGCGTGTATGTTTGTTTGTATGTATGTATGTATTTATGTATATTTGTGTAAAATGTAAGTTTATTTGCCTATGTGTTAGTATATATACATTTTCATTTGTAGTATAGGAATTTAAATGCCATCTGCCTGTCTTGGTAATGAAAAAGATAATTTTTGTTTTTTATATTGATTTTTTATACAATATTCTTTTATTTGTAGTTGTATTTGTAATTGTAACTGGACTTTCATGTTTCTGCATTCTGCTACCGGGCAACATCTGCCCAATTGTAGAATAAATATTCTATCGATATTTAACTCATTCCTAACGACAGGTTATTATCCCTCAATCTGGAAACACTATTTCATCCCCCCATCGCAAAATCTAATAAAAACCACAGCAACACACAACCACAGGCCCATTAGCCTCCTCTCATCAATAGTAAAAAATATTCGAAAAATTAATCTTAGCAAAATTCAGTAATTATCTTAATAAAATAAAATTCATATCCCCACCTATACGGCATCACCAATAAAGTACCCCCAGCGCACCAGCTCCGACGCATCACCGAACACCTTCAATTCTCCTCCCAAAAGCAGCGACACTGAATAGCAGTTTTTTTATCGTTATTTCCAAAGACTTTGACCCAGTCTGGCTCCAAGGGGTAATATCCAACTCTCATGAATTCGAACCCCAATGTATGAGGTAATGAACCACAAAGTGAAGTCCTAAAACAGAACTTTCTCAGTCGTAATAAAAAATCACATCTCACAGCACAAGACTTCCGCAAGAATCCTCCCCCATCCTCATCCTCAAATGAAATCCAAATACGCTTGTATGCAAAAGAGTGATGGTCCTTGAAATGGAAAAATAAAATTAATCCTACCAAATCCACCGTAAAAGTATTTAAATTTAAATCGTGATTCTCTCCCATTTCATTAAGAATAATTAACAATATTTCATGGACATAAAATGAAAAGGCAGTGAAATACGTATAAATCCATCAAGACCCAGTCCTTAAATTAATTTATTAGTGTTTCCGGGAGCGTCAACAGCTAAGGCCATTATTCCTGTAAAAGTAGTGAATGTGTTATACTAGACAGCGGCTGAATTCGAACTATCTATGTAGCTAATACAGAAAATCGTGCCACCGTCGGAACTCGAACCCTAGGACCTTCCGGCCAGAGGCACTGCAGTGTCGTCAGTCAATTAAGCCTGCCCCCAACAGAGGAGCAAACATACAAATGGTGACATGTCCATTTGGCAAAAATTAAGTTCTTCTGTTGTTTTTTTACCTAGAATTTTATTTCTAAAAAAACGTGATATATCTTATAATACATTAAGTAGTACTGTATTTGTTGAGTTAAATACGGTGTTGAAAAGTGTAAAATGTATGCTACACTTTTCATTTTTATTGGAAAAGAGTGAAGTGGACATGCCACTTTTTGAATGTTTACTCGTAAACTGGAAAACATCACATAGACCGCAAAGTTCAGGATGCCAAAATCAAAGTCCTACAACTAAAACCGCATGTAAATAGAACAATTAAACTCTCATTAAACAATGTCTCATATACAAATCAATTATAAGACCTGTCCCCTATATGCGTGCCCAATAAAGACAAATGTTGCCATGTATAATCTTGATAAATAAGTCGTCGAAAACAAATTCCTACGATCTATCACCCAAGCCCTCTTGTTCATCTCCAACAAGCACCTACTCATTGAATTAAGCATTAAACCAATCCCTTACCATACAGCATATCTCGTCAATTTCTTTTATTCAAACCTCCATTCGATCAATCAAAGCAGAAATCTGAAACTGGGTACTATATACAGCACGCCAAACGAAAATCAAATATAGATATCCTGTACTACATCCATTCCTAAATATTTTCAGCAATAAAATAAATTAATCGAACTGCTCTGTGAGTTTTGTCAAGTGTAGTATACAGTCGACTGTAAATTAGATTAAGTTTGTAACCGCTCATATGTCGGTTACATTGATTTTTGAGAAGTACCCGAGAACGTCAAGACACGACAAGATGCAATTATAGTGTTACCGAATTGCAAGAGATCGCGCCAGCAGTAAATGGTATCCCTTGCGAGAATTTATTTAAGTTTCTAAACGCACTCGCGTAGAATGGAACGACAGCCAATCACCCTTGAAAATATCACCCTTGAAAAAATCAAAATCACCCTTGAAAATATCAGCACTAGCGCAAAGCACCGCTACGAAAAGCTCTTTTGCTGCCAACCGCCGATCTGAAATTTCTTTGAATTTCTTTGAAGTGAAAATTTCTTTGAAAGTGTATGTAAAGGGTATTTTGGTATGTGATTCTTTTTCAGTATTTCGTGTTTCCGTGTGTTATAGTCTTGTGTATAGTTATTTTATTGTGTTTTTTTGTGAAGTGAAGGGTAATATAATTTTATGTAAAGCGTTTATTGCAAGTGTATAACGCAACTGCAGTTGTTACGTAATCACGTAATTGCTAAAGGTAGAGCAAGTGATAGAATTTTTTGATTCAATGTGTAAATGCTAGATTAGAATTGTATTCAAGTATTTAACAGAATATATCTACAACTCGGTTCATAGTTAAAAGATTAACTTGCCTATGTTTCTGTTATTACAAAAGCAGGTTAAAAGACGAACACACACACCTGTAGGGCGGTTAGGACATTTAAAACCATTCCTAATTTTTGGTGTGATATTGTCGTAGCAAGTCACAGGTCAAGTAATATTACTAGGTTACTTGAGTGACCTGCTGTAGGTTTTTTAGAGAATAGTGAAAAGGTAGAGCGATCACAAGTTAGATTGTAGACTGATATCTACGAATGTATAGTTAAATTTAACCGAAGTTTCCAAATCCGTCCACAATTTGAAATAAATTAAAAAGCAGGTTAAGCGCCGGCGGCCCACGCATTCGTTACGTAACTCTTCTTCTGTGAGTGGGGCATTGATTGGCCATGGCCATGCATCCCGAAGGTCCCATGGTTCGAAAACAAAGTCCCAGGAAGAACAGTGGAGCGTCCACTGAAATGGAGCTATTTCACAGCAGAATTTTTTTTTTGAAACGAAATGAAGAGAATTAAATGGAATTTAGCAGCACATGTTTTTTCCAAAAAGGTGTTGGTTATAGTTACAGTGTTGTATCATCAATGTTATGAAGAACATTAAAAAATAATGATGGAAGTATACTTCCATCCGGCATCTGGAAAATAGCACACATTTTTAAATAGCCTATTTTAAATCTGTACATGAATTGGGGAAAAAATAAACCACAATAAAGAAATGCCGACAGTTGTGAAACTGTATTGTTATAACGGCTTGACGTAGCTTAACAGGGGAACGACAAGTCACTCACAACACCCGGCGTCCTTTAAGGATGTAACATTCCCTTGTCCATTATGTGTGAGTACAATTATTCTAAGGAATGATATTTCTTGTTAAGATGATTTTTTCTTATGGTGGTAATATAAAAGCAGGGAACGACACATGGTTGATATGACATACAACAGACTCGTTTCGCCATTAACCTCGGCCGTGGTCCACAAGTTTCAATCGCGACTGTTATTTGCTGTTTATTGGCCTAAGGACGTTAATAACTATACTATGATTTTTCTGAATACGTATTAAAGAATATTTTAGAAATTCATTAAATTTCTGTTTCGCTTATATCATATGCTATGCAATCTTTGCCAGCTTTCTTCATTACTTTCTTGTGAAAATCGCAATTAGTAGTAGTTTCATCAGGTAAAATAACACATTAAACTTCAATTCCGACAATTTACTCCAATTTACCCCAAATTGTTTTTCAAGTAAAAGTTTGCATTCCACTTTTTGTTCTAATGAAATCCCTTCTCCAGAATAGGCAATTGATTCATGTTCAGTAGTCATCTTAGATTCTTGTGACACAATAATCCAAAGTGAACCAACAGAATATGGCGAACGTTTAAGAAGATGCAGCAGGTTACATGTTAGCAAATCTGTGGGACTACGAAATACATTTCACAGAGTCAACAAAGTACACTGAATTCACATTCATTAAGATGCTTTTCCATAATAGCGAATCAATCTGTGTATATACAAACTTACAAAAGGTGTTTAAAAACTAGTGGAGCTAAAACAGCACGTACTTCCTTTTCGCAATTTTTGTAATTATCAAAAATTAAAGTTTTCAACAAACATGCGACGTGCACCATTCTCTTAAACGGCCTTTAGACTCTCCAACAACAAAATTAAATAAAAACGATGAAGCCATTTTTTTTATTTTAAAAATGTCCCCGGGTCTTCATGTAGAGTACCCCCCAAAATTAAAATATCGATTTTAAATTCAAAGGGGCCGCGACATCAGCCAGATCAATCGTGGAATATCAATTTTGGAGAAAATCCGCTGAACGGTTTAGCCACTAGCGTTATTCACAGACGGACGAACAAACAGACGTTTTGCCGTCATTCGATTTTTCAGTATCAAGGACCCAAAAAGAACAGATTCTGTCTACACCAGGTGTTAGAAGATTTTTTCTAAATTTAGAAACTATTTATCCACTTTTTCGTAACTAGGACCCTGTAATAAAGAGTTTTTCTGCCGAAAATTCACCGTTTTTTCGCGCAGCATTACATAACTTCCTCTCTACTGCGAAAGCGGTAGCTAAAACGTAAAAAGAATACAAAAAAGTTACAACTAACGCTCTAGAATACGCGAACAACAAGAAATGAATATGGATTAATGCAAGTTGTAGATTTGCAATGAAACTAAATATATGTTTTAATTAGACCTTAATTTTGTGATCCCATAAATACTGTGAATTAACATACACAATAATTGAGACAAGAGTGGAATTAGAACTGGGCGAAATTTACAAGTAATGCTGGAAAGATACAAAGAGCAATCCAGAGTCGATCGGTGTCGTGAAACGGAACCCGAGAGCTGCGAAGGGCCGGGCCCCGCAACGCGACGGCGGCTGTGGCGGCGGTAGCCCAGCAGGAGGTCGTATGTAAATCGATGGCTTTCCACCGATGGGATTATCATCCAGCCCGTGTATAGCCCCGACTTGTCTCTAATTCTGAAAGGGTAATCAATAAGAAACAGGAAAGCTCTGGATTTCTATTTTTGAATCAGGGACAGAAACTCAAATGAAAATAACTGAACAGTGACACCTTTAAGAAATGAATTTGTTAAGAAAAGGTCATAGTAAGTCAAGATAATGTTTTTGCGTAATACTGGATTATGGACGGACAAACGGACGGACGGACAAAGCAACGGAAGAAGGGATAGACAGACTTTTTGATGAAAAAACACTTGTTATATTAATTATATTTGTTTTCCTAGATGTTGCTTTAGACTTTCTTTTATACATACGTATAAACGGAGTAGCATACGTAGCATAGAGAAAGTTATGTAATGCTGTGGAAAATCGATTTCGAGATTTTAACGGAAATACACGTTTTGGGGTCCCCAGATACCGAAAAAAAAATTTTTAACATCCGTCCGTCCGTCTCTCCGTCAGTGAACACAACTAGCGCATAAAACCATCCGTACCATCTTTTCCAAATTGAAGAATCAGCTGTTCGCCGCTCACGCCGTTAATATGTATATTTCCAGCAATTTGTAAACACTATTGCATTTGCGAGAGGAAGTGCTTCAAATGACTTCAAATGAAGTTTTTAGAAAACTCAATAGCTTCCTGTGAAAAAGAGCTTCAAATTTCGCATATACAGTAATGCTTAATCGCCATTTTCTTAAAAACGGCTTCAACATTTTCAATGGAAATTTCTATTTATGACGAGGTTTTACTCTTCTTTAATATTCTTGAAGTAATATTTCGGTTCTACTATTAGGAAACCTAAATGTTGAGAAAATGTCAAAAACAATTTACTTTGGGCGACGATAGATGGCATCTGACAAGAGGATGGGGCAAGACCGTAAAGCCAGTCCTCACAGAGGCAATTAGAAAACATTACTACGAGACAGTCTGTGCCATCCTGTAGCACCACTAGTTTTTAAGCTTTGTTGATTTACTATTCTTTCTAGTATTTTGCCATCTTGATTATTTGAATGACATCCGCATAGCGTATTTTTTACACTTAGATTACCGAGAAGAATAGTACTAAAATGGGGTTGGAATATATTTTCGATGCATACCGTGGCTATTTTGGTTAAAGGTGGTTTGTATGCTGCTGTTGCGCACCAATTTTGGTAATTTATCCTTATTCTGATTGCAATTATTTCTATGCCTGGAGTATCAGAGATGTGTGTTTCATGATGTTCCATAATTGGTTTTATAGCATTTAATACTCCACCTCCATTGTTGTCAATGCTGTCTGTTCTGTGAATGATGTAGCCTTGAATATACAATTAATTGTTACTTTTTAAGTGTGTTTCTGTTTTGCATGCGATATCGACTTTTTGAAAATGTAGAATGTTAATTAGTGTTTTTTTAATACCATTTGCGTTTCAAATTATGTGTGTTAGGTTATTATGAATATGAATTGCCATAGCTGTTGGTTAAATACGACGATACCATATTTTGTGGCGTTAAGTAGGGATTAAAGAATTAATGAAATTAATGATACATGATGTTATCGTATTGATAATTGTGTTTAGAAATGGGATTGATTGGGAGGGACGTGTATTACTATCAAGCTGTGTGTTGGTTGAATATTGGACATTGTTATGATTTATGGGTAGGGCATTTTTACTGAGGGTAAAGTTGTGAAGGGGTTAAGTAGTTGGCAGGTTTGGGAATTGAGTTTTTGAGTTTTTGGGAGGAGGGGATCTGGTTTTTTGGTTGGTGGCAGTTTTGTTCCCACTGTTTACTTTATAAGTATTTCTTTCATATACAGCGCTATAATAAGAACAGTTTGAATCTTTAACATGTGCTTTGTGTTCCCCATTGCAATTTACGCACATTGGTGGTGAACTTGTACTTTGGCACGTAATCGTGTAGTGATTTCTTGCGCAATACGCACAATTTATTACACGATTACAATTTTTCTTTGTGTCTATAGTCAAGGCATCTTTGACATTGATTGGGGTCAATTGCATTAACTACTTCAATAAAAACGTAACAAATTAGATTACGATTAGGCATCGGCTTTCAATGGAATTAGAGAGGAAGATCTATCAGGTTCACCCCTTTCTCAAGAGCTCAGTTCACGTTTTGCCTGCCATTGCACCGTGCGCCAAATGCACTGCCTGCTCATGTCCGCTTGGATCCTGGTAATCGCAAACGTCCCGGGATCCGTTCATCTAGTTGAAAGAGATGCCTGTAGATTGTAGTTAGAGAGAGGAGATGATTCTCCCTCAGGCAGAGTAGCTCCATTATAAAACGTTTTCTCTTCTGACTCAGGAGCGTTGTGAGATGTAGGCGATTAACACACGAGCTGCTCTAGGAGGAAAAACTGACAGTTCCTCCTCGAAGCGATTTCGATCGATTTCGCGTCCCTTTAAAGCGCGCATAGTTTAAAACAAATCATGTAAATCATCACAAACATTGTATTTTTCCCTCAAACATCAAAGCAGGTATTTTATTTGATTATTACATTCAGAAGAAGAAAATATTTGAAGAGGCCTTGCCTGTCTTCTGTCCTCCAAGAAACCGTCTATGCAAGTTGCAAGTATTCTTCATAGCACGCACGACGCTTTCTAGTGATATTCAACTTTTGCAAATAATGAACATTGGAACATTGAACACCCAATTGAAACTATCTAGGCAAATGTTCTAATGAGAAGAATCAGGTAGATGAACAATAGCAGAACAATAGCAACAACATCCAACCTGCTTTATTTCTGGCGGAACGCGACGAACTGGCGGAACGGCATTGCGGTGCTTCGCGAACAAAATAGGGAAAATCAAACTAAAGAAAAAGACGAACACTTGGCAACTTTGATTTTTAGTTCGACCAACTATAATAAACTCAAAATTAAATAATTTTTCATTGAACTGTATCATTTCTACGGATGAGTTAAATGAGTTTTGAGGTAAAAATCATAAAATATGGTTATAAACCATTTATTATTATCATTATTATTGTTATAAAGTGTGATTTATAAATATGAAATTATATTAGAAATATATAAATATTTCTATTAAATTAATAATTAATTTGGGTGCGTTCCAGGACCTAAAATGTTATAAAGTAAGCACTGTAAATAGCAAGCACCAAAAACCAAATATGGATGTAATCTAACTGGTACTTGTTCCTTCAATGGACCGAAATTATTTGAAAAATGATTCAAGAGAAGTATTCTCATAATGGGGTTTAGGAGCGCGACGATTCATTTGGCATCACTCTCAATTAGCCGATATTTCAAAATCTTTAAATTATGTTTAGTTCCTTTACTTCGCACAACGTGGTTGCAATGAAATTCCTGCATTTTTCCTCATTTCCATACAAAGTTCGTACGTACTACCAACTTTAGTCACCTTCTATACAACCGTTACGCTTGAATAATACACAACCAATTATTTATAATTATGTTGTTAATCCCTTACCCGTAGACATTGACAGAATGATTGACACCATAATCTAATTGCTTAAAACCCTTAAATGATACTATATAATTTAAAATGTAAAGTGTCGTTTAGTAATTTGTAAAACGTTTCTTGAGAAACGGATAAGCAAATTCAAGTAAGCATATGAACGTTTCTTCCGGAGCATTAAAGCATTATTGAATCACACTACATGAAGTAAAGGCTATTATCAAAGGATGCAAATGAGGTACGGATTTACAATCCCTCCATACAGGACGCAGGCTGACACTTTGTAGTCTATTTAGGAACACTTCTTGGACCTGTCCACATATTTTGAAATGATTTAGTTGTGCTTCGTCAATGTTGAGATATGGATGGACAAACTCTTGATGGCGAAATGTACATATTCCCAATGTGAAATATTTGGAATTATTATCTCATATTTAATGTGACGTTTGCTGGTGTATGACTACTTACGCTCCAGCACCGTTGAAGGGGCCGATGCTTAGGAGTGATTTTTCCTTGGTCTTCGATGACTAGGAGCAATTTTGCCAACCCTTGGTTGTTTAGTTCCAGTGATTCATTGAGGGACTTCCTAAACAGAACCGTTTTGAACTCGAGGTTGGTTACAGTTGCTGTTTCAGGCCTCACGCAGGTAGCTCCGGTCTTAACGCTCCCGTAAAAATAGACGAGCGATAACAGACTGACGCGGGCGCTGTATGTTGCATCTCCGCGTGACCTTTCCTCTCTCAGCTGTTCGCCAAAGATTAAACTTAGCTAGCTTTTTCACTGTCTTTAATTGACGCATACATAGTGGTTATGGATGTACATTAGCCGTGGATGGTTGTACGGATATACATTAGCCGTCATTCCTAATGGTTGCACAGACAAAAACACTTCAACCTAAAGGTTAATTTCATTACGTCTAAAAGTTAATAAATAAAAAATGGAAGCAGCAAATTGATGGCCAACAAGAAATTTTACAGTGTTTACAGCATAAGAGAATTTAATAGTAACTCTTAAATACAATGGAGTCTCGTCATGGGGAAAATAGTTTGAAGAGAATTATTTCTGACCTACATTAAGGAATATACAATGTATTTCTCCTTCTTACGCCAATATATATGATATTTTTTACAGACGCCACTCATATTACTCTAATTTTTAAAAGTCCTTTCACATGTTTTGTGATTTCAAAGTTGTTTTCAATTTTTATTCGCGCATGCTGAGTGTAGTAATGCTTTGTTTCAAACATTACAGAAGTATTCAATATATAGGAATATGACTTATGTTTCTGCAAATAACAGTTGAAGAGTGATTTTTAATACAGTATCGTTGTATTTCAATATAAATAACAAAAGGTAAAAACTATAATTTATGAACGTCCGAAACAAGAAAATGAAGATCTTAAAAATATCACCGGACTGCCCGTTAACTCTCTATGGTTAAAAATGTAATAATCCGCTAAGAAAAATAAATGGAGCCTACTGTCTGAAAGTAGCCCAACCTATATATTTTTAATAACTTTATATAGCATACGGCATAGAGGATATCACAATTTCACATTCATTTTCCTTTTTTCACTGAAATAGAAACCTAGCGAACCTTTCCTTCTTATAAACGGCCTAAATCACTTGAGAAAAGATAAATACCTGGTTTCGCTCACACTTCCCATTTAGATAGTGAAATCTCGGCTGAAAAATTCGGTGATTTGTTGATAGCATTAATTGCTCCTGCAAAATGGCCTGCTTGGTCCTCGTATTTGAATCCACTTGATTTTTTTCTCTTTAGGGAACTCTGAAAAATATTGTCTATAAAGAAGCTCACTAGATAATATGCGAGGACGTCACCACAGCGATCAGCATATTTTTCAGCGACACCCTGTCGGCTCTTATCACGTCTTTCCAGTGGTGACTACAAATGTGCAGCCGACGACAAATATTTTGAACACGCTGAATTGAGTCATGAATTAAAATTTTATTAATACGTTTGGGGACTAGTTCAAGAAAGAGAAGAATAAAGCAGGTTTTTCTTTTGTTATTTTTTTATTTTCATTTTTTGACCTTCTTTAAGGTCGCTTTTCAACTACCAAGGTCATATAGCGACCACTATAAGTAAACATTGGGTGTAAGGGAAACGGTATACGGACACAAACATCCTTGCCACGGGCGGGATTCGAACCCGCGATTGATTGCACAGTTAAACAAGATCAATTAACATATTTATATCTTTTGCAAAGATTTTCGGTCAATTTGCAAAGAACCCCAAACAAATCTTATGGAAATGAGGTTTCGGTCAAATTGTCTGAAAATTTAGTATGTTGTTCCTTAGACCATTCTGCTCAAAAGCCGTTATGAACGTTAAGCAAAAAAAGTTGTTCTTTTTGATCTGATGCGCATTTTGAAACGGAGAACATGTCGATTTGTTGGATGATAGAAAGGCACATATGTGCTCTCAAAGCATATTTAAATGAAACAACCTCACTTGTTTGGACTGCTGATTTATGACATTTCATTTTCCGAGAAGTAACAGACTTTAAATGTACTGTCTTTGAGTTGTGAACATTAATATTTAAGATAAAAGGATGAGATACGAAAAAATGAGATTCACTGATTGATGTCAATCAGTGAATCTCACTGATTCATTGATCGACGTGACGCGGTTTTCCTTATCAACCCAAGTATGTCTATTTAGAGATATTTAGATTACCAGATATTTATATCTTACAACAACGGCAACGAAAATCTGCAAGGAGATGAATTCTTTGACCGAGAATTCATTAATGTCTATTATTGCACTTGCAAATGAGGATCCAGATCACTTTGGAATTGTTCTCATGTTGCTAGTGTCTTATGGTACTTAGGATATGCCAGACATCCGCAAAATATTCGATATCCAACTACTGCTCTTGTAGAAAACTTTTCGGATGCAGCACACAGACCAGTTTCAGTCGATTTGAATGATAGAGGTATCATAAACGTTGAAGTAGAGAACTAAAATGCAAAAAAGTTCGATGAACGCGAGAGGCAAAGGGACTTACGATAATCAAGCACCGCGACAGTGAGAGGCAAGGGGACTTACGGTAATGATTCACCCTACCGTGTGAGGCATGGAGCTCTACGGTGATCAAGTACCTCAACGTGGAAGGCATGTAATCTGGGCACGTTTTCTTGAGCTCCAAAATGACACTCCACTATACATAGTTCAGTGATTTGAAAGTACTAACGAGGTTAGCGAGGTTAGCAATATTGGAAAGGTAGAAATTTTCACTCTCAAGTTTTAGAAAACTTTCTTGAACCGGTACAATTAGATGCCGCAGATGATTTTTACATTGAAGGTATTTTTTATTACTGGGGTTCTTTACGTATGAAAAAGATGGATTATTTAAAATCAATTTAAAAGAACAAATTTGTTTGTATCCCTCGAAAACAGCAGATACACAATACATTGCATTCGCAAGTGATATTTCTCCCTTCGCGTGGCTACCAGTCATGCTGCCCGCAGGAGTTGCTGATTCAGAAATTGAGGCGGGCGAGGACAATGTCGTTTTAAATTCCCCTAAATAGTTTTGAAATACTAAAACAAAATTAATTGTTAGTTTGTAATCTTAAAAAAGTCGCTTGAAAATGGGAATATTGGTGTGGATATGGTGGTATAAAGGGAATGGATGATGGTTTAGAGTAGGAGGAGTCCAGTCGGGGTGGCTGCGCGCCGACTCACCTCCGGGGCCGAAGGTGTCGCTGTTGCTGTCGGGCAGCACGACGACGTCGCCGCCGCGCGCGCCTGCGCCTCCGCCTGCGCCTCCGCCTGCGCCTCCGCCTGCGCCGCGCGTGCTGTTGGCGGCGTGGCCCCCGGGGCCCGGCGGGGGCTCGAGCGCGCCCGCCAGCCCGTGCAGCAACAGCGGCGACAGTGGCGACAGCGGCGAGCGCGGCGAGCGCGGCGAACGCGGCGCCGCCCGGCCCGGCGCGCCCTCCTCATCGCCGCGCCCGCCGCCGCCGCTCGCCAGCTCCAGCACCGTCACGCCGCCCGCGCTCGCCACGCCGCTCGCCACGCCGCTCGCCACGCTGCTCGCCACGCCGCTCGCCACGCCGCTCGCCACGCCGCGCGACGGGCCTGCGGCAGCGCACACCCCCGCCTCTCAGCCTCAGTGCATCAACACATCGACGTTTCTCAAACTGAATTTCTAGCCATTCAAGTTCATTCAATTGGAAAGCGGTTGCGTTTATTCATTTTAATTAAGATTTAACTGGCAAAGTACAGTCAAAAAATCATCATAATAATTACAAACAACTGGGTTATCTGCTTGGATAATTCAAAAATAATATACTCTTCTCTTTTTTTTTTTGTTATTTAAGGTCGCATCAACAGCTAGGTCATTAGCGACCACGATTGGCATTAACGTTATGGTAACTAACGCGACCCGTCGGCCCGAGATCACTACGACATACTGCCTTTGCGATCTCGGCCATCGGGCCGACATACTCTTCTTTATAGACGAAAACTCGATTTTATTTATTTTTCAACCCTAGTAACTTTGTTCTGAAAAATATTCAATTTATGGATATCTGAAAGTTATTACCATTGTAGAAATCACGACCGTTAATAAGTAGCACGTTGGCAAACTAGTGTAATTCATTAATTGACCGTTCCCGTGATCCATTATCCTACTGAAAGTTATTACAGAATTTTGTGATGGCCTTTTTTATTTAATGAATATTTATCATGTAAAAACATCGAACACGAAATATCGATGTTAAAAAACATCGACTTCAAAATATCCATGTGAAATACATCGATTCTTTTATGAAACCATCGGTATTTTGAAAGCAACGACATCAGTGTCGCATCCCTAATCGCCTCATGCGCAGCAACCATTGGGGCAGGGCGCAATTTCCAGTCGATATCCCGCTTCTCTACCCCTTGTGGACCCAAAGCAAGAGAACGTCAAGAAACATCATTTCACAATGTTATCAGAATTGGCAAGAACCGGCTCGCACGGGCGTAGAGTTGATATGAAGAAAATTTGAACACTTCCGCCTTCCCTCTCAAACTTTTAGATATAACTTAATGTACTTCATTTCTTTGTTTCATTTTAGAGTGCGAATAACACTGGTCAACAAATTTTAAGTTTTCTGTTAGAAAAACAACAACAAATTACCCTCTTCATGAAATACATTCTTGAAGATATTTCTTTTTTCCTAATGAAATTTGTTGTTCAAAATTAGGTTTCTACTTAATACGATCTACAATCTTTCGAAGTTATGAGTATTTTTCCCGAATTCTTCAGTGAAATCAAGTCAATTTTAAAAAATACTTTCTTTTTTAATAGTTTTTATTTCCTTGTTCGACATTATTATGCCTTTCAAGGGTTTTTATGATACATAGTATACAATTTTGTTTAATTACATTTCCTCATGCATGAACAATGGTAGAAGACTAATATTTACAATATAAACAATAACAACCAAGGATACCCAGGAAGGGTCCTTCAGAAAAATACATACAATATTTGAATTAGAAACATAAATATTTAATTTAGAGATGTTGTAACCTGCTTTACAGCTAATTAAGGAGGATGTAGTAGGTCTTTAGAATATCTTGATTTTATTCGTGGAAAAAGATTGGCTGATTTACCTAGAGTGTACAAAGGAGTGGCTGGGCAAGATGAAAGAGAAGAGTAGAAATTAGAAGAAAGTTTTAGAATCCAAGTTTTCAGAGGTTTTATAGATAGTTCTTTTAAAATTTGATCATTTCTGATATACCATGGAGCTTTTAAAACATTTCTTAAAAATTTATTTTGCAGTACTTCCAGTTTTTGAAGGTTGTTTTTAGCGGCACCTCCCCAAATTGGGCAGGCGTAGGTCAGTGAAGGTCGTATAATATATTTAAATATTATTAATGCTGATTCTATTGATAATTTTGATTTTCTATTTATGAATGGATACAATTTTAGGATTTTTATATGTGTGTTATTAGCTATTGATGTTATGTGGTTTTTCCAGGTTAATTTGGTATCTATTTGAAGTCCAAGATATTTAACAGGGGTGTCATTTGGAAGCCATTTAACTGCATGGTTATTAATTATTAAGGGATATGTGGGATGAATCCGTTTTAAGGAGAAAATTTTTGCTTGAGATTTTTGGTGATTTATTTTTATTTGCCAATCATTGAACCAAGACATGAGGAGATTTAGGTCATCTTGGAGATTGTCTCTACCTAGAAGAAGATCACTATGAGTGGTAAATATTGCAGTGTCGTCCGCAAATAAGGCAATTTCTGAGTGTAAGAGGTAAGGCATATCAGAAATAAAAACATTAAAGAGCATAGGTGATAAAGGAGATCCTTGGGGAAGTCCAGCTTGTATATTGTGATCAGTTGAGAGAGTGTTATTTATTTGAACTTTGAATCTTCGATTAACTAAAAAGGATTTTATTATGTTTTGTAAGTAATTTGGGAAGCCAATATTTCTCAATTTAAAAAGTAATCCATCATGCCATATTTTATCAAATGCTTTTTTTACATCTAGAAATATAGCAAGAGTATGACGTAATTTTTGGAAATTGGTGGCAATATAGTCTGTTAAACGTAACAATTGATGCGCAGTAGAATGGTTATGTCTGAAACCAAATTGACTACTAGGAAGAATATTATTTTGATTTAAAAATGTATTAATCCTCGTTAAGATTGCCCTTTCAAAGATTTTTGAAAAATTTGGCAGCAAACTAATTGGTCTGAAATTTTCAGGTTCAGTTTGATCTGTGTTGGGTTTAGGAATTGGCAGGATAAGTGCAGTTTTCCAGGAGTTTGGAAAGTAGTCGAGTCTAAAACATGCATTATATATAGCTGTTAGTGAACTGAGGATGGGATATGGTAAATGTTTAATTACAATATTAGGAATTAAATCTAAGCCTGGTGATTTCTTGTTTTTAAGTTTGGAAATTATGTATTTGACTTCACATGGGGAAATAAATTTAATTCTTTCAGGAACTGTATGAAGTGGTTTGGCTAATGATTGGACTATATATAAAAAAAATACCTGAACAAGATTTTCTCAAAATCTACTCAAAATTTGTTTTATTTTGTGTACTATATTTTGAAATATATAGAATTTTGAAAATTGCAGGAAGTAGGGAAGAGCGAAAGTTCCATTTTAAAAATTCTTTTTACACCTTTCACATTGAAGTAGAGCTTAGCTGTGCAAACAAGGCGGAGGTAAGAGCGCCATGCGTCCCTCGGAACATTTTCAAAGGGCAGGGTAGGGTAGCTTACGTAATAAAACATTTTATTTTCATGAATATGTTGAATCATTGATTTCCTCCGTTTTTAAACTATCAATTTAAGAAGTTGTTATAGAATTGGAGAAGAGGTAGCATAATACCCTCATTACAAATAAGGGTTTAGAGGAATTTCTAGCCATGTCGGATAATCGTGAAAGTACTCCTCAAGAAACAATGGATAGTGTTAGATGTAGATTGTCTAATATATAATTTACCTTTGATAGTGTCATGTCACCGACAGGTTGTTCACTTAGTTGAAATTGTCATGAAAAAACGGGAGAAAAAACTACTAAACATGTTAAACATCCTTCATTATAAAATGTATATGGATGATCATTTTTATTATTATCCATAAGGAAAGGATTGATGCACTTTTTACGCATAGTTATATGCTAATGATTTAGATATTAACAATATTTTAGAAATATCTAAGAGTTCCCAATGAGAGCCCCTTGTTGACCCCGTAGGAGTCGATGATATTTTAAAGGGGGTCAGTGATGATCATGGGTTTATTTGGGGGTCATCAAATGTAGTCAGGGACTGATCGGTATAGTCAAGATGCCATTGATTACAAAAAATATAAATGAAAGTGATAATTATTTGTTTTCTGATATTTAGTATTTCTCTTACGATTTCATCTAACAATAAAGTAAAAATATTCACTTCTTTCGTAATTAAATATCATTAACTTAAATGAAAATTGACCTTTTATGCAATTAGGTTCTGTGATTTTTCTTCTGAGAAATTCTATTTTTAAAATTAAGAATGATAATAGTAAAAAAATAAGAAAACTTAATTTTAATATTTTTTCGAAAACTGATTTCATGTTCTTTGTGAAGAAAAATTTTTAAAGTAATTTATATGTCATCATTTCTGTTAAGAATACGACGTTTTCTGCATATCATAGGGAAATACTTAAAGAGGTAGATTTAGTAAAGCACTCTTCTAAAAAGGGTTGATGTCAGAAGGACAGGAGGTCAGAAGAAAGGGAATCCCTGATTTAGAGAAAAAAAGATGCAAGCACTTAATTTTCTAAATGTTTCCGATATTTGTGAGAATGGTGTAATTGTCACAAGCTGGTTTCAAAAACCGTGTGCCACAGGCCGAACCCTCATTTCCTTTTTGCCAATCCATTGAAACAAAAAGTAGAAATAGTTTGTAGCTTAGTAAATCGATCCATTAAGTTATCTGATCCTATATTTTACAAACAAAATCACATTGTAATTCGAAACATCTTAATAGGAAACAATATTTTTCAATTTTTTTTCAAAAACATGTCAAGAATATATTATTTGTCTGTAAAACAAAACTTAATTAGTAATGATCCATCTTTAAATTCTTTTGACGATGACAATCTTTCTCCACAAACTATTAACATACCATTTCTCTCGAAAATTAATCGTACATATAAAAAAGAATTCTTTTGACTAATTTTTTTTTAATTTTATTTTTACGTCAAAAAAACAGTTAAAAACTGCGTATGACGTGCTATGGGGAAAAGTGAATTGTGTGCACATTTTCAAAATTCTGTGATCCCTACACTAAGTCATATACTACTTAAATTTTGAATTTTTGAAAGGGAGAAAAAAAACTCCCATGTAATAAAATCTATTTTCAAGGGTAAACAAGCAATAAATTTTGAATTTTGTAAGGGAGGGAAAAAAACAAAACAAACTCCCATGTAAAAAAATCTATTTTCAAGGGTAAATAAGCAATAAATTTTGAATTTTGAAAGGGAGAAAAAAAACAACAAAAAAAACTCCCATGTAATAAAATCTATTTTCAAAGATAAATAAGCAATAAATTTTGGCTCTTATTACTTCCTGCCGCGACAACATGGAAACGATAATTTGAATAATTGTATTTCGCACTGAATTCTAGAAGACGTGCACAGAAAATGAAGTTACATTTATGTCCAGAAGCAAAACAAGGGGCCATCTCAGCATTTGCTCAATGGATCAGGGAAACTGGACGAAAAACCTGATCGAGATGGGGGATTTGGATATTAATGTACGAAACATATTTACTATTAAACAACATCTAATTAAGAACATTAAGGGCATGTTTCCGAAGACATAAACAGAAAATTCTGGGTATAATCCTGTCTTGATTGCCCCAAAACTCACACTAATGAAACTAAACGTACGTTGTCATTTAAATAATGAAAGAACATGAAAACAACATTAAGAAACCTAGAGCCATGCTTAAATCAATCTCCAAGAGTAGATTACATTCGCAACACAACTTTCATTTTAAAATATCTCCTAGTATTGTATAGGAAAAGGATAAAAGTCTCAGAAACACTATTTATTAAAATTCATCACCCTAAGCAGAACCCTAAAGCAGAACTTAATCCTTTTACTTTTACCTACCACAATACTGTGTGCAAGTTTTAGAGAAAATAGAACAAAATGTTTTAAGCCGACTCACTTACTTCCTTTTAGCGATCCATTCACCTTTTCCCTATTCGATTTTTCTCAAGGTTCCCCTCCCCTTTTCATTTTCCTTTCCGTTAGCCCCCACCGGGAGCGGTAGCTCAGTGCATCAACTGATGTCACTGCAGCGCCTCTGACCGGGAGGTCCTAGGTTCGAGTCCTGACGGCGACAGGATTTTCGACACTAGCTTTTCAGCTAGGTGGAATTCAGTCGCTGACTGGAGGAGAATTCTAGCGGCCGGCTGCTCTGATCGGTAGTTTCCGTGGTTTCTCCGATCAACACCAGGCGAATGCCGGAGCAGTACCCTAATAAACGGGCCACGGACCGCGCGCGATCTGTTCTTCCTCTTCCTTGTACACACACACTAACTTCTGTCCTTATACACACACTTACACTAACATGCACTACACTACCACATATTCCGGGAGACCGGTCGGGAGCTTAGAGCTTGTCCCGGTTGGGGCGGTGCCACGCTGGTGGGAGAGTCCTGGTTAGGGGGAAACTCCACTAGCCGACGGTAGGTCGGCGCCGGATCTCGCCATCCACCGGGGGAAGATCACCGTCATCTCCGAGAACAAACATGCACTACGCTTACGGGACTAATGACCGAAGCCGTTGACGCGCCCGGAAACACGGAAAAAGCAACCAAACCAACGCAACCAAACCAATCCTTCAGCCCCTCACTATTCCCCTTTCCTTACACCCTTTCCTCGCGATGTGTAGTATTCATTCGCTCCTCAGTCACTTAGCTGAGAACATGGTCTTGGTCTCTGTCGGCCCTAGTGTCAGTGCAAATGAATATTTGTAGGTCAAAGATAACAATTTTCATATTTTATAGTTGTTTTCTAGATGACTAGAAGATGGATATAGCATTTTTATAAGTATTTACGAATCCTGTATGTTTTAAATTTATTATTTTGTTTCTCCGAGTTTTAAAATTTCATTGACTAAATGTAAGCTTTCATTTCTTATTGTACCTCGAACTTGCAAATACGAATCAACAATTTGTCTAACTATTCAGAAGTTCCTTATTATTGGAATGGTTTAATTTGGTTGTATTTGTTGTTTTATTTTTTAGACGTTTGTAAACCTGAAGATGTGGCCTCATCGTCCCAGGAAACGTTTGGTTGGTATTTTATCCATTGTTTATTGATAATTAAAGAAGCTCTCGTTTTACGCTTTGATTGTCTTTAAATAATCCGTAGGAACTACTCTGCAATAACTTACTAAAGCCAACAAAAATTGCAGGTCCTGTTTTACATATAAAAAGTGATGATTGTGTTATTAAACTCATACAGACCGAGTCTCTACCAGGATTCGGCAAATTATCAACTACTCCAACAAGAATCAAACCTGCGAAATAATCGATCATGCACCATTGGGACGCTGGGCAAAAATCTCTCTTGAAATTGACAATGACACAAATCTACAGAAACTGTAGCATTCGAAATATATATTTAACGAAATTGTATTTTTATTTAATTATTAATTTTTAATGTACGGGATTCGGATATTTCTACATAGTAAAACAGATCGGTTTTCAATCTCTATGGATTTTAACATAAAATGAAACACACTATCTTGAGCAAATAAATTGTTTGTAATATTCATGGGAGTACATTCTGAACTTAAATTAAACATTCCCACAGTTTTTCAAGAAAATACTAAATGTGAAATAGCAGACGCACAGGCCATTTCATTGTTTATCTGTGTGACTGCTTAATCTGCTCTATTAAATCAACATTTCACCTACTGTAATCCGGTAAATTCTATGATTTACCTTTATCCGACCACGATGATTTCTATTTCACCGATCATAAAAAAATGATACACCTTCACTGGTCTCCACGACAATATCCAGCTTTTGTTTCATCGAATCATTTACTAACACAATAAGTAGTATTTTAGTGGAACAAAAACGTCATTGTCTACATAAACCGAATCGAATTTTACTTAGCTGCACTTGCACTTCAAATATCCCTCTTCGAATAGCAACATACTAGTTCCCTGGCCATTCCTGTTCTTGCTTTCGACCAAGGAAGTGCTTTGCAACCAAGAAGTAATTAAAAACTGTGGTCTCGATAACAAAATATTAAAACAATGTTTTGATAAACAGAAATCCCAGACGGACCTTCACAGAAAAAGAAGGATCCCAGAAAGTTTGCCTTTTTCTTCTGTTGTGTTAGACCCGAATCAAGGCCTCGGACATTCCTGTGTGTCATCATATCTGAATAAGATCTCGAAACGCGGATAACTACTTCTGGGCCTTCTTGCTCATTCAGAGATAGCGTTATTTCGTAATTATTTCAATTTACTAACAATTCTAACTAATGCGCTAACAATTCTTTTCACCATACTTCGTGTCTAGACTAAAGAAGCGTGATGGCTACTTAGTTATGACGTTCTTTGTAACATGCCTACCCAATAGCATGTATTGCTATAGACACTGGTTTCATCGTGTAATTTTTAATTCTGCAATTAATTTTCTATATGGTTCAATCTAGTTTAATTGGTCTTCCAAGGGAATGGTAAAAAGCGACAAGTCGAAACGCTCGGATTTTTTTCGCGGATGTATTGCATGTGAAGGAATGTGTTCACAAACAAATTGCGGCTGCTCAAATGCGCTTGATGTCTTTTTCATGTTATTGCTCTATAGCGCAGGCGCTGCAAAATTACACAGCCTTAGAAGGAGTAGCGATCTCTTATCGCTTAAATGAGAATATCTCTTGGTTTGATCACCGCTGAACTGTGCAAAATGAAAGCAAAAGTTAAGAAGTTCAGAGTCTCTATGTTTTGGATATCATAAATCTTGTTATTATTTCGTCTTGAAATGTTTATTATTATTATTATTATTATTATTATTATTATTATTATTATTATTATTATTATTATTATTATTATTATTATTATTATTTCATAAATGTATTATTAGTTAGCAGTTTAATGAGATGAGTGCTTCCGTTAAAAAACTAAAAAAAAGGCTGCCCATTTCAGTAGTTCCCTACGTTTTTTGCCACAAATTGGCCATTTTAGGCCCACACGAACGCGCCACTTGCACCCACCGAGGCCCAGTCATATTCTTCCGGGGGGAGGGGAAGTGCATGTGACCTTTTTGGGGAGGGGATCAGCCCTTTTATGTCGAATTCATTTTTACACCTCAGAGTTGTTATCCCTGGTGGACGAGATTCTGATGACAATGAATGGTGAATGGACAATCACAAACATACAAACACAAACACACAGAACCATTCCCGATGGGAGACTCGAACCCGTCCTAGATCGCCACGGCACAACTATCTTAGCGATCTCGGCTATCCGGATCGGCAGTAGTTCGCTATTAATATTATTAGTATTTATTTTACTTATTTCCCATTTAATTAGTTTTTTGCCTTTCCAAATTGTCTATATTCTGTAATGTATGTCCATTAATGACACTAATATGAAGAGGTGAGTTCCAAAACCTTCCAAGTTAGAAAATACATTTTTTCAGAAGAAAATTTATTTATATCTTTAAATCCATGACTAAGCACGACTTAGAGAAAAATCACAGTTTTCCGGCTCAACAACTTCTTGACTAAGTACTTTTGGGCAATATTATATTTCCATTTAGAACGGGTTAGATTCAGCACTTATAATCAGGTAATACTTCGAAATAAAAAAAGACTTAGTGGATTTTGGAATCCACCTCTTCATATGCGATTGTATTACATACTACCGCATATGTATAGAATTAATATATATATATATATATATATATATATATATATATATATATATATTGCAATGGGACGGTCGCACGCGTAAGGTGTCGACGCACATTATAAATTTTATTTCATTGAACATTGTGAGCCTCCGAGGTTTGAGGGCCAGGAAAGATGCACTAGGGCTATACCTGCCGCGCATGGGACGCGCAAGGACCGCGCCTCGCTGGTTGCTACATTGTGTCAGAGGGACGCAGACAGGGGTGCGTCGTGACTCAACGGAATTTACGTACGCTACGCCGACAGGCGTTGTTACACATCCAGGCCCGCGATTTCGAGAACTCCCAACGTCAGCAAAATTCGCACGAAGGCGCGAACTTGCAAGGTCGTAGGTGACACCGCGATTGGGCACAAAGCACCGCGTGATTTCGAGTGCGCCAATCGCCGAAAACCGCGTGGGGGAGGGCTACGTGACTTCGCTACCGAGGGAGGCGAGTTCTGGTCCCAGGAACTTCCTTCTTTGGCAACGTACGAGTATGGACGTTCTTCTAACTTTGGCAACAGACGAATACGGACGGGTTTCTGGCTTTGGCCACGAACGAAGCTCGGACTTTTTTTTTCAATAATGTAAACGGGTGTATGAGATCTGATTTTGTGCTTTCCCGATGAAGTTAACGGGCGCATAAAGCTGATCGTGCGGGAACGCGCTGCCGCACGCTGCCGAAAACGCCGCCGCGAGACGCCGCATCGAGTCGCCAGACTGCCGTCGCCGCCACCACGCTGGTCGCGCCTGTGCTGCATAGATCAGGCCGCACACCGAACTATCGCTAATAGGCGATCGCGGGACATCCCATGGCTGCCAGAGCGCCCGAACTCGCCACGGGCAAAGGCGCAATCCCCGCCTCTTTGGGCCGCGCTGCCGGCGATTGGCAGAGCCGCCGCCGCCGGGCCGCGTCGGGCGCCTCGGGGATGGCCTACCGCACGCGCCACCGCCCAGCCACGTTGGGCCTATGCCGGCCTGCCTGACGGGCGTAAACGCCCGGACAATGACCCACAGGGGACTGTATTAAGATAAGTTAGTTATAAGTTAGATTAAGGAATTTCGTTGTAACCACAGGCTTCACCTCACGTTTCAAATTGTCCATTAAAGTTTAATTGTGATGAAGCAATGATTTGCAATGACGTAATGCATGCAAAGGCCACAACCACGCATGATCCAGTCCCAATTACAGACTGAGCAGACGGACAATGCTGAACGAGTAAGTGGACCAGGAAACAGGTGAGTCGGTGTCACTCTGGGATGCAGCCTGGGCAGTACGAGTTGTTATATATATACACACATAGCATTAATGTGCATTGTTCCAAAATCATGCAGTTTGCTATTCGATTTACACATGTGTAATATCAATTTTCTGGGCACAATAAAGTAAATGCAAATAATAGAATTTCTGAACGTAAAAACTATTATATCTCCATCACAGTATTTTGTTTTTGGTTTTTAGGGAGCCATCTCTAGATACACGCCTGCAGCACCATACGCAGCTCTCATGTGGCACTAACAACTGCGCGTGCACAAACATACAATATCCATATTTCGTCAAGCAATAACTGATAATTTTCTATAGTTAAAAATGCTTCTAGTACATTTGAGCAGCTAAAATTTCGTGCGTACATTTTCCTTTACATATGCTACTTTCGGGTTCAAAAATGCAGGGTCTATTCCCACACGTCTCTGAGCATTCCCTTGTTAGTTCTCTGAACCTGCTCTTTATCTGCTAGTAAGTATCCTATATACTAATATAGGATACTTTGAGAATCGATATATTAATTTCATTAGGCGTTTGAAAGGTGGCAATAATGAGTCTTGAAGCAGTTAACAGAGCCAAAATGCGTTAGAATGGATCGCTTATAGGTATCGGTTTACCTGCTGAATAGGAAATATTACGGAAGTGAGGAAAGTAATTTTAATTTGCGGCGCTATACTTAAAGACTTTCCTATAGTTTGTATTCATACTTCCCTGGCTTTACTAGTTTCGTACATTAAGTAAATTAATGAAATTAAGTAAAATGTACACAATTTTAAGAATAAAAAATTTAAAAATCAAGGTTTAATGTTATTTAAACTTAATTAAATTACTGAACACGATTAGAAGTATGTTTTCTGACCGTTCGGATGTTCAGACGATCTGACGAACCTTGGTTTCCACTGCGAAACTCGAGGAGCCTAGCTCTGCACGAAGGCAAGTTAGCTCGACCAGGAGGGGAGCGAAGACTTCCGAAGGCGAGCGGACTTCCACAAAACTTCAGCGGCAGCAAAAAAAAACTCGTCCGATTGCCTTACAAAATCCGCCGCGAATTAAACGCTGACAATCCGCTGCCGCGACGCTCGCCTGCCGCGCTGACCTGAACGTGCTCATAAGGTAATACGTGACGTGAATTTTCGCTGCGACCATTTCACGTAGGTTGTGGATCTTCTGCGTCGGTCTGTGGGAGCCTTACAACGGATCATTGTGCGGCGTGTATTGCATCAGCGAAATAAAAACTATTCCCAGTTCAGCGAAATCAGGCTATGTGGGCTCTCGATTTTATTCTCACTTAACAAGTTGCCTGAGATATCCACTTATTCAAGTTCAAAAAGTGTTGCCTCATTTATTGGGTAGTGCATTGATGCAGACGAGTCAAATTTGTTTGTTACAAATATGAATGTTAAACAAAAAGTAATACTTTGTCAAGAAAATTTATTTAGAGGCAGTATGCTATGTATTACATTTTTTATTTTTTGTGAATGGCAAATGAAAAATTAAAATAAAAGGATCGATTTCGGCACATTACGTTCATGTGCGTTGCCTTGATCGTATTCTCACAATACCTTTAATATTTTACTCATTAGCAAAGAATTTAACTAATTTAACTTTTTCATTTTTCAACTAATTTCACTTTTAACATTTGGGATGTGGGTACAACCAATTGAAGTTCTTCGGGTCCGTTCTGCCTACTACTCTTCAACAGAATTTTCGGTTAGTACCCGTAAATAAAAATTGAAGAACATGTAAAAACATACCAATTTTTTTAAAAAAAAACTTTCTTTGGAAGAAGCTCAAGAACGTGAAGTTATTTGCTAGGAAACGTCGAGAAAAATTCGAATGGAAAAGCTGTCTCATCTAAGTTTACATTCTTACTTGTAATGTGTTTTAATCCAAAAAGTTAGGACTTCATCTTTAGACGCAGTAATAGAAGTTTCCCACTTATACAGGTCCTGTTCTATCCAGGTTTCACTGCATTTGCTATCAAATATATTATTATTAATGCTTATTTCAAGGCATATTTTACTAATGTTATTTTTTAAGTAACATACCTTTAAGTAACACAACTTACAATAAGAACGAAAACCGGGAGCGGTAGCTCAGTGCATCAACTGATGTCACTACAGAGCCTCTGACCGGGAGGTTCTAGGTTCCAGTCCTGCCGGCGGCAGGATTTTCGACACTAGCTTTTCAGATAGGTCGAATTCAGTCGCTGTCTGGAGGAGAATTCTAGTGGCCGGCTGCTCTGATCGGCAGTTTTCCGTGGTTTCTCCGATCACCACCAGGCGAATGCCGGAGAAGTACCCTACCAAACGGGCCACGGACCGCGCGCGATCTGTCCTCCCCATTCCTTGTCCTATCCTCTGCCCTTACACACACTTACACTTATGCACTACACTACCACATATGCCGGGAGACCGGTCGGGAGCTTAGAGCTTGTCCCGGTTGGGGCGGTGCCCTGCTGTTGGGAGAGTCCTGGTTATGGGGAAACCCCACTAGCCGACAGTAGCCGGATCTCGCCATCCAGCGGGGGAAGATCACCGCCATCTCCCGAGAAAAAACATGCATTTCACTAACGGGACTAATGACCAGAGCAGTTGACGCGCCCGGAAACACGAAAAATCAATCAATAAGAACAAAACAACCCCTTTTCAAATATATACAGGGTGAGTCACGTAACTTTAGCTCCTCTAACTTTTGAACGGTTCAAGTTATTGCAATGCAGTTTTCACGATAGTAGATGAGGAAATGGGGCTAATTGACACGTGTATTTATTTATACTTTACCACTTGTATTTTACGAGATATTTGAGGTAAATTTGTTTTTCAAATGGAATTGTAAGAAAATGTACATATTTTTTAGTATATCATGACGAGCGTAAAAAGACGTATTCAATGATATTAATATTGTCATATGTTAGATAAGGATTTTTTGAGTAATTTTGACTCATATTTAACGGATATTTTGAATGTAACAGTCCGACACAAAAGGTCACGCAGCGCTCGACCAGCAAACGCGCGCTCAGAGAAGGAAAAGGATCTTAGTACTTGAAGATACGAAACATATTCCAAATATTCACAAAACTGTTGCAGTTTTTTCCTGAACTCTGCTTGTCATCCTTCCGCATTTTCAGATTTTTTGTATTAAGGATTTAAAATATGGATTTTTCAGAAGTAGTATGTATTGAAATAAGATTGTTATTTCAACTTCATTTAAAGGGGTGTCATTCCAAAGGATATTAATAGTATCTTGGAAATTAAACACTATAATAATAAATTATTAAGATTGTACAAAGAAAAATGCACATTTTCAGCAATTTTTTAATCAGAATATAATAACACCTTATGAAAAGAAAAAATGCAGGAAGATAATGATAATAACTATCCCTATGTTTTTATCGCTAAGTTATTATTATATGCTTATTAATATTAATATTGTTTGCTCGAAATGTGCGATATTCTTTGTACAGTCTTAATTATTTATCCTTATTGTGTTTTGTTTCAAGGTCCCATTAATATCCTGCGATGTAAAACCCCTTTAATGAAGTTGAAGTAATAAACAATTTTATTACAATACATACTTATGAAAAACCTTTATTTTCAATTCTTCTATTCCTTGAATCAACAAAAGACAAAAAATGTGAAAACGCGGAGGGATGGAAAACATAGTTCAGAAGAAAATTGCAACAGTTTTGTGAATATTTGGAATATGTTTGGTATTATGAAATACTAAAATCAATTTCCCTTCCCAGAGAGCGCGTTTGCTGGTAGAGCGCTGCGTGGCCTTGCGTGGAGGGCTGTTACATTCAAAATATCCGTTAAACATGAGACACAAAAAAATCAAAATTACTCAAAAAATGCTTATCTAACATATTACAATATGTATATCATTGAATTTCTCTCTTTATGCTCGTCATGATAAACTAAAAAATATGTATTGTTCCATTCGAAAAATGTTACCTCAAATATCTCGTAAAATACAAGTTATAAAATATAAATTTATACACTTATCAATTAGCCCCATTCCCTCATGCACTTTCGTGAAAACTGCATTGCAATAACTTGAACCGTTCAAAAGTTACAGGAAGTGCTAGAGTTACGTGACTCACTCTGTGTGTGTATATATATATATATATATATATATATATATATATATATATATATATATATATATAGTGAATATACACTACATTCAATTCTCTATTTTACTACATATTCACCTCACAGTTTTAAATATTCATCGTCTCAATACAGTACGATTCTTTGCATTGTCTTCTCATAGAACTCAATAGCCTGTAATGATAATCAATTATTCAGTGTTGTTTTAATTTATTTTTCAACAGTATCTAAAAAATATTGAACAGTGAGTTCACTGATATAATTTTAAACAAAAATTACTGAAATTCCAAAACGTAATTGGCGATAGTTAATTTATTATTTGTCAATGATGATAAATGGCCGACCCACAATTTGTCAGTGATGATAAATGGCCAACCAGATTCGGCGATTCGTCGTGAACGTATTCCCGACCTCCCCTGAGAAATCTCGCTCATTTTCGTATTTTCGTGCCACTAGTTGCATTGTCACTGTTCACTACACCCTTCGTGTTTCTTGCTGTCAAGAAGAGATGACTGACCTTCATTTACACTATGTGAGAGTTCGAGTTTCTTAAATATTTTAAACTCCCGCTTATACTACAGCGTACCGACTGACGCTGAACATGCAAACGGGGTCGGATACTGACAAGGAACATGTGCGCACTCCAACACTTCCCAATTTCTTAAAAATGTTGTTACGTCATTATGAAAGTATGAAAATAAAGTTGTGAAATGTTATCGCCGAAAATTTGCAGGTACAGAGATTATTTCACTTTTGCATATATGGTATGTAAAGCCTGTACTACATTCTAGTGAAAAATAGATATGGACTTCGTAAAAGTGATAATCGCGAAGAAATGCAGAAACAGTTAAGTTAAATATGAAACAATAATAAAATCATCTGCTTTTCTTATTCTCAGGATTTCATTCTAGAAACATTTAAAATCTCCTTTGTGTTCATTTGTAGTAGGTCCCTTATCGCCGCTCTCTAGCCCAAATGTGTTTTTGCGAAACTTTTACTTACGAAAACTTCTCCTCCATATTAAATTCAGAGAAAAGTAATAGCAGGAATATATATATATATATATATATATATATATATATATATATATATATATATATATATATACACGCATATTTCTGCACAAGTACGCAGCCAAATGTTTTTCACAACTTGTGTTACGAAGTAAAATCTCGAAATAGTTCAGAACGTTTGACTCCGCGAATGTCCCTTGCGAGAAAAAAAGCTGGCTACACGCGCAATTACAAATTTTCGTGCATGTGAAAAATTTCAAACCGTATTCACAAGCAAACTTTGCTTAAAATGTGGCCTGCGTAAATTATTTTAGTGTCGATGAAGTCGAGAAGAAACAAGACATGAGACACGCTCATTTGTCGGGTGTGCAAATGTATATTTTTAATTCTGCTCTAAAGCAGTTGTAGGCTACGTTTGGATGGGGACGGTTGATTATTTCGTTTCTGGACTAAACTGCTGTGGTCGTTTTTCTCAAAAATGTATAGCATGTGACATCCTAGGTGGCGGCGGTGTTTCTCATCAGCCGGAACGTGAGAACCAGCGCCGTCCGCTAAATCGGCTTACGGAGTTTTAAGTATCGGTGCATCTCCGCCAGCGGGGCACCGCCCCAGCCGGGACAAGCTCTAAGCTCCAGACTCGTCTTCCGGCAAACGTGGACGTGCAGTACATATAAGTGTAACTATGTGTGAGTAATTGTAAAAGAGGTATGTGGCAGCAAGTGGATACGAGAGAGGAAGGAAAGATCGCGCGTTGGTATTGATCGGAGAAAACAGGGAACAACAACGATCAGAGCAACCGGCTGCTAGAGTTCTCCCCCAGACAGAGACTGAATCGGAGCTAGCGATCTTGTTGGTTTGGCAAATCCGCCAACGTGGGATCTGCTGGGGAGAGGTTCTGCAGTGGCCAAAGGACCAGCTGCGCCGGGGCGTGTTCGGGGCGTGCGCTGGGCGCGGGAGCGTGAGCGGGTGTGGGCGTACCAGGGCGCAGCAGGGGCTGCAGAGGCTGCAGGGGCTGCAGGAGGCTGCGCGCCTCCTCGGCGTCGGGCGTGTCGTCCAGCGCGAACGCGCTCTCTTCGTCGTCGGTGCGCATGGCGCAAAGGCGCGGCTGGGCCGCCCCCGCCTACACCGCCGCCTCCGCTGCCCGGCGCCGCCGCCGCCGCCGCCTCGGCCGCCGGGAAGGGCATCAGCTGCGGCGCCGTCGCCGGCCGGCGCCGCCCGCCCCCGCCGCTGCGCCGCCCCTGCAACGGACAGCACATCACTCACCGGGCAGCCTTGAAAACTAGTGACGCTTTAACAGCACGTACTTTCCCGCTCGTATTGTCACGCAAAATTACACGAAAAGGAATCAAATTTTCTAAAAATGGTACATAACCTTATTTCAAAATCCTACCTTAAGGAACCGATTTCATTAAGGGAAAAATTAAATCTTTAATATTTTAGCTGTAGGCAGACTCCGAAAAAGTTTTGCACTTTTGCAATTTTCGAAAAATCAGGGTTACGAACATGCGGCCTGTTCAAAAACAAAATTCAATGAAAAACGATGGAATCATTTTTTGGAAATTTGGAAAATGTCCCATGGGCTTCATGTCGACTACCCTCCGAATTTAAAATATCGGTTTCAAAATCAAAGGGCCGCGACATCAACCAGATCGATTGGGGAAAATCAGTTTTGGAGAAAATCGGCTGAACAGTTTAACTGCTAGTGTTGATCACAGACGGACGAACGGCCAGACAGACGTTTTGCCGTCATTCAGTTTTTCGGTATCGACCCACAAAACATTGATTCAGACTACGCCACGTGTTAGCAGATTTTTTTCTAAATTTAGCAACTGTATTTATTCCCTTTCTTCTTTACCAGGACCCTGCAATAAGAGCTTTTTGCAGAAAATTTGCCGTTTTTTCGTACTGCATTACATTAATTTCTCTCTACTGCGTAAGTGAAAGCGAGAAAGTAAAAAGAATAACATCTACTTACAAGGTATCTTTTAGTAAACAACGTTATAGCAATGAGAGTCGTATCAACGCTTTGCAAACTTCTTGGCAATGCTATATTACTAAAACGAAAATAGTAATCATAGTAATCATTGTCGCAATGATGATTAGATTAAAGTGCTCCATTTCCTACTGTAAATAATCAATTAAAACATACATAAATATATCATTGGTATTTGTACGTTTTGTATCAAAAGAAAATTAAAAAAAGTTTCAAATGTTGCTGTATTTTAAATGTAGAGTTCTGAGTGATTTTGCCAATGCAACGGAACAGAATGACGTCGCCGCGTGTTTCCTTGATTTCCTCGCGAGGGTGGAAGAATATCATAGTCGGCGTCCATCGCACAACTCTACTTTTCATAAAAATACTGCTACGTAGGGTAATATTAATGTTTACGAATTTATGAATTTAGTTCTTCACGATCGTTATCACGTGCTAAAGAAATACATAGGATTAAATTTGAAAATCGAAGTTGGGTCAATCACTGCAATAAAAAAATGCTGTGGGATATTTTACAGTTCATTACGTGCCATTCGCATATAATTGCTTATTTGTTTTTAAAAATAATTCGTTCTAATAATTCTCAATACCTGCAACTATTCACGAGGTATTTGAAGGGTACATCTTAGGCCAGCCACCCGGGAATATGCTTTAAAGGACGTTTTAATGCTGATTAAATTACATAAATATCGTTCTATTTCTCCATAGAAATGAAACACAGTTGTTGTTGTTTTTTTCAAGATCCTCTCCTTCGTTTTCTACATTCGCTCTGCCTGCCTGAATTTGGCATAGAGATCCGATGACATCAAATTTTGATAAGGCTGACCCAGCACACAATGCTCTGAAGAAGAACGTGAAGCAAAGGCTCCTGAAACAGATCGATTGTAGTGCGCGGGGAGAAAAGTTGTAGTTTTTCCAGCCGCCCCTGCCCTTCCCTGCCCGTTGAATGAGGAGAAAGTGCCATCTCATGAGCAAGCTCTCTTCGCTTGGGGTGACAATACCTCGCTGGCGGGCGTTGCAGGGCGCGAGGGGAAGGCGATCGAAGCGAGCCCCCGCTACACGACCCGCCACGCCGCTCAAGGGCGCAGTGCAACCACCTCGCCAAAGGGAAGACTTCGCAATACGCCAGGACGAAAGCCAGTTCATCCAGTTTCTGCTATCACGCAGGGATTACGAGTTAGCCTCAAGGCGGAACGCATCGCTCTATTCATGGCGTAAATTTGTTCACGCAAGAATTGCTTCAAGTCGGTGAACGTGTAAAGGATAAAAAACTGTTAAGATGGTGTACAAATCAGACAAAACATTCTATCATCAGCAAGTTTCTGGCATTTTTTGGTATCGTGAACGTCAAATTAAATGCAAGCCTAATGATCCGACCAGGAAATTTTACTCGGTGCCAACTGAATTGCATGCATTCAAATGTCGTGTGCGCTGTGATCGAGGGTAGATACTATCAAAGATTGCGTCTAATTTAAACTGGAGAGCGCAACAGGAAAGTACTTTCAGTCCTGTGCGTTGTAAGTTTCGCGTATGGAGTTGTCGCATATTCGGTGACCCAACTATCCTTCTACCGTCTGTCAAGAACAATACTTGATAGTTTTCCCTTCTGTATCTTGAGGACATGAAAATCTGTTGGCTTCACTTCTATCACAACTCTTGCAGCAGAGGAGCCAATGCAAGTCCTGGAGACGACCCCACAATTGCCAGATGAAAGCGAAAGAAGACTTTACAATAATTGAAACTTAGGAAATTTAGATTGGTCAGTAGCAGTATTTTAATGTATATAACGGTACAATAACTGAAAGACTCGGTAGAATAAGGGGCTATCCCACATCGTGAAAGTGAGTTAATAGCATTATACAAAATTTCAAACATTATTCTTATAGTGTAATATGTTACTGACCTATATGCAAGTGTACTGTGTTTAAAAGTTTTAAAATGTATTGAGTTATATGACAGAAGTTCATGTAAAACGTCATTATCACAGAACTATGTTAATGTGGGATAGACCCTTGTTCTACTCAGCCCTTCAATTCATGAGTCAATAAACACCGAATATAGCGCATTACCAAGTAGTTATAAACAGGAATAAAAGAGTCGATATTTCCAATGAAAAGTGGTGCAAAATAGGATGTTCTTCATAGAGAGATGCAGCAATGAAGCCCAGAAAGAAGCCTATATTATATGATCTGAATTATTGTAAATTTAATATACTTCTGTACTATATTGTCTTATTCCACGCTGTTCTATACTGTTTTACTGTTATTTGTCTTTACTTTAATTTATATATGTATCTCTGGTATAAACTAATAGTGGCCGCTAATGACCTTAAATGTTTTAAAGTGAACTAAAATAAATAATTTTAAAAAAGCCCATAAAAACAACACAAGTGAGAATGATGGATAATATTGTCATGAATATTGTCATGAATGAAAATGATCAATAAATAACTCAGTAATGGCGGTAAAATATCCTAAATACCATGGGTTCAAGTATAATACGTATACATAAATGTCACTCTACAGTCATTCAGGTATGTTATCTTCATCTCATGTTACGATATTTGGTGGCCTTTCAATTGGATTAGATGATTCAAAGATTGACTTTTAAGAGTACATTATATTTGCGTTATTTTTCATAGCCTTCTCGTACGTTTGCATATCCTTTGTGATAGGTCGTGTAAGTGTACTTCTATTTTATATTTTGCAAGAGAAAGTCGGTATCAACGCACTAAGGTCAGGTGTGAGGTCAATAGACCAACAGTACGTGCAATATAACATGAACATATTTTGGTTTGAGCGAATGTCCGAGACACATCAGGAGGAGATTTTTTTCAAGTAATTCAGAAAAATGTAGTCTCTAGCTGAAGTGGCCGGCGTTGTCCGAGCGTTTGTTACTGTCATCAATTATTCAGAAGAACGAATGAATAATATCCATCCGTTTAGGTGCTAACCACTCAAGGCTGCTGTGCTGTGCCCAGCACTGCACCTTTTTCCCCCGGAACCGGATGCTTCAGGCGGGAAGCGTCCGCAAGCGCTTGTGTAAGCTGAGTTCGCGGAAGATAAAATAAAGAAAGTCTCTCAGCATTAATGTTACAAACTTCTAGAGCATATAATGGGGGTTAAAGATTATCACTTTTTGTCAATTACCATTGACCACATGGTGGTAAATTTCATACAATGTAGTTACACATTGACATTTGCCCCTGAATGGTAGGCAACCCGCCACAATCGGTTTTTGTCGGGAACACAAAATATCTGTGACTGCATCCAAATGAGACTCCCCAGTGTATGGCGAGTTGCATATCCGTTAGAAGTAA
Organism: Teleogryllus occipitalis; assembly: GCA_011170035.1. Taxonomy (NCBI): domain Eukaryota; kingdom Metazoa; phylum Arthropoda; class Insecta; order Orthoptera; family Gryllidae; genus Teleogryllus; species Teleogryllus occipitalis. The sequence goes on from BLKR01000448.1 coordinate 343,396, forward strand.
ATGTCATGTGTGTAACTTAATTTGGAATTTTCACCATGTTTATTGGCAAAAGTCTTCTATCCCTTACATGTTCTAGAAGTCTATAACATTTATTCTGAGATATCTGCATAATTTCCCAATATTTTTTTAATCCGGTCTTTGAATCGACACTGGCTAAATCGACAAGCTTTATTCGATAGAACAATCTGTGCTTAAACTAAAAGTCGAATAGTTCAGATATAAAGAGAAAGTAATACAAATGCAGCTCATGACAAAACGAACGAAGCGAACAAATAAATATTTGTCAATCGGAAAGTCTACAAATTTCCTTGAGATGTGTGGAAAATACAGGAGCACAAAGGGATGCGACAAATCATTCTTTCAGAATATTCATCAATAAAATGTGACCCGAGGAAACAAACAAAAACTCAAACAAGGACAAAATAAGCTTTTTAAGGGCACAAACAGTAAATAACACTTCTAAGTTTAGTGCATGATATATTGCGTGAAATGGGGGGGTATTTGCGGAAGTGGAGGAACTTGAGATCCGGCATGAACCTACACGTTCGAATGTGAGTGTTTCCTCATCCAGGTATCTCGCTCACAAGGGCACCGCCCCAGCCTGGACAATATCTAAGCTCACGTCGCATCTCCAACATGTGTGATAGAGTAGTGCATGTAAGTATAAGAGAGTATGTGAGGAAGAAAGAGGAGACAATGATGTTCGTAGTAGCTTAGTAGAGGTAGCAGCAACTTGCTGAATTACACTGCATGGGGGAAAATGGAAAATCCCGAAGACTTCGGTCTTCCTGCTTTCGCTGAATATTTGTAATGCAAATTTACAACCTCTAAACACACTACCTCTCTGTTTCAGCTGACCATGATTTCTATTTTTTTTCTAAATGAGTTTCACTAATTTGCAACCTGTCTCTTTCAGTTCATTTCTAACAACCTTCGCCGTATGTTAAAATGAAATATTCAATTCAAAATATTTCCATTTTCTCTTATATATTGTGTGCACTGAAATTGCTTGCTTCTATTATGTGCTTGGCAGAGGTTTTAAGCCTTATGATTTTTCCCCCATACGTCACATACAGTTTTTGACTGTTTTTTGGCTAAATAAATAAATAAAATAAATAAATAAATAAAGCCACCATCGTGATTGAGGTTTGCCTGAGTTAACACAATCGTTTAAGGCACATGCTGGGATGTTCCTTTGCTTGCAGTCCCAGAAGTAAATCGTAGTCTTACTGTGTGAGACATGTTGAGTCACGTTTTCAAGGTTTTGGACTTTTAAATTGTAATCATTTCCTAAATTTTTAAAATTCCTAATTTTGAAGTTTTGGGTACATTTCAAATTGTAAAAATTTCCTAAATTAAAAGTATCATATAAACTTCTTTCAATCTTTTTTATTTTAAATTTTAAATTTAAAAACCGAATAGATTTATAATACATTCTTTCAATAATAATAATAATAATAATAATAATAATAATAATTATTATTATTATTATTATTATTAATATAATATATATGGCGCCAGCAAACAGTACGCAGGGTAAGAATTTGTCACTAGGTCAGTTTGTTCGTCTGGCATTAACCTACCAACACACAAGTTAAGTGTGACAAACACTAGCGTCTCTGTTGTATCGTACAGTGCTCATGACGACGTGTGCACCTCAAGAAGAACATTTGCGGCACGCATTGCTTTTCTCATTTAATCAAAATAAAAGACTGTGGAAAGACATCATTTGTTGATACAAACATTTGGTGATCACGCTTCATCGATTTGAACATGTGAGACATAGTTTTGACAATTTAAACGACATGATTTCAATGTGAAAGACATTGCACGCTCTGATAGGCCACAAGAGTGCGAAGGCGAGCAATTTCAGGCATTACTAGATGATGATCCAACTTAAACTCAACAGTAATTGAAAAAACATTAAATGAGTCACAAGAAACAATCAGAAGACCTTTACGAGCAATTTGGAAGATCGATAAACTCGGTAAATGTGTCCCACACGTTTTGAATGAACGGCAAATGCACGACAATACGCCGTCTCAAACAGCAAAACCAGTGAAAGAGACCTTGAAATCGCTTGCATGGGACATCCTCCCGCCCCCGCCGCACTCCCCTACCTGGCGCCCTCTGACCGTCACCTCTTCGCAACAATGGGCCACGCGCTCGCAGAGCAGCACTTCAGCACTTTCAAGGAAGTTGGAAATGGCTTGACGAATGGCTTGCCGCAAAAGACCAGCAGTTTTTCTGGCATGGTACTCACAACTTACCTGGAAGATTGGCGGTGTGTGTTAAAGCCGATGGCCAAAATTTTGAATGAACATAAAATGAATTTCCCTTACAATTACGTGATATTTTTCCACAAAAGTCGGCAGAAACGTATGCATACACCTGGCAGTAGTACTCATTAACAGCCGACAGAGTTTAACGCTTTATTTATTTATTTATTTATTTATTTATTTATTACGTCAAAAACAGTTAAAACTGCGTATGACGGGCTATGGGGAAAAGTGAATTGTGTGAACATTTTCAAAATTCTGTGATCCCTACACTAAATCATATACTACTTAAGTTTTGAGTTTTTGAAAGGGAGAAAAAAAACAAAAAAACTCCCATGTAATAAAATCGATTTTCAAGGATAAATAAGCAATAAATTTTGAATTTTGAAAGGGAGAAAAACAAAAACAAAAAAACTCCCATGTAATAAAATCGATTTTCAAGGATAAATAAGCAATAAATTTTGAATTTTGAAAGGGAGAAAAAAAAACAAAAATCTCCCATGTAATAAAATCGATTTTCAAGGATAAATAAGCTCATTTTATGTCAATGTAAATATGCTCATTTATGTCAATCAAAAATGTTTTATTGGCCATTTAAATATACTCATTTATACAGTCCAAAATGGTAATTAATGCATTATGTATCATTGTTAAAATTAATGTTACTTTTCTTGTGATGCTCAGTATAGTCTCTAATTGTATAGAAACAGTTATGCAGCAGAAACGATTTCACTTGGGATTTAAACTTTTCTATTGAATTTAATCGTTTAATGTCATCTGGCAAAGTGTTGTAAAATAATGTACATGTATTGTATGTTAATTTTTTGTAATGAGCTGTTGATACTGTCACCTGATGAATATGATTTCTACGTCGAGTGTTATAGTAATAGACTTCGGCATTTTCTGAAAAAATATTCCCGCCCTTGAGCAAGTCATTTTTTACAAAAACCACTGATTCGTAAATAAAAAGATACGGTAATGGTAGAATTCCTAGATTAATGAAGAGAGGCTTACATGAATCACGTGGGTGGGATTTGGTTATTATTCGTACAATTCGTTTTTGTAATCTAAAGGTCTGGGAGCTATAAGATGTATTTCCCCAGAATATTATGCCATATCTCAGGCGGGAATGAACATTCGCGAAGTATACACAACGAGCAGTATGAAGGCTGACTGAATTTGCAAGAATTCTGAACGCGTAGCATAATTAACTTAATTTTGTGTTCAATTCATTTAAATGGACGTTCCATTTAAGGTTTGACTGAATTGAGAGACCTAAAAATTTTGTTGCATTAACATGAGTCAATGGTACACTGTTCATTTTCAATGGAGCACAGAATTGTTTATTTGAAATGGAAAACTGCATTAAAACTGTTTTCTTTTCGTTTACTATTAATTTGTTATTTCGGAACCAATTTGAAACATCTGATATTGTACTATTTACGGTTTCTTTATTGCAAAGGATGTTCGTATCATCCGCAAAGAGAACCGTTCTTCCGTTTCGAATCGTCGAGGGTATATCGTTTACGTAAAGTAGGAACAGAATAGGACCCAAAATCGATCCTTTAGGAACTCCACGTGTAATGGGCAAAGAGTCGGAAAGGTTTGTACGTAATGTTCCATTATTCCAGTGAGGTATTTCAACTCTCTGAGATCGTTGTTTAAGGTACGAACATAACCAATCTAGAGCAATACCACGGATTCCATATGAAGGTAATTTTGAAAGTAAATTGTCATGATCAATGACGTCAAAAGCTTTTGAGAGATCTAAAAATAATCCAATAGGTGCCTCGTTTTGATCCAATGATGAGGCGACATCTTTAAGAAAAGAAAATATAGCTGTTTCCGTTGATTTTGATTTTCTAAATCCATGTTGGCAATCTGAAAGCGCGTCGTGTTTAGTGAGAAAGGTTTTCATTCGTACGTAAAAAAGGCCTCTAATATTTTTGAAAAAACTGATAGAAGAGAGATGGGCCGATAATTTTGAATTTCATTTTTGTTGCCTTTTTTGAAGAGCGGCTTAATTTTAGCTGTTTTGAAAATATCTGGAAACGTTCCGGTGCATAACGATGAATTAAATATGTGAGTTAATGGGCGTATAATGGCATACGCACAGGTCTTTAACAAAGCATCCGGGAATTCATCTAAACCGGACGAATATTTATTTTTTAGTTTACCGATTATTTTGAGAATTTCATAGGAAGCAGTTTCGGAAACGAACATTGTGTCTAAAATTTTGGGTGCACTGTCTGTTTTTGAATTTTGTGCCTGAAGACGCTTAGTGAGATCGGCAGCAATTCTCGAAAAGTATTGGTTAAAGAGACTAGCCACTGTTGCCGGATCGTTGACATTTATATCGTTATATTTTAAAACAAGATTCTCTACGGGTTTTCTAGTTGATTTGGTAGTATTTTTTATTATATTCCACATTGATTTTGTTTTATTATTTGAGTTCAAAATATCCTGATCGTTTTTCATGATTTTTGCCTGTCTTATGACTTTTCGTAACAATGTTTTGTATTTTTTAAAGTAGATAAGGAAATCTTGAGATACGTCATGACGTTTAGAAATGAAAGAAAGAATTCGCTTGTTTTTACAAGATGTCCTAATCCCTTGTGTTATCCAAGAATTGCTTTTCCGTGAAATATTTAATTTTCGTTTTTGAAGAGGAAAGCAAGTGTTAAAATAAATTGAAAGAGTTGAAAAAAAAAGAATTATATTTCTCGTTTGTATCAACAGTATTATAAACCGCTTCCCATGACTCCTGCATCAAGTAGTCTATGAATAATTTAATTTTACTTTTAGTAAACAATCTAGTCATACGTGTATTATTTATTGTGTCAGTGATCGCATTTCTTATAATGGTATGAATTTGTGCATCGTGGTCACTGTATCCTAAATCTTTTGTTTCAACTTCATATCGAGTAGTAGTTTTGTTAATTATAATTTGATCAATTGCCTTCATCGAATTTTGTGTGATTCGTGTAGGTACATTAATTGTAATGTCTAAATTGAAGGAATTAATTAAATTGAGAAACTTTTCTTTCTCGCAAGATTCGACCAGAAAATCAATGTTAAAATCTCCGCATACAACAATGGATTCAAAAGAGCGATTGCTGACTTTGTTAAGTGTTATCTCCAGGTTGTCTAAGAACAAAATATAATCTGCAGTTCTCTTTGTTGGAGGTCTGTAAATGCAAAGTATTATCACTTTTAGTGAAGTAAGATGTACAACAGAAATTTCGAAAATATTTTCAATGGAATACACATTTAATTCTGCCAAGGGGATAGAATCAATATTATTTCTAACGTAAATACAAGAACCACCATACGTAGGACCTTTATGCGATTCTCTCTCTCTACAATAAAAGCCTGCGAGGTAAAAGTTTGGAATTTGGAAAATGCTAAGTTCATTAGAAGATAACCAATGTTCTGTAAAGCAAAGAACGTCCGTTTGATTTAGATCGCTCTGTAGAGCTGCCTCGATAAACTCAGTTTTATTTGAAAGGGACTGAACATTATGGTGAAGAATGTTTATTTTTTGCAAGTACCTACACGAATGTTTTTCTGCTGCATCTGACTGTAGCTGCTATATATTTACTCCATTTTTACCTCGAGTGCGTGGTCGAAGGTTGTAGTGTGTCCGGGCAGTGACAGGTTGTGAGGAAGATGGGGCATCAGATGAAGACGAATTGGTAGTGGGAATGGGAGAAACGGGAGTAGGTTCAGAGGAAGAGGCAACAGGGTTCGAAATAAGGGTGGGGGGTGGAGAACGTAAGGAAGGCGAAAGGGACGGATTTTTGGCAGGAGACTGCGTAGGACTGGAGTTGATGATGTATTGTGCAAGTTTGTTACCGACTGCATGTTTTCCAGCAAGGTTCATGTGAAGACCATGCCGGGTGAAGTGTTTTGCTGAGAGGAAATTCATTTCAAAAAGTGTGACATTTGTTTCTCTCAGCTGCAGTTTCAATTGTTGGCTTGCGTGCTTAATCTCGCTGCATAGTGTTGGTCTGTTGTACCAGAAGGGCAGAGTCGAGACTACAATGTTAGTATTTTGGGCGGCACATTGTATTGCTTTATTTCCAATCCTCTTCTACTCCCGACTAACTGAATTACAGAAAGTTATTTTCACTATATTTGAGAAAAATTTCGTACAGTGACCAAATGTAACCACTTCATATAGTTCTCATTAATTTTAAATCCATCCCTAAGTTGAAGTTAATAAATATAATCACACAAATGCTGAGAGAGTGTTTCTTTTTTATCAATCACCTCCTCTCTCCTTTTCACTCTTGTCACAAATGTGAGAAGCCCTTTCCCCTAACTGCGTAACTCGTATAACTGCTTTGAATTACTTTCTTTTTATTCTATACTATTGTATCAAATTTTTTTAAGTGATCAGGCGGAAGAGTAGTCCTGAGCCTCGTCACCAATAAAAACATTTTTATTTATTTATTTAAGGATGAAGGAAGTAACATTGTACGCTTCCCGTTTCCAGATTCTAAGGGTACCAGGCATTCACCTGGTATTGATAAGAGAGACCACCGAAAACTACCGATCAGAGCAACCGGTCGTTATTACATCCCTTCAACCTGCGGCTGAATTCAAACTAGCTATATACCTTGCGTCGAAAATCCCTATAATCAAAATTCAAACACTAAGCGGAAGCATATATCTTGACCTTCCAATTGTATATTTAAAAATTCCGGCTTGGCTTCAGTCGGAAAAAATGTTGCCATGACTTTTGCTGGACGTTGTAAGAATAAACATTTAAATAAACGCGTCACTTGAATAGTCGTGCTAGTTGTAGCATATTCCCGTTACAACCAACAAATCTCACCACTTAAATACATTAAATTGTAAGTAATATGCATATGTCGAAGTTGCAAAATTACTCTTGTGAGTCCTAATGGTATTACAGTTTTCTTGCATCAACTGTAAATCAGAGAGACTAATTCGCGAATGAACTAGGGGTATGTTGGTTTTCACTACGTTGCTACATGAGGGGCACAATGCCAAAGCATCGGCGATGACAAGTCCGCTGCGACCAGAGGGAAACGGATTGTTGAGAGGCGTATAGTTCAATGATGTTGGCACACATCTCAAAGACTCATGGAGGGGATCTGGGCTGTCAGATGAAAGAACGTCCCAATGAATGGCTAACGCACATGGGACGTGCTTCGCGGCCCAAGAAAAAATCCAGAGAGCAAGGGTCAGCAAAGGCGTCAGGGGTGAGCAAAGTTCATGAGAAAGTTCTGAAGTGTGCGCAGTAAATGTGTTCTTCTATGAAAAATGTTTTATTGGCCATTTAGATTGAAACTGAAAAATGTAAATTGCTATAGTTACACAAGCGTTGTTAGACGAATAAAAATTTAAGGAAAACCAAAACTTTATATCTTCTTCGACAAGGTGAGCTCCATTGTGCCTTCAGGTATATGCATCAAAGAGAATAAACCTGCAGTTCCTTGTGTAAGGAACAGCTGGAATTATTGACGGAGCCAATTGGGCCATCCCGCCGCATCTCTTATGTACCACTCCGGCTTACATTTGTGAGCCCCCAACTTTTAAAATCATGAGCCTTTCCTGCTCTTGACAACGGTGTTTGGAGTAACGACAGTCAACGGAGCAATTGCCATGCTTCAGGAGATTAAACCAAAACACGACAAAGAACCATCGCAGAGGCAGTTACTCCCTACAGCGCTCCCTGCCACTGACCTATACGGCGATCCTCGCCAAGAGCCGATGTGTCCTCAATGGGAGAACTCGCGTTAAGGGAGGAAGCAAACCACACTAAATCAAAGTAAATAAATAATCGTTGTTCGGAGATTACATTATCACTTCATTATAATTATCACTTACATTATCACTTCGTATCTCATAGTCGCCCGCCTCCACTGTACATAATCTCACCCAACAATCGACCTACAGCATTATCCGAAATCTTCAGTTAATAGAGCTAGATTAAGATTTAATGATAATTACCAATATAACCAATATAAATAATGGTATAATAATGCACACAAGTCATGAGAATACGTAAATGACAATACTTAATATGTCAAAATAGTACGACAAAGATCTGTTGGACGAAGAATGACCAATAGCAGTTCCCAAGGACTTTTCTCGCACCACTTGTTCACGAAGAGTGAATCAAAACAGTACAATAGAAAACGGAGTAAGCAACTCTCCTGGGAAAAAAAACTGCGTGTTGATACAGAGATTAAAGAATGATAATATGAAGTATGCAAGCAAGCAGTAAGATCGCAAATTTCTACGACACTTACAAACAGTGTGAGGAACCTATTATTGGAAGCGTAAAGTCGGTAATAGATTACGACAGTCGACGATTACATGAACTTTATTTCCAAACAAACCAAGAAGCAATCATTATGTTGGCACATCAAATCAACGAAGAATTATGAAGTGAACATGTACATATTTTATCTGACTTAATTGTACATGGTAATGGAATGACTGCAATGCACTAATATTCCTAGAATTTCATATAAAAACCTTTCATATTTCTAAAATTTCCAAAACCTTTGAGCTAGTTAATGCATGAGGTACAGTGGTGAAAACGAGAGGAATCCTCTAAGCGTTACTGAAAGAGGAATAAAAATGAGTACTAAATGAAGCAACCGCACAGAGAAAAAAATACATTTGCTATTAGATACTCGTAAATACAATAATACGCAAAAATACATTTGCTATTTAGATCAGAATGAGTAATTTAACTTCTAACGAAATGAACGTGAGAACATGATACCTACTACCAACAACCAGGGAATAACAACCTGCTAACTCTTCGCACTTCTACTAACTCATGAAATCAACGACACAAATAAGCAATATGCAGTGAGAAACACGAAAGGTCTTCCTAGATGTGAGAATTTTCAGAGTGACGCCCACCGTTATGAACCCTCGCGCTTGGTGTATACATGCAAAAATAAAGTTGTTGCATTTTAACTCGTGAAATGAAATAAATTATTTTGTAAAATTGTGTAAAAATACTATGAAATGCATGCTTTACTTTTAGTATGTTGCACGCACCTGTACGTAAAATGTCACAAAACATGAAAAATTAAATTAATACAGGAATTTCTCATAAAATTGCAGCGCAAACAGGAAACAGGAAATAATTTACATCTGATTTCTCCTTATGCTGTAAAATAAATGGAATGGCTAATGCAGGCAAACGACAACAGCCAATGAAATGTATGATACATCAAGCCGTACGTAAGAGCCTGTTAATAAATTCGTAAGCTGTCTGTTAATAAATTCATTACTTGATACTATCTAAAAGCGCATAAGAGAAACAGATTTTCTTTAGATATTTACGAGAATGAAAATCAATGCCATGACTGTAGTATATGTTTCAAAATGAACATAAGAAAGCGAAAATGGTATAAGTTAAGTTGCCAGAAGATAATATGTTAATCATTATCAATTGAAGAACGATTATTCACAATCAAATTTGCCTGGAAAACTAGAGAGTAGACGACACCGTGATCTATGCGACTATCATTATTGTGGAGGCAAAAGCTACGGTTAGTCGTTGTCGGCGTTCATCAACAGTCTAAATATTCTACTTCCACGCGATTCGAGAAACACCACAAATCGAAAGCCTCACCTGCCATCGACAGAAGAGCCTTATAAAATATTGCATCGAACAAGCAATATCCTGAAGACAAAAAGTCCGCATTCGATGTCTTTCGGCCTCGTCTGGTCTTCGCGTCAGCAAAATTATTACCTCCCGCCCGGAAACGACGGTGCGATCAAAAGGATTTCATCGAAGAGCGTCGTGAGGCGTTCCCGAGGGCGCGCCCGCGCCACGCGCCAGGTCCCGCCGGAGGGCGGCAATCTCAAGAATTAACCTCCTAACTGGGGCACGGACGTGAGTAAATAAAAGTCACGAACAAGTCCGCCATCACAACTATTTTTAGGGAGGAAGAATTAAAATTGTAAATCACGAGTAGCGCATTTCCACAGTGAATCTGAGAGCAATAAAAAATGAAACTACTGCGGTCGCCAGCGTCCAGGGTGCAGGGCGATAGCGTGCGCGCGCGTGGGCGGGCGGGCGGGCGGGCGGGCGGGCGCTCGTTGCGCGGTTGGCGTCGACGCTGGCCCTGCCCTCGCGTGCGCCCTCCCCATCGCTGCCCCCCCCCGCCCCCGCATTCGCGCTGCGCCCACTTCTAGAGGCCCGCGCTTCGAACGCCGCCAACACACTCATTACTCACTTCTCCAGACGACACTACATGATGCTATGCTTTTCCCTTAGAAACTTGCTTAATTGTCCGTTGTTTTTATTTTCTTGCATCTTCTTCGTAGATAAGAAAGTATTGTAATGCTGCAGGAAAAAGAAAGACTAATTTTTAACAGAAAATCCCCTTTTCTGTGTCCATGGTATCAAAAAACATTGCTCGTATATTCGGGTATACAATAACAGGCCGATTCGCGCTCATCAAATTTGAAAGGTATTTGTAATTTTTGAGGTGTCATTACATAAACTCCCAACGGCAGTTTCGAACTTGTCTCAAAAATGGCTCAATTTGTTTTTCTATAACTCCTTTTCCTCGAGAAGAGAAACTCTTACGAACGTTTCTTAAAATGGCGCAAGTCCCATTTCATTGAAACTTCTGGATTTTCGAATACTTCAATGAATGTTCTCCAATGAAGTTTCAAACAATTCAATTTAATTATCAATGAAAATAGATAAAAAAATTATTTTACATTCTGTCAACTGAGGAACAATGTAATATTAGTTCAAACCAACGACATTTTTCGTATTCTTCGTACTACTTGTCTTCAAATTAAAGTATTGAAAAGTATGTTCTAAAATAACGTATACATAACTAACTTATACATAATTCGAGCATCCCGATAATATTTGCCTGCTTATAAACTTAAAAGTATAATAATTATTAATGATACGAAAACGTATTACTGTCTATCATTGTCTATTATACTAATTACACAATGTAATGCAATGTTATAGCTCAGTCTCAACTTTCATTTCGATGAAATATCCCGGCTGTGTAGCGTAAATACGCGCGCTTTCCTGCGAGTACGCGGGCATATGGGCAAGGCGCGGTCTGAGTTATAGCAACGAGGGAGAGGAAAACATTTTTTGTAGCGTCCAGTATACAAGCAGCTATTGCTTCGAGAGACCAGTAGTAAATACACATAGGTCTACATATGTGATTATGAAAAATTCATGCGGATAAGATTAATTTGGATAATATTAGCGTAATGTTGTTCCAGTGACCAGCCGAAGTAATATGCCATTGTATCTTTGTCCAGTCAAATGTACAATACTACATTGTGTTGAAATGTAAACAGTAGACATTTTTAATCGTTTTTTTTTTACTTGGAGGCATTCCTTGATTTCTACCCACTAATTTTTATGAAACTGTTTTATTTATGCAATTCTTTAATCAAATTGTACTGTAAAGGTAGTTAAGATGAAATAAATAGTGATATAAGTATAAACAGCTACAAAAATTGGCAAATAGCAAACTACATGCTTTTTGAGAAGGAAATGGATAGAAAAGTATCGCTTGCTTACAAGCATGTGCAGGAATCAAAAACAGGTACATTGGCACACTAAATGATAAATGTATTTTATGTAACAACACGTTTAATTGCCACTAAAGATGTAAGATGACACCAAAATGACCAACCAGCATGGTCAAAAGAACAAGCTACTCCAACACTACCCCTAATATTGTAAAGGAGCATCATTTGATGAACGATCGTATGAATACAGGTCAGCGCCGGTCGAGGCTCTGGCTGCACAGTGCACTTGGGGGTCGTGCGGCGGGAGCAAAGGCGGCGTGCCAAGGGCAGGGAAGGCGCAGGGCTCGGCCGAAGGCTCCTCAGCGCCGGAGTGCTGGTCAGCGACCCTCCAACTAACGAATAAGTGTCCATGGGGTTGATTGGATTGATTGATTAGTGACTCCCGGCGCGGCAACTGCTAAACCCATTAGTCCCGTATATGTAGTACATGATTCATCGCGGAAGCAGGCGGTACACTTTCCCACACCGGCTGGTGAGATCTGGCGCAGACATACGTCGGCTTGCGGGGATTTTCCCCAACCAGGTATCTCCCACTCGCGAGGCACTTCCTTTGCCCGGACAAGCTCTAAGCTCGCGTCTGGTCTCCAGGCATGGGTAGTAGTGCATGTGTATGTAAGTGTGTGTAAATAAAGGGTGAGGATAGGACAAGGAAGAGGAAAGGAAGATCGCTTGCGGTCCGTAGCCCATTTTTTAGGGTAGTGCTTCGAGATTCGCCTTATAGTGATCTGGGAAACCACGAAAAACAACCGATCATATCAGCCGGCCACTAGAATTCGTCTCCAGATAGCGGCTGAACTCCACCTACTTTTGTAGTTAGTGTCTAAAATTCTACCACCGTCGGGTCTTGAACCCAGGACCTCCAGGTCAGAGATACTGTGACATCAATTGATGCTCTGAGGCTCCTAAGCCAGTGTGTCTCTGGCGACAATGGGCGGTTACGACTACCCTGAACGACGCCTCAAAACAGACCACAACGCCTAGACAACGGGACGAACACTCCCTAAACGTCTCATGGGACAATCAATTACAAGAAGGACTTCGTGACTCGATAAAGGGGCTGGTAACAAGGGACTTAGACCCATCACACTTACGGTGACTGGGGACCATAATTTGACAGACTGATACGATAACGAAGCTAGGTGGCAACTAACGATAACAGCAGCTGGCAAGGAAAACTTCACTCTTTCGGACTTGCGGGAATGATGCGGGTGACCTACTCAGTAAAAATGACAAAAAGTGTGACAAACCAGGACGCAGTAGCCTACGTGCATGGCACGCGATATGGTCGAGTTGGGAGGGAAGTGGGGGAAGCAAAGGTTACATCGGGGAAGGCAAAAGCCGATAGCTTAACTCTAATGGCGGGTCACAAACGACGCAAAGAGATTTCATGACACAGATTTCTGACGCCAGGAGATTTCATGTTCCCGATATGTATCAATGCTTGATGAGTTGCCTATCAAGCAGGGGTAAATTGCCTGTGTGTAACTTCGCTTTATGAAATTTTCCATCATATGGTCATTGACAAGAAGTGATTTTCTTCAACCCCCCTCCACGCCTTAGACGTTTGTAATATTTTTAATACACTCATCATTCGGACATTTTTAATAGACCATCGTGAGAAACACTAGTAATGCTCATGCCCAAATGCAAATGAAGTGGAGTTTTCCCCTCTTTCTCAGAGAAAACATGTTTCATCATACGTTCCGCGCCCCTCGGTGGGGAGGGTTAACTTATTCGCCTCTGAACCCCCAGTGCGCGGGTTCGATCAGGCCGATGTGCGTGGATTTTCGAAGGGCGAAAAATCCACTGTAGCCACGTCACTTTTGTGGTATGTAAAAGAATCCTGGCAGATGCCCGGAAAAATTAAATGCCTCCGACAATACCTCGCCCTAACGAAGTCTCACTTTCCCCCAACCAGATAGCTCGGATATAGTTACCTGAGGCCGCTATCTGACGGAGAAAGTGAAAGTAAAACGCAAGGCGCACCAGGGGACCGCCCGCGAGGCGCGCTTGCTCGATAAGCTCCCCAGACCCAAGTCGGGGGCAGGCTTCCAAGGATACCTGGGTCGAAAACTAGGGTGGGGAACACTGTCTAACGGCAGTCTCCCCACTAGCAATCCCGTACGCCAAATAAATCAATACTCACATGTTTAAAAAAAAAGACATCTAGAGATGTAGGGGGGTTGAAGAGGATCACTTTTGCCAATAAGCATGTAGTGGGAAATCTCACAAAACGAAGCTACGCATGTATCATTTGCCCCTAGTATGTATGCACATTTAACTTGCGTAAATTTCTTGGACTGCGTCAGAACGTGTACCGAGCTCTGCCATTTCAAACAGAAACAGCTAAGTGGGGGGGAGGTCACATCGCGTCTACCAACAGGTGTGTCTCGGTGTTAACATGTGAAGAGAAATAATTGAAGATTATTTGATTGGGCCGTCCATTGTTCCATCCCCCCTCAACGCTCCGACATATCGCAAGTGACTGTACTGGACGGCGGTCACATGCCTCTGCATCCGTTCGCAAGCGCCTGCCTGATACAAGCGGCGGTCGCGTTGCTTGGCCTCCGAGGCCGGCAGACGTGCAACGCAAGATTTTTCTGAGGCCAGACAAAGTCACCTAAAACTGCAGTGGCGTCGGAGAAAGAGCTCCTGGCCAGAATTTGAAGCGCAGCCTGTAGCATTCAGGCTATCCGGGGTATTTTCAAGGGACAGCGTTAGAACGTCCATTATCGTTCTCAGGCATGCTTCACGCATCAAAGACATAATTCGAACAATTTATGTTGCCAGAGCTGAACAATAAAGACACACTCTCCATATTGCCAGTAGACAGTTCTTCCCCTGAGAGTTCCTGAACCTGCCAAGCTCTAGAGCAGAATATCACATTTGAAATGAAATTTCTCACCTCACACACACGCGCGCACCCACACACACACAGATAAAGATAGATAGATAGATAGATAGAGAGAGAGAGAGAGAGAGAGAGAGAGAGAGAGAGAGAGAGAGAGTAGTGAGAAATTATGTTTACAAGTTCTATGCAAGAATAGGTTTAAAAATAACGTATGTAATTTCCTCAAATAGTCGAGAAAATGCAATGAATGAAATCGCGTATTACTTCTAGGGAAAACAACGAGGTTTTAGGTGGAATCGTTTTTAAGTACCTACACATGCTAGAATACGGTATACGGATACGACAACGGTTTCAGATAATAGCCGTGAATATTGAACAAGGTCATGAGAAATTGTTACTTAATTGGTGTAGCCACTTGAGCGCTAAATACATATCACTAGATAACATTGCTGGCGTGTACATCAATCATTACATATATTCAATGTACATCATTACATCAATATAGTGGCCATTAAATGTTACCCCTCAGTGATCGCGCTCGTAATCGCAACGGGAGCAGACCCATGTATTGCAACAGTGGTCTGTTTGAAAGGAAACTTAAGTCTCTTGTCAATTCGGGTTTTTGTCCACTTTCCCTAATCCATTGAGTAAATATTGAGATGTCCCCTTGTTTTGCGTCTGGATATAAATGTAGCTTCTCTTCTCGCACGTTAAGCTGAGCTCTCCTTCAGCGGAATAGAGTCGGGGGGTGTTACTGTTTTGTTAGCAAAGCAAAGCAATCAAATCTGCAATTCTTTTACCAATACAAATAAGTTTTGTGTTGCTCGGGAGCGAAAATATCCATTTTTTTTCAAATTTATTATTTAGCACTATTTAATTTTATAATTATTACTGATTTTACTTTATTTTATTTAATTCTTTAAACTTTTATTCATTTTTCAACCATTTATAGTTAAAATGTTAGAAAAGGATTCTGGAACTCAAGAAAACGTGCGCAGATGGTAGCTCTTCCCCATACGCCACATACTATCTTTGACTAAATAAATCAAATCGAAACTTTCTGTTATGAAAATGTCACATCATTAATATATAGACAGGTATCTCAAACGGTGATTAGTTGAAACATATTCTGTACTTTATTAAACATGCTGACATATTACAAATGCTACTAAATGCTACACAACTTTAATATACCGGTGAGTCACGTAACTTTTGCACCTCCTGCAGTTTTTGAACGGTTCAATTCATTGCGATGCAACTTTCACGATAGTGCATAAGGGAACGAGGCAAAATGTATTCCTTTCTATCTTATCACTTGTATTTTACGAGTGATTTTGAGGTAACTTTGTTGTTGTTTTTCTAACGGAACTATACATAATTTTTAGTCTTTCATGACGAGCATAAAAAAACAAATTCAATGATATACATATTGTATTTTAGATAAGTATTTTCTTTACTCATTTTATTTTTTTGTGTTCAGCTTTCCTTGCCCGAACGCGCGTTATCAGGGCGAGGGCTGCGTGAACTTGTGTGGCGGACTGTTACATTCAAAATATCCGTTAAATACGAGTCGTAAAACAATTAAAATTGCTAAAAAATGCTTATCTAATATAAAACAATACGGTTAGTTAAAGACAAATCCAAATTTGTCTTTAACGCTCGTCATGATAAACTAAAAAAAATTATAGTTCCATTTGAAAAAATAAAGCTACCTCAATATCCCGTAAAAGACAAGTGATAAAATATAAATGAATACATTTACCTACTAGCCCCATTCCCTCAGGTCTTTCCGTGAAAACTGCATTGCAATAACTTCAACCATTCAAAAATTACAGGTGGTGCTAAAGTTACGTGGCTCATCCTGTAAATGTAAATAAAACTCGGCTATGCTTTTAAATAAATATACTCATAAATAGGAGTGTAGATGCGTGCTTTTGAAATGTCTCATGTTCTAATTGTTTTGTGCACTTGATAAACTTTACCTCCTATATAAATTAAATTAAAGAAAAGTTTTTAATTTGATTCACATTTTTGTTATAGTCTAAAAGTGATTTAGTGTCCGCACCAGATCAATCTTACACAGATTTTTTTGATGTTTTGGACACACCCATAGCAAAACGTTTACACATTTATGTTGAGATGATTGATTGAGTTTCCGGGTGCGTCAACTACTTAGGTAAGTGTAGTGCATATTTCCCGTAAATGTAGTGCATGTTTTTCCATCGGGCTGTGATCTTCCCCACATGATGGCGAGATCCGGCGCCGACCTACCATCGACTAGCGGAGTTTATCCTTAACCAGATATCTCCCACCAGTGGGGCACCGCTACAGCCGGGTCAAACTCTA
Organism: Teleogryllus occipitalis; assembly: GCA_011170035.1. Lineage (NCBI taxonomy): Eukaryota > Metazoa > Arthropoda > Insecta > Orthoptera > Gryllidae > Teleogryllus > Teleogryllus occipitalis. Next base: position 360,448 of record BLKR01000448.1, read on the forward strand.
AGCTCCCGACCGGTCTCCCGGCATGTGTGGTAGTGTAGTGCATGTTAGTGTAAGTAGTGAGGATAGGACAACGAAAAGAAAGGAAAGATCGCGCCCGTGGACCGTTTGTTAGGGTACTGCTCCCGCATTCGCCAGGTGTTGATCCGAGGAACCTCCGAAAACTACCGGAGCAACCGGTCGCTAGAATTCTCCTCCAGACAGCGACTGAATTCAACTTAGCTGAAAAGCTAGTGTCGAAAATCCTGCCGCAGTCGGGAATCGAACCTAGGACCTCCCACTAGAAACACTGCAGTGATATCAGTTTTCAGTTGATGCACTGAGCCACCACTCCCTTCTTTATGTTGGGTGTTGTCGTTTCATAACATGCATTGCTTCAACACAACTGCGGTCAGTTTTTTAAATGTCGGTGGGTAACTGTTTTGGCCACTTTGATATTCCAACAAATAATGTATTCGGTGAACCGCTTTCAGTTTTACTTTTTCACCTTTTCCTACTTTATTACCTTACCGATCGGAGTGGTTCAGGGCGAAACGCGCTGACTATGCATTTGGGAGCCCGGGTTCAATCTCTGTGCCGGCCATCCTGACTGGGGTTTTCGTGGTTTCCCTCGGTCATCCAGGCGAATGCTGGGATGGTTCTACTGAGAGACCATGACCGCGAAACCGGCGTCGCTAGCCGAATTTGTTAACTTTATGAAGTCACGAAAGTAAGCAAATTCGACTCATTGCGGGTTCCTGGTTGGGTGACCGAGTAGGAACACCAGGATCTAACGGCGCCGAATAACACCCATTGGCATCACGCCGAAGCCAATGGGTGATATAAGGGCTAAATACAAATACTTTACTTATTTATACCCGTTAACTTCCAAATTTGTCCACGAAGTGTCTATTTGTGTCATCAGACATTTCCGCGTCTTTAGCACTCGCATTCTGTTCGCAATCACTGTCATGCACTTATTCTAGTAATTAGTTTTCATGACTGCTGTCTTCGCTTTCCGAAACATCAACACATTCTTCTTCTTGTCTTCCAATCTCTGACACAATAGTCGTTTAGTTATCCTGACTGTTCAATATAAAACACCCGTTAATTCGAGAGTCAACCCTTCGCTTTGAAAGCCCTTACAACGCACGAAACCCAGAGTCACGGATGGCGTTCTAAGTCAGAAACTGTAATGCGAGTTGTCACACGGACTGCTATTGTAATCAAATTTATATCCAGAGCTAATCGCAAACGCATCAACTTAGTTACATTTTGCGATAAGTCGACGGACGGGGACATCTAGGCGGATAAATCTACATCAAAACATTCTCAACTCTACTGTAAACAGTGAATGAATAAGGCTGGATTGTAATAATAATCCAGACTTATGCACATGCGGCCGCAGAAGTGATAAAATAACTGAAAACCTTCTATCTGATTTACCAATGCTTAACAAAAATACATCTTAAATATGTTTTCCAAAACATTACTGAAACACAGATAAAATATTTTCTTCTATCAATAACAGAGCCACGTTCTTGATAATTTCATGCATTATGCATTACCGTGATATACTCCACTCTAAAGAAACCCTCTCTTCTGTGAAACAAGCTCGTGACTGTCATGTCGGACGACTGGTGGTTGCCTGAGTCATGACAAGGTCCATGCCTTTCCTCAGTTTTATAATAGAGGCAAAACATTGCCTTCAGAAACGAACGTGAGAATGGAAAATCAAGTTAATAACATTACACGCGACATCTTACAGACACCCGACGGAACACTTGTGAAACATTTTACATGAAGTAATACATAAATGTACATAAATAATTATTGCCATTTTCAAGAGAGTGCAGTAACCCAGCTGGCTGCTCACGAAGTATTCGTGCTAGAAAATAACACGAGTAAGGTCTTTGGGAATGATGCCTTTTGCATGAAATAATCGTTTTCTTATTACGGAACAAACGGTAAGAAATTCATTCGTAAAAGTTGTAACATTGTTCTATGAAGCGACTCGATAGAGGCAGGGACAGATGTACGACCAAGGTGTGCTACGTAGGTAAGTGTAGGTTCGAATCCCACAAAACGCATGTTTTCATTATGTGTTCGTGGCATTGTGGCATACGTGGCATACTTTTCACAACCCTTTGTGTCTCATCTCCAGCTGCCAATCGTTCTTTATCATCCTTACCCCCATACCCTTAGTATTTATAGTGATGACATGTACTACCTCGATAAAGAGGAAAATAAACTAGCTGAGAGCCTGCTGGTTGCATCAGTCATCCAAAGTGGACACTATTGGTTGGTAAAACATCACACAGGTGGCAGGCGGACCGCAGTGAGTGCCTAACTGTTCTCCCGACGGCGTAATTCAGCGCCGGATAAGGGAAGTTGGTAAGGCCCATTCCGGTGTAATTTTGGAAACGTTTTTTGGAAGGAATACGGGGATGGGGGTCGCGAAAACCGAAAATAGCGCCCAATAATAAAACAAACTTCCTGCAGCAGTTTCCCTGAGAGGTGTTTGACCATCCACTCTATTCCAGGTCTCCCCATCTTGGGCGATTTCCATCTCTTTTTTCACCTCAAGAAATTCCTGACCGGGCAGAAATCCGCGTACCGTAATGACGTATATTCACAGGTGGCTGTCAAACCCTGGCACCCACACGAGGCGGGAGACTTCTACGTCAGGGATACAAATGTTCAACCCACGGTATGGTAAATGTGTCAATATTGAAGATATGTGGAAAAATAGTATAACATGTGCTGTAGATATCTCCCAACTAGGTGTCTCCCACTAGCGGGGCATCAGACAAGCTCTAAGTTTCCGAGTGGTCTTCCGGTATGTGTGTTAGTGTAGTGCATGTAAGTGTGTGTGAGTAAGGGGTGAGAATAGGACAAATTCGCTTGGTGTTGATCAGAAAAACTACGGGAAACTACGGATCAGAGCAGTCGGTCGCTAGAATTCTCCTCTGGACGGCCGCTGAACTCACCTTTGAAAACCTTACAAACCCTCCGAAGTAAAATTATTTGCGTCGCAGTCAAAGGTACCCTGGTTTATATCCAATAAACAACTCCACAAAGAACTAAATATAGAACCCATTACAAACCTCACAGCTTCACTCTTCTCAAACTACTTTTCCAACCTTAACAATGTACCTTGTGCTAATGTTTTTTAACCAAGGAAAAGCTAGCTCCGACAACACAAGAATCAATTCCCTCTCCAATCATCTTCTCCATCCTCCTTACAATGACCAAACGAATCAATCACTCCGTATCTCTCTCAGCCCAAGCACTTCCCCAAAAATCCCTACAAACTTCCCCTAAAAACTTACCCCTAAAAACTTCCTCAGAAGGTTGTGTTCATATCTTGTAAAGGAACCAGAGGGGCTATCCTCGCACCTAAGAAAGGATTTAATTATGAGCTTCATTTCAGTTACCTTAGAACCTTGCCTGATGCCACCTCTGTTGTCCATTTTCTTACGCTCTGTCCTAAATTCGACTGTATACAAGACTTTCCAATGAACTTGTATTGAAGTAAAAAAGATGTTGGATAAGGAACGCCTCGCTGCCAAAGATTTATGCTCCAACAATACTGTCAACTATGTTTGCGCGCACGGATGAGACAACAATGAGCACGCATGACGTGCTGCGGAAATAATTCGAGTGTAGATGGGATAAACAAGTGATAAAATAAGACACACTGGGGGTGATATGAGAGAAACGTATGTAATACTATATATCTATAATTTTCTAGGGCCCACATTCATTAGATATTAGTATCAACATATATGTAATGTAAAACATAATGTTTTCGTCATTGTGGACTCGTAAAATAAAATTCAGCTAGTGGTGCTAAAACAGCACGTACTTTATCACCCGTATTTTTACGCAAAAATACGTGAAAAGTGCTTAATTGTTCAAAACTTCAATCTTGATCTTTTTACAAGACCTGTCTTTCAACAACAGATCATTTAGAGAATATTCTGTATCTTCAATACTGTAGTTATAGGAAGACGCCGAAAAAATATTGAACTTTTGCAACTTTAAAAAAGTCAGGTTTTTCAACCAACATGAGATCTACACCATTCTCTTAAACGACCTTTACACTATCCAACAACAAAATTTAATCAAAAACGATGGAGCAATTTTATTGAAAATTTGGAAAATGTCCCAGGGGCTTTATGTAAAGTACTTCTCAAAATTAAAATACCGGTTTCAAATTGAAGGGCCCGCGACATCAGTCAGATCGATTGGGAAATAAAATCTTGGAGAAAATCAGCTGAACGGTTTAGCCGCTAGCGTTGTTCACAGACAGATACACAGACGGACGGAAGGACAGACAGACCTTTTGCTGTCATTCGATAGTTCGGTAATACGGACCCACAAAACGGATTCTGGCCCCACTACGTGTTAGAGGAGTTTTTTTAATTTATCAACTGGATTTATCCCCTTTGTCGTCATCGGCGCCGTGTAATACGAGTTTTACTGCCTAAAATTCGTTTCGCAGTTTTCGCGCAGCATTACACAACTTTATCTCTACTCTGTAGGGAGAAAGTAAATACAGTTCAATAAAACGGGTACGAAGAATTCACATATACTTTATTTTACAAGAGATGACATAATTAAAATCCATTCACCAGCTTAAACCCAAGCCAAATATTTTTGATCAGATAAAATCTGATATGATTATGAAAAAACAAAAATATACTTTCGTTTCTTGACAATCTAAAAGAAGAATTTGGCAATGAAAATATCTATTTTTTGAAATGTTAATCTCTCGCTTTTTAAAATGTGTTATTATTATTATTATTATTTTTATTATTATTATTATTATTATGATTATTATTATTATTATTATTATTATTATTATTATTTTCATCTTTCAACTATTAATAGTTAAATGGTTGGGAAGGGATTCTGAAACTCAAGAAAGCGTGCGCAGATGATTTTCTCCCCCATACGTCACATACAGTTTTTGACTGTTTTTGACTAAATAAATAAATAAATAAAATAGACTCCACTCTCATTACTCTTCCACGGCTTAGCGAGGAGACTTTAGCGAGGGAGGTTGGTTGGTTGGTAGTTATTCCGGGCGTGTCAACTAGAGGTCACTAGTCCTGTAAGTGTAGGGCATGTTTTTCCTCGGGAGGTGGCGGTGACGTTCCTCCGCTGGATGGCGAGATCCGTCGCGGACCTACCTGGTTTCTTTCAACCAGGTATCTCCCACCAGCGGGGCACCGCCCCAGCCAGGAGAAGCACTAGGCTTCTGTCCGGTCTCCCAACATGTGTGGTAGTGTATGTTGGTGTAAGTGTGCGTAAGGGGTTAGGGTAGGACAAAGAGGAAGGAAAGATCGCGCGCGTTTATATACCGGTAAAATACCTTTACAGGACGTCTATACCGGAAGGGACGTCCATAAAGGCTATAGCGGTATTTTTACTGGAAAATAATCACTCCCATCATCCGCACAGAGAAAATAACTTCCTTTCGTTAATCATTTTGCGAAATGCTTATTAATGAACCAAAAAATCAAGCACGCACTTACGCCCACACTCACACTCACGCGCGGGCGCACGCGCCCACTCAAACGCACTCACGCTCTCCCTCTCGCGCGCTCACTCTCAAACACACGCGCGCGCGCGCGCGCACGCACGCACACACATACATACACGCACACACACACACACACACACACACACATACATGTATACACACTTGGCAGAAAATTGCTAGAGCCAACAGTCAAACAACCGTCGCTCACGGATTCTTGGCTGTCCGAGATGATCTATACTGAGATATATCAGTATATAGTATCTATAGTATCGGACTACAGATCCATAATAGAGCTATACTGAGTATAGCTCTCAAGAACTGTGTATAGCTCTGAAGAAGGCCTCAACAAGATGGCCGAAACGTCAGCTCCATCGACTGAGACGCGGCTCACCCCGGACAGCCAAGAATCCAATGACTCCGGCCGCGGAAGCCTACGCATCCAGCCGTCGCTCACATTCCAATGCCTCAAACTGGAAAAGAAATTGATAGCCTGCAATGTGCCAAGTGCTTCATCCAAACATTGAGTGAATCTCCAATGTTTGGGAGCGAACCGTACACCCCCGTGGCTCGAAACGCTGACATCCCGAAGTTAAACTGCCTACGCAACGGCGGCGCTGCCCTCGCTACTCTTACAATATGGCAACTGGCACGGCGCTTCCGAGAACGGAAGTTGATTTCTTGGTACGGAGAGGGAATTCACTTTGGAAATAACCTCATTATTCTATTTTGGTTTCACAAATTTCTACTACTTTTAAATGAGTCATAGTAACTCACAAGTTTTGAAACGTATTTGACATTTTCTGTTAATACATGTATAAACATGTTACGCCGACCTGGAAGGCCGAGGTGGCTAAGAGCGTGTGCCGACTAACCGCTTCGGTCCGAAGGGTCGCGGGTTGGGCATGATTGTTTGTCTCCTGTCTCTCATGTATGTGTTGTCGCGAAGGGCTTTGCGTTCTGTTGACCCCATATCGGAGAAGCCCGCAAGTGTGTTGGTGTCTAGTGTACAGTAGAATATGAATCCCATCCGGACGTAAAGAGTAACCGGCTGTTGACGGGATAAAAGTCCTAGAGGAAAAAAAATTTTACATGATTGTGAAAATTTAATCAAATTAGAAAAATTGAAGAAACTCATCCCCTTTACTTCTATGACAATATCCAAACACAAATATATATTGTGCATTGCGCCAGGAAAATCTCTCCACAGTGAACCGAATCCTTTTAAAAACTGCATTTATGTTGATTGCAACCAGATCACTGGGAAACAAGTGAAGGGAACAACACTTCTAGCATCTATTATGATTGTGGTACACAATTTACGTTTTCAAGCTGCACCTCGTTGATTGATTGATTTTTTCGTGTTTCCGGGCGCGTCAACTACTTTGGTCATTAGTCCCGTTAGTGTAGTGTATGTTTTTTCTCGGGAGATGGCTGTGATCTTCCCCTGCTGGATGGCGAGATCCGGTGCCGATCTACCGTCGGCTAGTGGGGTTTTCCCCTAACCAGGACTCTCCCACCAGCGGGGCACCGCCCCAGCCGGAACAAGCTCTAAGCTCCCGGCCGGTCTCCCGGAATATGTGGTAATGTGGTGCATGTTAGTGTAAGTGTATGTGTAAAGGGAGAAGATAGGACAAGGAAGAGGAAGGAAAGATCGCGCGCGGTCCGTGGCCCGTTTGGTAGGGTACTGCTCCGGCATTCGCCTGGTGTTGATCGGAGAGACCACGGAAAACTACCGATCAGAGCAGCCGGCCACTAGAATTCTCCTCCAGACAGCGACTGAATTCGATCTAGCTGAAAAGCTAGTATCGAAAAGCCTGCCGCCGTCAGGACTCGAACCTAGGACCTCCCGGTCAGAGGCGCTGCAGTGACATCAGATGCACTGAGCTAATGCTCCCGGTCCGCACCTCGTACTACAACATAATATCTTATGTACACAGCAAGGTGCCACTGCGGAGAGACTTACCTGGCGTTCTGTACTATTTCCTCCAAATAATACTGAATCATTCAGTAGGTAAAATGACATTAAGTTATTAGAACACCATGCAAAACCCACCTATCCTACCGGGAGCGGTAGCTCAGTGCATCAACTGATGTCACTGCAGCGCCTCTGACCGGGAGGTCCGAGGTTCGAGTCCTGGCGGCGGCAGGATTTTCGATACTCGCTTTTCAGCTAGATCGAATTCAGTCGCTGTCTGGAGGAGAATTCTAGCGGCCGGCTGCTCTGATCGGTAGTTTTCCGTGGTTTCTCTGACCAACACCAGGCGAATGCCGGAGTAGTACCCTACCAAACGGGTCACGGACCGCGCGCGATCTTTCCTTCCTCTTTCTTGTCCTATCCTCTCCCCTTACACACATACGTACACTAACATGCACTACACACCCACATATTCCGGGAGACCGGTCGGGAGCTTGTCGCGGTTGGGGCGGTGCCCCGCTGGTGGGAGAGTCCTGGTTAGTGGGAAACCCCACTAGCCGACGATAGATCGGCGCCGGATCTCGCCATACAGCGGGGGAAGATCACCGCCATCCCCCGAGAAAAAAACATGCACTACACTAACGGGACCAATGACCAAAGCCGTTAACGCGCCCGGAAACACGAAAAAATCAATCAATCAACCCACCTATTCAAATTTCCAAGTCCTAAGGAGTATTAGAAATAGTATTTTGCCCCAAGACCTTCCATGACCACCACGTTCCACGTAGCAAGCAAGCAGTTGCTTCGGCAGCGCCAGGAATGTTACGCGACTTCCTGCCTGGCGGCAGATTTCCAGCGCGTTCATTCTTTCACACCTGATGGCGAAGGCCATATCCGTTGGTCTCTTTTTTGTTTGAGGTGCACAGTGACAAGCGTTCTTAACTATTCTACCGAAGTCAGTTTTAAGGATACCGTGAACTAATGCTTTTTTAAAGAAAACTGAAAAAGAAACTTATGGTCTGCTCTCAATTGTGGGAATTCTGATCCGATGTTGTTGACGTTATTACATGAAGAAATAAAGAAAATCATCTCCATCAGTTTAATAACTATTAAGTTGACGGAGATGACTTCCTTTATTTCTTCATGTGCTCTCAAACATTCTAAGTTACACTCTTTGATTTTGACACTTTTAATTAGATCCCATCGTTGTGATTATTTTGTTTCTAAAATGCAAAAGTGAAATGTATGTATGTACGATTTCATATGTAAGTATTTAATTTATTCTATATCGCACGTAATAAGAAAAGATAATGCGCGATCAATGGCCCATTTATAAAAGTACTACTCTGGCATTCGCCTGATACTGATCGAAGAAACCATGGAAGTCTACGTTCAGAAAACCCGACGAATAGAATTTTTCCAACCAACGACAGAATTCTATCTTGCTAGATAGAATGGTGTCGAAAATCCACCACCATCGACACTAGAAACTTAGGACCCCCGGTCAGAAACTCTGCAGTGTTAATAGTTGTTCTTCTGAGCCATCTCAGCGGTAAAATCATAATGATTTCCCAAGAAAACCGGAATGATTCTATTAGAATACTGGTATTTTTTCATGAAAATACCGGTATCATACCTTTAAATAGAGGTATTTTACCGGTATAGACGTCCGATAAAGGTAAAATTTCTCTAAAAATACAGGTATTTGACGTCGTATACCTGTATTTTTAAAGTTATTTCGAATAAAGCTATATTAATGGAAGTAAAGGCTCTTCTATACCTGTATAAATACCTTTACTGATATAATTTCGGTACACAGTCCCATTTCACCAGTGCGTATTGCGGAAAGTATTTTCTTGCGCCAGAGGGTATCGTTGTCAACGCATAGTTAAAATTTCTTGAGTTTTCTAAACATTATATTGCCTTAATTCCCAAGGGTGAAAGACGGATGCGAAAGAAGAACTAATTTGTAATTTATTATTATATGTTTTGTTGCTTTCTATCAAAAACAGTTAATTAAGTTCATTAATATTTTTTGTAATCAATGAGATCTCGATTACAGAAAGACCCCGCTTCATAATTTGCCTGTTGACCCCAAATTGACTTCTTGATCATCATGACCCATTTCAAAATTCCATCGACCCCCAAGGGGTCTATACCAATCCAGATGGGAACCCTTGAGTTAACGTGATATCTATTCTGAAAAACAATATCACTGCCATTAATTTTACTTTCTCGCCTAACTTTGTAAGAAGAGAAAGTATTGTAATCGTGGGTCGGAAAACGGCAATTTTCTGACAGAAAAAAACTATTACCGAGTCCTGGTAACGAAAAAGAGGGTATATCTAATTCCTTTATGTAATAAATTACTTCACCTAACACACTATGTAGTCAGAATCCGTGTTTTGTGTGTTTTTGACACCGAAATAGTGATTGACGGCAAAATGACTGTTTGCCCGTTAGCCTGTCAGTGAGTCCGTCTGTCCGTCCTGTCTGTGATCAATGTTACCGCCTAAATTGTTCAAACGATTATCTCAAAAAATCATATTCCCCGATATATCTAAACGAATTCGATGTCCCGCGAGTTTGAAACGGATATTTTGATTTTTGTGGGTACTGTACATAGTCTCAACAACATTTTCAAATTTTCTCGACATGGCTTCATTTTTTTTATTTAACGTTGTCTATGGATAAAGGACGCTTAATAGAATGGAGTAGGTTTCATTTTCGTTGAAATCCCTGATTTTTCGAAAATTGTAAAAGTTAAAAATGTTTTTCGGTGTCTTTCTACAACTACAATATTGAAGATACATATTTTTTCCTCAATGAAATCTGTTGAAATACAGGATTCAAATAAGATTAAGAACAAAATTTCGAAAATATGAGTAGTTTGTGATTAATTTTCCGCGAAATATAGGCAATTTTTTAAAACTTTTTTTCTCAAAAAAGTCTCCAATTTTTTTAATGTTCTCCTGTTATGAATCAAAGGACGGTAAAAAATGTGTAGCTAAGAGTAGTCGTATTTCCAGAGAACTCTCTGAATATTTGAAAATTGCAAGAACATTGCAATAGTACAATGTTGATAATAGTAATTATTAAAAAGAAAATCTGTTCCAAAAATCAGAGCTTTAAAAAAGGCCAGATACAATTATTTGAGGAAACGAGTAGTTTTGCGTAATTTCTGCTTGATGTCAATGCAATTTATAAAAAATTATTTTCTTAAAAACCGCTCCAAATTGTTGCTTTAAATCTTTTCCAAGGTTAGAGCAAATGACTCAAAAATGGCGCAGGTCTAAGTTTTATTGAATTCTCTGAATGTTCGAAAATCGCTTGTTGAAATTAATATGAGAGACCTTTAGTTGCATAAGCGTCGATAGTTGCGATTGCGTGGTGTAGCGGTAAAGGGCATAGCGAATTAATTCGACGGACTTGAGTTCCAGGCTTAGCACCGATAAATACTTTTTACTGTTTCGAAACAATTTTGCAGATTCATATATTAGTACGAATCGTATCGTATAATATTGCGGGGCCGTTACACATAATGCGAGAAAGTTTGTGCTATTTAGCACCACTAGTTCTCTTTTAATTCATTGCGAATATGGAATGTAATTAATTACGTTCCGAAATCAGGTCATCCTTTTGTAGTAAAAAGGCTTTCATAAATACAGACTATTATGTATGATTGAGTGAATACTCTATTGAGTGATGAACATGTTATTCAGTGAATTGGAACGCTTAAATCCATGCTCATCTTGCGAGGTATCAAACAGGCGGCACTGTCGCCCGTTTATACCGTACTGGAATCTAAGCTTTAGTAAGCTACTTGCCTTGCCCGCGACTGTGACATGCCTGCGGAACATTGAACGATAGAGGAGGACTGGCATACATCCGATAACTGTGACGCTACGATTTTTACCTCCGACCACTGTAAAGAATGCGAGGTGACGAGTGAGATGTGAGATGAACTGAATCTGCATCGCCTAACAAAAGAGAAAGATGCCGACTGCAGCTCATGGTCCTCTTCCACTTTCCGTTCACACAAAAGTAGATCGTTATATATTTTAAATATACTATATTGATCTGAACAGTACAGCATTGAGGAAGCGTTATGAAAAGAAATAGTACTCAATTTTCTTAATGCAGTCGACGGCACAGCGGTACAGGAAGGGGAGGATCGTGGCCGAGGTTCCCTCAACAAACCGAGGTTCCCTCAACAAGAGTTCTCGAAAGGGAGAATAGTTGTGACACACCGAGTATTTTGTTTCTGAGCAACATTCAGGGAGCATATAGGAGTGAGATATTAAAGTAAAAATTAACTAAATTTCTTTGGCTGTCCTACACCTAATAGAATTAAAGAATTATTCGTATTTAATTCTTGTAAACGTGATATCAAGTTCAAGGATATTACGTGAATAAAATTTGTAACGTGAATGTTTCAGTTTTAATATTGTGAATATGAGAATTTTATTTTTTCTTTAAATAGTAGTACGAATTAAAAATAATGAGATTGAATAGGAGATGTGACAAGATACACTAGAAGTTTTTAAATTCGGCAAAATTGTTCTTGCGCATTTTGGCGTGTATTTTTATCAGTTCAAAGCGTTATACAATATAATTGTAAATTATATGTAAACAAAAATTTCATATTTTTCTTACGTGAGTGAAAGTGTGATTTTTCGTGATTTTTGAAGGAGGACAGTATTCTGATTCATGGTATTTCCCCAGTTCATAATAGTCTAAAGCCCTTCGCCCTGAACCTGAGGAATTTAGCCAGGATTCCTACAATTTTCAATTATGCTTCAAGCAAATTATAGGGTTATTCAGTTATTCCATTGTCAATCATTGCTGTGGTAGATCAATAGTGGGATTAAATTGTACCCGGTCTCAGCATCCGCCCGGCATTTCAATTAGTGATAACGACCGATTTGGCATCTCGCTTCGTTCATCCGGGCTGGACGAAATGGTGATTTGAGAGAAAACGGAGAGGGATAACTGCTTTCACCAGAGAGCGGTAGACCATAATTAAAATGATGTATGTTGACAAGATGCGCGAAAATCAGAATGATGTGATAATATAGGACAATTCCAATATTACTGTTCACAGTCTTCCAAAACTTCATTCCGTGGGCGCCAGAGGACTTTCCAGGGATGTAAATTTCCCAGTGTACCATTGACTCTTGGGGAATGTCACGTCACGTAAGAGCAGCGCGTGATGCTGCCACCGTCTGCCGGGAGCTGGTTTCTTGAAAAACAACGCAAAAATGTATGTTTTCGCTCGAGTAGAAACAACAGAGTTACTGTCAGTAATTCTATTATCAGTTTTTATTCAAAACCAGTTTATTAAAATGTACATATTATATTTTGACTGCGCCGAATTTATTGTTTTTTCTGTCTACAAATTCCAAAGTGTGAAGGTTCTCTCTCGATATGTTTTAAATATTTCAGTTATAAATTATTTACACTTTTTTAAATATAGAGAGCTAAAACACTTAACTAATTTAATAGAGAAAAACTGAACGGGATTGTGAAGTACACGTTTCTTTCGTCTTATAGTCACAATCACTGAATTGAAATAATATTCAGAAATAAGATTATTATATATTTATAAACATAATATTGCTACTGCACTTCTATTCTAATATTCTTAAACTACTTCTTTTGGCTCTTGACTCTCATCAACAAAATGAGAAAACTCTTTCAGCGCTTGAGATATTTCCATTGACATATCTATGAGTTCTGTGTTAGGAACTACATCTGTTTTTTTCTAGTGCAATTAAAGATTTAAAATATTTGTAGCAAGTATGTGGATGGCGCGAACAAAACTACAAGCTTACTGGAACTCGCAGACCCCGCGTCCAGAGCAACGGCCACGGGGTTTAAAAGAGGGGTCATACAAACCGCTCCAAAGCGCGGTCCGTCACGCGATACCTCGACCATTAGACTTTCAGAGACGGAAGTTGACATTTCTATTATTTCCCCAGAAAACTTCCTACAGTGCTGAAATGAGATGGACGCAAAGTCTGTAAAACTCATTCAAGCGCATTCAATTGTTGGTGCAGTAATTGACTGCGTTATAATTATAAAATTCCCGTGAAAAGTGGTGTGGCACATCCTCTGCTTTCATTGGAAATGGCGTAGCAAATATGTCTACTTTTACTTTATTTTAATAGGATTTTGAAAATCCGCATTAAATCCGCAACCTTCTCTAATATGTCATTACATATTTTACTAAAATATGGCAACGTCAGAATCCAAAAATCTTAAATTTAGAAAATCATCAGCACCGTTAGTTGATAAAATATCGTCACAATCACAAGAGTATTTGAGGCTCTTATCCCTTAAGGAAACGTGTCAACTCGCGAGATCAGTGAACGAGAAACAAGGGCATTCTGCTTCGTGGTTCCGATGAGAATGGCGCGTTTTAATAATTAAAAAAGGATTTTGACCTAAATTTCGTTCGAAATTATACTTTGGACAGGGATCTTTTATGTTAATCGCGTAAGCTGAAAACCAGAGCCTCATCATGTACTTTAACACGCGTAGCGAAGTATCGAGAGTGCCTTAAGCGGTTGATTGATGAAGACGGGCGAGTCAACTGCGAAGTTCATTAGTCCCGTACATTTAGTGTATATTTCTTGCTCTGGAGGTGGCAGTGGTTTTTACCCGCTAGATGGTGAGATCCAACGCCGACTTACCTATCGGTTAGAGGGGTTTTCCCCAAATAAGTATCTCTCACCAGCGGGGTACCTCCTCAGAGGGACAAGCTCCAAGTTCCCGACCGGTCTCCCGGCATGTGTGGTAGTATAGTGCATGTTAGTGTGTGTGTGTGTGTGTGTACGTAAGGGGTGAGGATAGGACAAGGAACAGGAAGGAAAGACCATGTGCGCTCCGTGGCCCGTTTGTTAGAGTATTGCTCCAGCATTCGCCTGCTATTGTTCGGAGAAACCACGGAAACCTACCGATCAGAGCAGACGGCTGCCACAATTCTCCTTCAGACGCGACTGAATTCGACCAAGCTATCTAGCTGATATCGAAAAATCTGCCATCAGGAATCGAACCTAGAACCTCCCGGCCAGAGGCACTACAAAACACCAGTTGATGCTCTGAGCTACCTCTCCTGGTTTAAGTGTTAAATGAAAGTGGGTCACAAAAGTGTAAGTAAGGTTTATGTAATATATATAAAGTATAGTGGAGCAGTTAGAAATAATGCGAGAAAGTATGTGCTGCTTTAGCACCACTAGTTCCATAAATGGCATCCCTTTCGCACACTCAAATTTGAAAGTCATCATCCTGACAGGCGTAGAAACCGTAGCATACCATTCTTTATTATATTTTGAGCACGCCTTTTGCTTATCTTTCTTACTACAATTGGTCTGTGTACACACTTTCTGAACTTTGGTAAAAAATAATCAGGACATGTTTTAACACGTTTCTGACCATTTTCTGGAGATACTGTGTTAAGGTCGATCCCTAATAGCGAGTTTACTAGTTATCAAAACACAGTTTTAAACGTTTAGCGCTCTTGTGGAGCTCAAATTCAAAAATGCTCTACAATTAACCCCATGACGAGGATCGGCAAATAAACAAGTTTCCAGAGCACGAACATTAGACAGAAATGACAATAAAAGGAACTATTACCATTTTCTGACAGAGCTCAACTCGATACAAAAAATCATCAGAATATTTTGCAAACTCAATGCTCTGCGCATATTTAAAATTAAAGTATGAACTTTCCGAACATATCTATGTTTTTATGATGCTAAGGACCTTGTTGACATTCTTTTCTTTTTTATTTCAAAACAAATTTCTCTCCAGTTATAAAGTTGAGATATAGGCTGTCTGCTATTAATTTTTTCTTAATAGAAGTTCCAATACTTCTTTTTATAGACTGTCATAATTACATTTATTAAAAGTATCCAAGTAGTATTTTGTACAATATTAGCATGGCAACGTTTCAGAGGTCAAATTGTGCTTCCATCACCAGGCCTCCAACAATTTGTCAGTTAAAAATTAGGAAATTAAAAGAATTAATATAGATATTGATAAAAGAAACTTATATTAAGATAAATTGAGTGTGTTTAACATTATAACAAATTTACATTCACATTTTAGATTCTCCATGAATACATATTTTGACGTGAAATTGGGTGAGAGAAAACACTATAACAATGACCTTAATTCTTGGTATCATGTTGAAATAAATTTCCTATTAAATTCCAATTCCAATTAGAATTCTCGTTATAACACATCCAACATTTTTATACTTAAGAAAATTTACATGTAAGTTTGGATATTCATAATCTAAATTAATTCAAATTGACATTACAAATTTTTAAAGAATACATACATTTGATGAATTTGGAATGAGAGAAACATTACAATAGTCACATTAGTTCTTGATAACATGTTGAACTAAATTACCTACAAAATTAGTATTACAATTAACGATTGTGGTTAGACCAAATCCAAATTATTTTAGCCTAAAAAATAACATGCGAGTTTAAAAATTCTTAATTCTAAATTAAAATAGTAATACTGAGACAAGGCAAGTGCCCAGCAAATGAAAAAACCATATCCACATGGAAATGTAGAGGATGAGAATTAATGTCAAGACAAAACCACAAGACAACAATCTGAGTGTTTCTATTGGAGACTTTGAACGCTCCGGAGAGAGTACTGACAAGAGTGTTCTGGGTTTGATGAATTCTAGGAGGGGTAAGGATGGAAGGGAGGGTTGGGGGAAGGATGGAACGGTTAGGGACACCTTCATGGGAAAGACTGGAGACTTCTGAGGAAATAAGGACATGAGATAGTAATAGAGTTTTTAGGTTTTAAGGGAGGGACTTAGAGTCTTTTCAGAGAGTGACAAATACTACTTTGAATTTCATCATTGAAATTATCTTGATGAGTGAAATTAAAGTCATGCTGTACTCTCTCAAAATTAGAGAGTTCAAAATGTTGTTTGTTACGTTTACTGAATTGTATTAATAGGGAATCATAACTTTTGGCAAACATTCTAGATTAGAATTCATGGAAGAATTGATTTTAATGAATAATGTTTCGAGAACTAGCTTGTAACTCCAGTTTGGTTCTATTGCTAAAATTGCCGGATTGTGAAAAATCAATAATATGGCCCTGATTTATTCTATGAGCAGTTAGAGAGTTTTGTTTCTCAAAAGGTAATCTAATATTATTTTGATGTTCTTTTGAATAGGACAGACTTACATACAAGACAGACTCGTAGGAGGTTAAGTGACAGAATAAAAAATGTAGGACAGACTCGTAGAAGGTTAGGTGACAATAAAAGAACATCAAAATAATATTAGATTACCTTTTGAGAAACAAAACACCCTAACCGCTCAAGGTCATTATTATAATGTTTTCTCTCATCCAATTTCACGTTAAAGTATGTATTCATGTAGAATGTAAAATGTGAATGTAAATTTCTCTCTCGTTAACTTCGAAACGAGCTTACCAATATTGCAATGCTGGTTAAAACATCTAAATTATATTTTTCAAAGTGTGCGTCCATCCCAATATTTTTTTCTATTAAATACAGAGCATGCCGACCTGGATGGCCGAGGTGGCTAAGAGCGAGTATCGACTCAGCGCTTCGATCCGAAGGGTCGCGGGTTCGAGTCCCGCCTTGGGCATGGCTGTTTGTCCCTTGACTTTGTGTGTGTGTTGTCGCGGAGGGCCTCGCGTTCTGCTGACCCCAGATCAGAGGAGCCCGCGAGTGTTGGTCTAGTGTATGGTCGAGTATGCGTCCCTTCGGGACGCAAAGGGCAACCGGCTGTCGGCTGGATAAAAACCCAAGGGAAAAAAATACAGAACATGATCATCTGTAAACCGTATAGTGAAAGCGAAGGAAAATGAAACTCGATAGTAGTTCTTCACCAGGGAGACTGTTCTCTTCCGTTTCTAAACGACCTTTCGTGAGAGCGACTGTTATTTTAAAGCAAATTAGGAGTCCTTGAACTGCGGAGTCAAAGAGTAAGCGCAACCGCTGACATGCGGCTACCGTCGCGCGCACTGGCGGAGTCGGTACAATTTTTTTCTTTCTTTTCTTTCCATCTTTGCCTTTTCCTATTTCAGTGGCGGCGGGCTCATTTTTATTAATTTTCCGCACACACCAATTTTATACTGTTTTGGCGATGATTTTACTGCCGGATGTCCTTCCTAATGCCAACCACAAGGGACACACATGCACATTACACATCGACAACACACACAATCACGACACACACACACGCACATCACCATGCCCGAGGTGAGATTCGAACCCACGACCCTTCGGTCCGAGATGGCCACGGCACTACTGCATCAGTGATCTCGAATACAACTAGGTACAAGATAGCGCCCGAAAATATTACAAACTTAAATACAATGTACAAATTCAACAATGAAGTATTGTCTTTACCGCTGCATCATTGTTTTTTACTGGTGCTACTAAGAATTACTTTGACTTACACAAACAAACTAAATTAAGCATTTATGAAAAATATTTAAGGAAGCTGCTTCTTTAAATATGTAAATATTTTTATAAGCTTTATGATATTTCTTTTCTAAAGTGCATTTGAACTACTTATTACTCACAACTAGAAGATTTGAATGTCAATCAGGATTTTTGCTCTTATTTATAGAGATTCTTAAATATAAGAAGAGGGAATACTGAGATAGCTTCTTGTTTGCTTACGTACAGTTTTTTAATAAGCGGTTCTGCTATTTTACTTCTAGTAAATAATGCTCGCCTTTCCCACAGATATTTTCGGGATTAGGGCCGAACGCAGGAGAAGAAATGAATCTCATTGTTGTATTTAGGCTAAAACATTCTGTTATGGCTTCGATTACAGCTAAGTTGTGAGAGAGCTGTGAAGATTGAGCGGAAGATCCACAAATACGTCTTCCCGAGATTTTGTCAAAAAGGAAGATTCTGATAACGACAAATATGAAGACTGTTAGCACACCTTGGCGTTACAATCTACTTTTAACATTAGATATTGACAAAAATATTTCTGTTACCTGTGCCTGGGCAAAAGAAAAGCGATTACGTTCCTTGTTTTCTCGCATTATTCATGCGTGTACTGGAAACGGTAGCTCAGTGCATCAACTGATGTCACTGCAGCGCCTCTAACCGGGAGGTCCTAGGTTCGAGTCCTCATGGCGGCAGGATTTTCGACACTAGCTTTTCAGCTAGGTCGAATTCAGTCGCTGTCTGGAGGAGAATTCTAGCGGCCGGCTGCTCTGATCGGTAGTTTTCCGTGGTTTCTCCGATCAACACCAGGCGAATGCCGGAGCAATACCCTACCAAACGGGCCACGGACCGCGCGCGATCTGTCCTTCCTCTTCCTTGTCCTATCCTCTCCCCTTACACACACACTTACACTAACATGCACTATACTACCACATATTCCGGGAGACCGGTCGGGAGCTTAGAGCTTGTCCCGGCTGGGGCGGTGCCCCGCTGGTGGGAGAGTCCTGGTTAGGGGGAAACCCCACTAGCCGACGGTAGGTCGGCGCCGGATCTCGCCATCCAGCGGGGGAAGATCACCGCCATCTCCCGCGAAAAAAACATGCACCACACTAACGGGACTAATGACCAACGCAGTTGACGCGCCCGGAAACACGAAAAAATCAATCAATCAATATTCATGCGTGTATGAAGCAACGCCTACTTCGCTCTACTACGACGCGCCAACTCACGGAGAATATCACACATAGAGCTTCAAAAACTGGACACCAATCGTACATAAATGATTCAACTCTCGGTGCCGTCCACACGCACGTATTTCCTCGTTTTTTCACGAGCGAGGCGATTCGCCGCCCAGACGGCTCGGCTGTTGATTTCCCCCCAATGAGTCCGCCGCGGCTTGTGGACCGCACCAAGTTCTTGGAATATCGACAATGGAAGACTTTGCTGACGCGGTGGGGTCCCCGTCCGGGCAGGTCGTGCGCTCTCATGGCCATCTTTGTAGTAGTTCGAGATTGTATATTGTTTGAAAAATTATTTATTCTCTGATTATTTTTCTCTGCAATGAAGTCGGCCATTTTTAGGGAAAATCTCGAACGTGCGACGTTTGAAATGAACGCCCTTTGCTGTTAACTCATCCTAAAGAAAGTTTATAACTGTTTATTTTCGAGATTAGGCTGCCCATGTAAATTTGAATTAATTTGGCTGCTTATGTGAACACTTTCTTATAGCAGGCTCTTTACTGTTTACTGAATATTATTTGTCAAAACAGCACGCGGTCCCATATTCAAAACATTTTTGAGTAATTTACGTCATGTTAAGTTTGCCCGGTATTTTATGGTGACAAAGCCGTCCGCTGATATTACGAGTGAAAGAATGTTTTATCAATATTTTAAAAAGTGTAAATCATCGTTTGTGTTTTTCTATATGAATAATTCGGAAGGTCTCAGAATAAATACCGTATTAACGCGAATCTAACGCGCCTCTTTTTTTCCAAAGTCAGTACTCAAAATCGTGGTACGCATTAGATTTGAGTGCAATTCCGTTCCGCAGAACGCCAGTAACTTTATTTAGTTTTTCGTTTATTACCTTACAATGGATTGCTGGAGTTTTCGAATTGAACCTCGTTTCATTTATCATTGGCCTATTATTAAGGGTTTTAGTTACAATATGGAGGGCAAATAGAGAAGATGTCTTATGATGCTTCATTAAAGCGGTTAGCAGTAAAGGAGTTAGAATGTTAATTACATTGCATACGATAAATACATTGTTGTATTGGATAAATTTAAATAAAATACCGTACCTATTATTCTCTCATTGATGCGCAGTACATTCGTTACAAAACCTTTCATAATTTTAAGTTTCAAATATGGGGGGCGGACTAGATTTGCGTAATCGATGGCGCATTAGATTCGCGTAAATATGGTAGTTATACGTGTGAAATTTGAATACGTGTTAGGCAACCCTGTGTGCGCAATACTCTGTGTGCAGCAGATATGTCTGCTAGTTTATATATCGTAGAACGTAATTCAGATTGGAGTTTGTCAGCAGCAACAAGTCTCAAGTTTCAGAGAGGTAACCATTAGCGCTGGCTAACATTTTTAAATATTGGCGTCAAGTAATTTGTTTTAGTGTTTGTGAGGTAAATAATAAAGCTGTTCATTTTTATCCTTGCACAAAAACGACAAAAAATCATCTCAATGCCCAACATCTTGTCTGACACCCCACAGAAAATGTAGCTGTCTTCTACGCCTTCCTCGTCTGGTGCATCACCAATTTCACCATCAGTACTTTCAACTATGATTTTCAATACACTTTTTCTCAATCGGTCCTCTTTATCATTCACATTGTAAGGCAAAAATCACAAAGAGTGAACGCTACCAAAACGCACACACTACTGGAACGAAAAATCAAACTCTCGGCATTTGTCGCGTTATGGAGATAACCTCCAGATGAACGCAAGCGCTCGGGAGATTCGTCGCCACCGCTCGAGGTTTCAACTCGCACGGATGCGCACCCCACACTCACTTGGAAAGGCTTTGGCTGAAAAGTGGCTGAAACACTTTGGCAGCAGGTCCGTTCTTAGTTAAGCAACAAAATGGTAGTCAAAGAAACAAAGACTTCCGTAACGCGAGTAATGAAAGGTTAACAAGAAAGTGGCATCCGAAAAATGATCATGCATACATCCAATATTGGCAGAGGTCGAGGGAAACTTACAACAATATATTGATCATGACCGTAATATTTAATTTGAAAGTTGATCACTTGTCTCTTAAAGCATATATTTACTTCTGAAATATGTTTTTAAATTTTAATATCCGCTTCAAAGACGCATATGAGTATACAAGATTACTTGATTACCATATTCATGCTTTAATAAAACTCCGAAAATTAACCGATTTGAAAAAAAATGAAATCATCATAAGTAGATGTAAACTGTATTTCTTTGAAATTCGATTACATTTTAAGCACCTTTTGTTCATCAAACCTCATGTTCTTTAAAAATTATTTGCAATGTTGCAAAGAGCTGAGAGGTATTTCGTTCCCACTACATCTCCTCCCTAGTGTTCATTATCTAAATCGCCTACAACACGAAATAATTTTTCTCACGGGTCATGGCATTTAACAGTTTCCAATTACGTTCCAGGTTTGGTATCGGTTAAAAAAAATATTTAGATTTAAGATTCGTTTTCGGTTTAGGATAATAATTTTTGGGGTTCAGAGTTCGATTTCGATTTTTAAATACTGTCAAAAGTTTTTCCTATATATTTATTATACAAATTTGAAATTAATCATAATTCTAAGGAATTTCGATACATCAAAGTTTTTGATACTGTCATTACTATTGTAATTACTACGCTGTTGTATAATTATAGGGATCACTGATGACCTAGTTATAAAGCGACCTTAAATAAATTATTTTTTTTAATTTTGACGATTAGTTTCCCGTCCAGTACACAAATCTCAATAATTTAAAATAAAGACGTAATGAAGAAATATTTTCTCTTTAAAATCATATACTTCGCAGACATCGATGTTCTTACTAAGAGTTGTTTTTCTAAACGGAAATACAGCGTAAAAAGTAAACGAAATTATGAAGTTATTTTCAAAATCAAAAGCAGAACCGAAACCGTATCTTTCGACTCCACTCCCAGCAATATATTACTATGGAAGGAAAAGGGTTTCGATTTCAATCTCTATACTAAAACAATATTTAACGGTTTAAGATACGACCTGCACCTGTACGAAATGCAACCTGTACCTTTTTAAGTTCCTCTTGTACTGGAAAAATTTAAGAAAAACCTTGTTTTGATATTTTTTATAAAGTTCATACATTTCAAGAACAATTAAGCAAACGGTTCTTGTTTTTTCCAAAACATGTGCATGACCTTTTTACTCTCGCGCACTATTTCAAAGACTGATTTTTAGAACAAACAAAAACCTTTATCTCCAATATTGTAGTTTTGAAATGTTCACTTTTTCAATTTTTGAAAATACAAAGTGTTCGCCGGAAATGAGACTAGCACAATTATTTTACCACCTTTTGACACATATGAGGAGAAAATATTAAGAAAAGATTTGGAGCTTTTTTTGAGAAAAAATCTGTAAAAATTGCCTATGTCATGCAAAATTACGCAATAATAAATGACATTTGCGAAAAATTGTGCATTACCTTGTTTCAAGATCTATCTTTAAAGAATAGATTTCATTAAGGAAAAAATATATTTTCAATATTGTAGTTGTAGGAAGACATCGAAAAAAATTGAACTTTTGCAATTTTTGAAAAATTGTGCTTAAGAAAAGAATAGTGCATGTCTCATTTTGGTTGAAGTTTCTGAATTTTCAAAAATTGAAAAAGTTAGCAATGATGAGAGAAAATGTGTGCTTTTATCGCCACTAGTTTCTTCACCTTTAGCTTTAGATATATAATTTTTTTCCTTAACCGAAATGTTGATTATCCGAAAAGGGCTCCGTCCTTTTATTTCGGTTAACGGAGGCCTTATACCGTACTACCATCACACTCAAATGTAATGATTTGTGGTAACAAAGAGTTAATGCTATATGAATTTGGTGTGGTTCTTTATGCGAGTTATGTACGAACAGAGAAGGTTAGTGACATCAACTATTGTGCGACATTTTAGTAATTCTAATGAAATAATCACGGTAGATTTTAAATTAGTGGTGCTCAAACAGCACATACTTTCTTGCATTAACAGTAAATTTCGCAATTTTCGAAAATTGATGATCTTCTCCCACATACATCACATACAGTTTTTATAGATTTTTACTAAACAAATCATTAAATAAATTATCAAAATTCAGAGAGTGCAACTAAAATGAGGTCTATGCTATGTTTTAAGCATCCTTTGCTCTATCCGAGAATAAAATTAAAGAAAGTTTTAGAAAAAAAAATCAATTGGCCTTATTCGAAGCAAAACTACATGAAAAGTAGCCTTTCTTCAAAACAGTGTACATGACCTTGCTTAAAAATCGTATTTTATAACAGATTTTATTCATAAAAAAATCTATCATCAATATCATTCAATTTTGTTAATAATAAGCATTGTAACCCAAATCATGTGAACTATTTTATTTTTTTTATGTTAAAATTAAAGTAAGATTAAATTTTATTCATTTATTTTAATTTGTAATAACATTTATATTCATTATATTAATGAAGAATATTACACATTTAAAATAAAAATATTGCACAGCAAAATGCGCTATTTAGTAAATAAATTAAACAATTTTCTGTAAAATTGCATATTATCCTTTTTATGGTTATAAACTCAAAGTTACTTCGTTTTTCAAATGGCCAATTAACATTCTTTTGTGCACTTTTATAATTAGTGAATCGGTGAATACATTTTTCATTAATTAAAAATCTTGGTGGTTGTAAGAAGTAGAAAATGTTTTGTTCATTTACATCAGTGGGTTTTTGAAAAATCATTTAAATCACGATGAAAGTCAAGCAAGTTAAATCATTTGAAATTTGAATATTTGTTCATGTTTTGTTTTGTTTTCGTTAGATATACCTAGAAGGGGTAGATTTAAATGTATTCCGAAACTATTCATAACATTTTTAAGCAACGAAAACTATAACTATTATTAAATGTTTTACAAGTTAAATATTTAAATACTTTTTTATTAGAAGGAAAAACAAGTCAACGAAAGCTAGTAATTATTCATCACTGTAAGTATTCGAATGTATTTTCAATGTCAGTATGTTCAGTAATGCGCGCGTTAATTGCTGTGCACTATTAATTATGTGCATCTGCGAGTCTACTATCAACCATGAGATGCAAGCAGATAATTAGAGATGATATCTCTTGAGCGAATAAAAAAAGTCAACCTCTTTACTAATATAAGAGAAAGTAAAAAGTGCATTCATGGACAGTCTCGTTACATCAGTTCGTGTCGGGCACTGTCTGTTTCGTGTAATCGGCTAGCCCCTAAATTCCCCGAGAGGCATAAACTATTTTTAAGGAAACATGTACCCGGTAGTTATTTGCAGTTCTGCTCATGTGTAGGCTCTCCTCAGATGTTCGTCAGGTCAATAAACTAGTTAGGATTATAAGAGTTTACTTGTAATGTATATCTTTCATTCAATTCAACACTTCAGGATTTAAACGGTTACGTAAATAAATTAGTAACAGCCACTTCTGTATTCTTTCAAGAACTACAAACCAATGAAACGGTATTTCCTTCCCAAAAAACGTATATTATTTGTGCACTGCATTCTGAACTAGAAATAAAATGATTACGAAGATTAAGAAGTTTTCTTTGAAAAGGCAATTACGTTTAGTAGGTATTCAGGAATGAAGATTATTATTTCAAATATTAGTAAACCAATTTCTCTGTCCCTCGTAACCTCTGGCTCGGCTTCGAGTGGCTACTGGGTGGAGGGTGGAGGGGGGAAGAGGAGAAATCCGTGCAACACGTGTTTCGACGACAAAACACGTGTTCCAAACTTGGACCAAAATCACTCTGTCGGAAATACGTGAACAATAGTCATATCATAATATTGCAAATAGAAGAATTAGAAAAAGCTATAATTGCTCGTAGAATTTCATTTCGTCTTTCATTTTGTATGTAGATAGACATTAAAAGCTTTCTCGTATATTTTCTATTTCGAACGGATATTACACGCGGGAAGTAGCGGCTTGGTAAATTTTGTAGCACGTCAGAAAAATATGAAAATTACAATAACTGTATTCGCTTGAAGCATTTCTGCTGCTTTATCCTGTAATTTGCAATCATATTACTTGTTCAATTATAACTCACCTCATTAAATTAAAATCCTGTTCAGATGCGACACACCGTCGAAGAGATGTCTTCTCTCTATGAGCAACACAATTACACACTCCCACACTCCTGCTTGACGATATTTGAGTGTTGCAGTCGGCGCGCGCGGCGGGGTTGCTTTCGCTTAGTTTGGATGCCGCTGACCGCCTTCGACGCGTTCGGAACCGCCAGCGACTGAGTCGACCGAAGTGTAGGCGTCGACCTCCGTGCGCGCTCCGCGAAGTACACTCTAGCGGCTGAACGCGGAACTACGGGCATCGGGGAAAGCCAGCCGCTTACGACAGAATCTCAATTTCGATGAAACGACGTTGAAGGCCGCATACTGGGTAGACCTATGAACTATTTTAAATTTTACCTCTTATTCGTATTTGACTTTAGCTCTTATTCGTATTATTCAATAACAGATATTAATTAACTATTTTTTGTAAATTATTAAACAATTTTGAACCGTTTTCCAACGTATACTCGACAATATTCCCAGCATTTAAAATATTAGGTTTGAAATAAAAGATAAACTAAAATCATTATATTTTACGTAAGAATATATATTTTATTTCAAGAGATATTAACGTTTGCCATACACGATAATTATTTTTAAATAACTTTCCGTGTTGTTACACGTCAATGTTAGTCACACGTCAACGACAACCACGTCAATATTAGTTCAAGGAATCCATCTGAATGAAACGGATACGTGACAATTTTAGAAGTAAATTTGCAACATCGTATGTCTCTTCCTGTCGAATATATACCTCATAGGCTAATGGCAAAAAACTTTTAAAAATTATGTGAATAAACTATTAATTATTATTAGTTTCCATGTTAATATCCGCAGTTATGAACAACAAACGTGAAATATCGTAAAGCACTTAATTCTAGTAGGAATAGATGTGATACTGTTAAATTCAATTATATTATAAACCTTATTTACGACTTATTTATTGTTGTTGTTGATGATGATGATGATGATGATGATGATGATGATGACGATGATGATGATTTTGACTTCATATGAAGCAAGACACACCGACATACCGCGACTGAAATTCTCAAAACTGTCCTAGGCACATCGTAATGTACCGATTTCCCAGTCCAAAAGGGTTCGTCGGAGTGAGAGTGTGTGGTTGTATTCTTGAACTCGCAATTTTTGGAACGGCAGTTGCAGATGGCAGTATCCGATTTTAACAGACGTTGGGGGAGTGACGAGATGGTGTGAGGGAGAGTCACAACTTAAATATTTGTAGAAGACCAAGTTTTTTGGGGGATTTGGTCTAAAGCTTTCCAAATTGTATGAACATTTCACAAAAGTTTACATTCTAATGCAAAACAAAAAAGTATTATTCTTCAACAGGATTTGTCGACACAAAAAATGTTTCGAATATTTTTTAAAAACCCTTAAAACTCATTATTTTTACACAGAAAGTACATGTTTAACGAAAAATATTGCACGCAATGAGAACATATAAACTAAATGCGTTGTGTGAGAACGATGGAGAAATAGATCCTCATGAGTGATGCGTACTGGAACCGTCGGGAGATGTGACTAATGACATCAACTGATGTCACTGCAGTGCCTGTGTCCGGGAGGTCCTAGTTTCGAGTCCCGTCGGTGGCAGAATTTCCGACACTGGCAAGATAGCTATGTCGATTTCTGTTACTGACTGGAGGAAAAATCTAGCGGCTGGATGGTCTGTTCGGTAGTTTTCCAAGGTTTCTCTGATCATTACCATGCGAATGCCGGAGCAGTACTCTATCGAACGTGCCAAGGACCGCGCGCTATCTTTCCTAAGTCTTCTTTGCCCTATCCTCACCCCTTACACACACTTACATGCACTACACTACCACACCTACCTGGAGACCGGTCGGGAGCTTAGAAGTTGTCCCGGCTGGGACGGTGCCCCGCTGTGGGTGGTAGCTGGTTGGCGAAAACTCCTCTAGCCGACGGGAGGTCAGCGCCGGATCTCGCCATCCTGCGGAGCAAGATCACAGCCACCTCCCGGAAAAAAATCACGCACTGCACTCACGGGTCTAATGACCTTAGCGGATGACGTGCCCGGAATCTCTAGAATTCAATCAATCTCCCAATGGAAGAATCTCCCAACTGTCGCCGTCCCCTAAATCCCCCGACGCAACCCGCCTGCAGTGCACTTCGTTTCTCAGGTTGAGTTCTTTTTGCTCACACTTGGAGGTGATGGTTCAATGAGATCGGACACTAACGTTCCAACTGGTAGAAAAAACTTTCGGTTGTGTGTGAGTGTTAGTGGGAAGTAGCAAAACGTAACCAAGAGAGAAGAAATGTTGTTGTATATTGGATATCTACATAGAGCTTCAAAATATATATCCAAAAGAAGTTCCATATTTACTTACTATTTTTACTCTTCTGAAAAATTGAAAAAACGGGGAAAATACTTTAGGTGTCAATAGATAGAAGCTGTGAAGATGGGGAGACAAAATCTAAAATGGAACCCACACTGAAGAATAAGGAAACTATCTAGTACGAGAAGGTATGTGCCATTCTCTAGCACCACTAGTTAAGTTTATTTATTATATATGACAATTGAGTTTTGTTTACTGTATAGTTATGATTTTCCATCAGCCGGTAGATTTCAGTCAGTAGATTAGTTTCTGCAATTTACATGAATTCAAAATCACTTCGTTTTAAACAGCAAATGAGACGTTTCACGTCTTCAAATGAAATGTAGGTGTCTATAATGCGTTCATTACATCGCTATCATCAAAATGACAGTTTGTCTTCCCCTCGAGTTAGTAATTAGATTATGTTGCCCTAAGAACAAAAAAAGCTATGAAAATTAATATATGCGTTATTTATTCATTTATTGACGTCTGTGGAAAGTTCTAAAGATCACGTAAACATTTATTTGTTTCCAGTGAATTTTAGACACGTGTCCCTGTCAGTGGTAAGTAAAGGTTGCAATTACTTAAAAATGTATCTCTAATAATTTGATAAACGCTGCACTTGACGCATTACTATCAAATACATCTACATGTTTAACCGTCTTTCTCGGCGATTAATGAAGCGGGGCAATATAAGTTGATGGTGGTTTTTATTTATCGTTTACCTCCAATTTGTACTGAAATTCGGTTAAGTCCAAAAATCAAGTGTGCATATCATTTCTGGGATGTTTTATTATTCGTATGAGTAATTGATTGATTGATTTTTTCGTGTTTCCGGGCGCGTCAACTGCTTAGGTCATTATTCCCGTAAGTGTAGTTCATGTTTTTTCTCGTGAGATGGCGGTGATCTTCCACCCACTGAATGCCGAGATCCGGCGCCGACCTACCTTCGGCTAGTGGGGTTTCCCCCTCGTAGGTGTGAAATACATCGTGTTTACTAATACTCAACATTTTTCAGTTCATTGTAATCCGTATAAAATTGTCTCAGATGCAAATGTCAATAAATGAAATCGTATTTTTATATTCGTGAAATAAAGTTGAGTTACCTCTTTGTAATTTCTCTAAAAGTCATCAAGAAAGATACAGGAGAAATTGGGAAAACATCTTACAACTGAGTTCCACAATATCCATCAATAATTGTTTGCAAATTTCAATCAAATCCTGTAAAAACGTAGTGGTGCTTAACAGCATCAACTTTCTCGTGTTATTTGTAACTTTTCAATTTCCTAAAAATTCAGAGTTCAAATAAAATGAGACCGATATCCGTTTCAAACTCGCAGTGTCTCGATTACACCCAGATAGTTCGGGGAATACCAGTTTTGGAGAAAATCGTCTGAACGCTTTAGGCGCTAGCGATAACTACAGACAGACGGACGTTCGGATGGACTAACGGACTAGCCTACGCGTTGCTCTCTTTTTTTTTTCGGAATGAAGTATACAGAAATCATAGTTTCTGACCACATGTGATAGAGAATTCAATTTTCTCCAAAGAAGGGCAAAATTTATCAACTTTTTCGATACAACGCCCCATAAAATGAGTTTTTCTGACGAAAATGCTGAATTCTGCGCAATATTACAATACTTTATCTTTACCACGTAAGTGCTTCTTAAAAAGCCGACAAATAAAAAAATTATGAAGGCACAACTCAGCAGATAAAAGTCAAAACCTCAAAGACGAGGGTGAACACTTTCACCACTACTTTTGGATTTAATCTTTATAATTTTTGTGTAATGTTCATATGTATTGTTGACTACCTTACTCTATATCTACACAGGACTTTGGTAACCACTATAAGAGTACATACGGCCAGCAGTTGTCTGCGAAGAGTTATAAAGGCGTCGAACGAATCTGTTTTTGTTTCGTGTGGGAATTCTTTTATTGAGGCGAGGTTATACTAAGTTGCTTGCACTATTGCGTTAATGCTAGAGTAGAAGTTATTGGATAGGTGGGGTGTGTGCTAGGGAATGAATGGTATGTTTATTCTTCGGTAAGGGAATGAATGGTAAGTTTTTTGCTTGATATAAACCATGGTGTGTGAGTAAACTAATAGAAGAAATCTGTTTTGCATTATTTTGAGTTTATTTGTAAGTGTGAATGGTACATTGGTCCAAATGAGGCATATGTGTAACATTAGGGGTCTAACTATCGTCGTATACAGTGTGATGGAATTATCTATCAATAGGCAGCTTTGGGAATTTATTATGGGTTTTAATTGTCTTGTTTTGTTTTTAACTTGTGCCTTAATTGTAATGTGTGAATTCGACTTCAGTTTAGCGTCTAAATGCAGCCCGAACTACGTAACTGTTTGCTATGGGCAGTCCATGTTATTGCATTGTTAATATTTAAGAGGAAAGCAATATAAAAACTGCAATAAATATTTCCTGTTAGTAGATGTTAGTAGTTAGTCCTGTTTTCTGTTAGTTAGACTTAGTAGATGACGTCAGGTTGATATTTGATTAATGAATCCAAACTGGTGTTTTGGTATGGTTTCAGGGTCATTAAATATTTTTTTCAGTTGAATATCTTTTAATATAATGAAATAATTTCAAAAGTATCTCCTACCAGCCGGACACTGCCCCAGTCGGGACACGTTCTAATCTCCCTACTGGTCTCCCGACGTGTGTGGTAGTGTGGTGCATGTAAGTGTAAATGCGTGTAAGTAAGGGGAGAGGAGGGGACAAGACAGAGGAGGGAAAGATCGCGCGTGGTACGTGGACCGTTTGTGAGAGTACTTCTCCGGCATTCCCCTGGTATTGATCGAAGAAACCATGCAAAACTACCGATCGGAGCAGCCGGCCGCTAGAATTCTGCAGATGCCGCGGCGGCTGAATTCGACCTAGCTATCTTTCCAGTGTCGAAAATCCTTTCACAGTCAGCCGATCTTTTGCATGATCATGTAGTATTGTAATACAGCGTAGCCGTTGCAAATAATGCGAAAACGTTTCTACTGTTGTAGCATCACTAGTTTTATTTGGCACTGACAATGGGTCGCTATCATCATGACTTCTTTTCATATTGATACTATTATGACCTCTATTAGTGGTTTATATTTGCACTTGAACACTTTGACTGAGAGGGAGACTATTTACTGCTTCTTTCATATTAATGCCCTTTGAAGTTGCCGTTGTCGTTTAGTCCGTGGAGCGCTTCTGATTTCTGTAGAGGTACGGCGTTTGCCGTATGATTGTTGAATGTTGTTTATTGTTGCAGATCGCAGCTCCCAAAGTTGAGACGGCGCAGTGATAGTCTTCTGATTAATTCAGCGTTGGATTGAAAGAGGCGTACATGGCGTCTGGATCGTAAAGGACCGCCTTGGTCAATGAGATGGACTAGACCAGGGCTGAGTGGTGTTCCGTTGCTGCTAATTATTAAATTAGCGATGTTGTTAGTTCGATTCTATAAACTACACCACATTATTGTTCATTTATTATAATAAAGTCTAATTTTTGGTTTTCGGGTTTTGTAAAAGTAGAAAGCGATGTGTTTTCTGCGGCTGTGCAGAGCGGTCTGATCACCACTACTCTCAAATCATAATATTTTAATATTTACACTTTTGAGACTACATATTAAAACTGGTTTAAAACACCAACCATCATTAGTTTCTACTAGCCCTTAAACCTAAATATTTATCAACCAAATATTTTCCAGTGAAATCACTTAGTTCTCTCGTTATAACTAGTCATTATTACCTGTTCACAGTGCTCTGCTTCGCGAACCTTTTTATTTTTTCTTTAATTCCAATAGTTGTTGCAATTCCAGGATTTCTAAGGATACAAACCTTCCTGTCACGCATCACGCATTCGCCGTTCATGCAACTCTTTTTGAAATGTTTGTTTTATCTTGATATTGTTGCTTTTCGCACATCCCCAGAACCTTTCCCTAAGCCAGGTGGGTTTAAAAGATTGATTTTAGGTTTTGCTACATAAAGATAGGCTGGAATGTGTTCCTATATTCCATTTATACTATCATAACTTGATGTTGCGATCTTTTTACTTTCTCGCTACGGATTAGAGAGAAAGTTATGTAATTCTGCGCAGAAAAACGGCGAATTTTTGGCAGAAAAACTTGTATTACAGGGCTCTGGTAACGAAAAAGTGAATAAATTCAGTTGCTAAATTTAGAAAAAAAACTAAGCTAAATTTAGAAAAATATCCTCTAACACGTGGTGTAGCCAGAATCCATGTTTTGTCCAATATCCCTTGATACCGAAAAATCGAATTATGGCAAAACGTCTGTCTCACCGTTCGTCTGTCCGTCCGCCCGTTTGTCAGTGACGGCTAAACCGTTCAGCCGATTTTATGTAAAATTGATATTCCTCAATTGATCTGGCTGATGTCACGACCTTGAATTTGAAACCGATATTTTAATTTATTTAGGGGTACTTTACATGAAGCGCCTGGGACATTTTCAAAATTTAAAAAAAAAATGGCTCCATCGGTTTTTATTAAATTTTGTTGTTGGATAGTGTGAACAACGTTTAAGAGTGCAGGTCTCATATTCATTGGAAACTCTGATTTTTCGAAAATTTCAAAAGTTCAAACTTTTCTCCGCGTCTTCCTAAAACTAAAATATTTAAGACAAAGATTTTTCCCTGAATGAAATCTGTTCCTTAAAATATATAATTTGAAACGAGGTCAGGTATGAATTTTCGAAAATTTGAGTATTTTTCGCGTAATTTTGCGTGAAATTACGGGCGAGAAAGTACATGCTGTTTTATCCTCACTAGTTTTACGTGCTTCTTCCATTTCAGATCGGTATTCAAATAGATCCTACTATACCTCTGAATATTATTTATCTACTGCTTGGCAAGGACTAGAGTAGAAAACGTTTAAAAAAAATTTATTTGGTGGTTCGCTGGAACACATTCCGCACAGGTAATAGGTTCGCCTCAGAAACAAACAACTACGAAATATATTCAGAACCCAATATTCGCGTTGAAACAAATTTTATTTCCTAATGTATTTATTCTTCTTTTTCTTTTTTTCGAAACTTTCGTAAATACAATGTATTTATTTTATGACAATCTTGTCATTTAGAAAATAACTTCAGTCATCATCTTCAGTCATTGCATAATATATCACATTGTAAATTCGAAAGACGATGAAAATATGCTGCAATGGTATCTTGATGCGTTATATTACTGGGCGGAAAATAATGGCATGACCATAAATAGCTCTAAAAACAAATCTATCACTTTTGGCAGAGATCATAATTACAGCGTAACAAATTACTGCTTAAGTAACGACATTATTCCGAGAGTTTCTTCGTGCAAGTACCGACGTATCCATTTCGATAGTAAATTAAGCTGAAAAAGTCACGTAGATTTTGTTGTAAGGAAAGCGTGGAGATCTCTTCATTTTCTAATGCCCATCTTACAAAAGAGTACAGTAAACACGAAGGAAATTGCTTATTTATCGCTTGTTCGTCCGATAATGGAATATGAAGCAAATTGTGGGGTTCCGCACAAAATTATGCAGTGTAAGAATTTCGAAAGGATTCAGCGTAGAGCAGCTAAATTTACTTTCAGGGATAAGAAAGCGGCAGGGTGGGATTCACTCGAAAACAGGCGAATATTGGCAAGACTTTGCGCTTTGTATAAAGCTTATAGAGGTCATCCAGCTTGGAAAAAATTAAACGGCGTCTAAATATTCCTACGTGCATCAGTAGAGGGAATCAAAAGCCCAAAATAAATTTAAGACTGCAGAGAACGGATGTCGGGAAATTCTCTTTCACAAATCGAACGATAAGAGATTGGAATAGATTGCCAGCAAAAACCTTTGAATCCTTTCCTCGAAGCGTTCAACAGTTTAGGAAAGTAATTTGGGTTTTTTCTAAGTTTATGAGGTAGTTAACTACGAATATTAAGTTATACGGTGAAGTGAGGTGTCGTGCATAGAGCAGAGAAATAATGAAGGAAATGATTTTAGTGTTGAAGTGAAGTGAAGTGAAGTGAAGTGAAGTGAAGTGAAGTGAAGTGAAGTGAAGTGAAGTGAAGTGAAGTGAAGTGAAGTGAAGTGAAGTGAAGTGAAGTGAAGTGAAGTGAAGTGAAGGATAATGCAGTGTGGTCTTAATTGTATAAACATTCAGTGCGGCTTTAGATGATAGATGTTTCTTTTCTTTTTCATGTAATTTAATGTTTTAAGAATCAGCAGTTTTTATATTATAATTATTATCATTTTAGCATTATTGTAACCATTATTATATTATTTGCATGACATTTATTATCTTATTTATGTAATTAACTGCCACCGGGTTACACCCAATTGCAGTTTAAATAAATTTATCTTAACTTATCCATGATTTTGTTTCTACATAAACCAAACTAACAGCCCTCTGGCCTGGAATTATATTACTATTCACATGAACTATCTCAAAAATATAGACTTTTACTCTTTCGTTTCTCACCCAAGAAATCTACCTAGAATCATCCGAATATTGCCTTCGTCCACTGTACTATGAAGCTTCTGTTACCTAATAAAAATTTTTCCCCAAAATATCGCACCTTGTTACTCGTATTCTGAATCTCACACAGAGGCTCAATTGTAGTTGTGTGACTAGGACTGGCTAGTTTATTCATCCGATCGATTCGAATTCGAATAACAATGCGAACTTATTGAGCTGGCCAACACGAGTAGGGATGGCGAGCCTATTCAGCAGGCCTAAGGATGTGGTCGAGTTGAGCTAGGAAAGGGTAGCGGGCCGCGTCTCTCGTGCCGTTCTTATACTCGTCCAGTCAGCTGGCACTCACGCCTAAACGATCGACAATATTTTTCCGCCTTCAAAAAAAGTCCATTTATTTAGTCCACCATCTTTTAATATATTTCTTCAATTTATTTAAAGACGAAAATGCGGGGTTTTCCCCTAACCATGTATCTCCCACCAGCATTGCATCGCCCCAGCCGGAACACGTTCTAAGTCCCTGACCGGTCTCCCGGCATGTGTGGTAGTGTAATTCATGTTAGTGTAGGTGTGTGTAAGGGGTAAAGATAGGACAAGGAAGAGGAAGGAAAGATCGCGCGCGGTCCGTGGCTCGTTTGTTAGGGTACTGCTCCGGCATTCACCTGGTGTCGATCGGAGAAACCACGGAAAAATACCGATCAGAGTAGCCGGACGTAAGAATTCTCCTCCAGGCAGCGACTGAATTCGACCTAGCTGAGAAGCTAGTGTCGAAAACCCTGCCGCCGTCGGGACTCGAACCTAGGACCTCCCAGCTAGAGGCACTGCAGTCACATCAGTTGATGCCCTGAGCCATCGCTCCCGGTTTAAGAGTTCGAGAAGCGAGTGTCAATCACTATCTCAACCTAACACAGTCTACAGGTTGAAAGCGAGGGGAGGGAACCGCACGCCACCCGTTCACCGCACCGTCACCGGCTCCCCTACTCCTCTTCTCACCTCGGAGTGTGATCGTCCACTTCCACTTTTTGAAAGCGTGGCCTCACCTGGCTCGGAAGTCTCATGACCTTTTTATGTAGTGTTCTTATCTCATGCACTATATTTCAATTCACCCTGTCTACCACACCGGGCACTCAAGCTTGAGACATCTTGAATGAGGTACAGATCGATTTCTCCTCACTCTGTATCTGGGAAGGTAGCCCTGCGATGTATACGCCTCTCCTAGCTGCAAGAGGGAGGGGAGCATCCGCGACTGGCGCCCGTGCAACAGCTCTGCCGGGCTCTTGTCCTCTCGGCACGCCAGCACCCTGAGCAGAGCCCGGTCCCTTGTGAAACTGGCCGCTCTCGCTATACCCGTGGCCATCTTGAATGTATCACACCGAGAGCGTGGATCAGTGCATCAACTAATGTCACTACAGCGCCTCTGACCGGGAGGTCCTAGGTTCGAATCCTCACGGCGGCAGGATTTTCGACACGAGCTTTTCAGCTTGGTCGAATTCAGTCGCTGTCTGGAGGAGAATTCTAGCGGCTGGCTGCTCTGATCGGTAGTCTTCCGTGGTTTCTCCGATCAACACCAGGCGAATGCCGGAGCTACGAAACGGGCCACGGACCGCGCGCGATCTTTCCTTGCCCTATCCTTTCCCCTTACACACACTTACACTAACATGCACTACACTACCACATTTTCCGGGAGACCGGTCGGGAGCTTAGAGCTTGTCCCGGCTGTGGCGGTGCCCTGCTGGTGGGAGATTCCTAGTTAAGGGGAAATCCCGCAAGCTGACGGTAGGTCGGCGCCGGATCTCGCCATCCAGCGGGGGAAGATCACCGCCATCTCACGAGAGAAAAAAGATGCACTACACTTACGGGACAGATGACCAAAGCCGTTGACGCGCCCGGAAACACGAAAAAATCAAACAGTCAATCAATTGAATGTACCAGAAGCGGTGGTTCTGAGCATCACCTGGTGTCACTGCACTGACGGGGAGGTCGTAGGTTCGAGTCCCGACGGCAGCAGGATTTTCGACACTAACTTTTCAGCTAGATCGAGTTCAGTCGCTATCTGGAGAAAAATTCTAGCGGCTGGCTGCTCTGATCGCTAGTTTTCCGTGGTTTCTCTGATCAACACCAGGCGAATGCCGGAGCAGTACCCTAACACACGTGTCACGGACCGCGCGCGATTTTTCCTTCCTCTTCCTTGCCCTGTCCTCACCCCTTACACACACACACACACACACACACACACACTCGCATACACTACACTACCACACATGCCGGGAAACCGGTCGGGGACTTAGAACTTGTCCCGCCTGGGGCGGGACCCTGGTGGGAGAAACCTGCTTGGGGAAAACCCCGCTAGTCGACGGTAGGTCGGCGCTGGATCTCGCCATCCATTGTGAGAAGACCACCGCCTCCTCCCGGGACTAATGACGTCGCCGTGGTGGACTGTATCTCTATGGCAAATGGGAAGTTAAAACACGCATCCACCACCAGCAACCACATGGGGCCCTAAAAGCGGCCTGCAAAATCCGCGTGCCCCTCTCCCACGGATGCTTCGGGGAGGTCCAGGAGACGACGTCCTTCCTGGGGGCCGCCTGGTTCATCTGGCACGACTGGCACTTTCGCACCAGGTAGTTTGCCCTCCGACATCCCGACCCAGAAGCAGTACCTTCTTGCCAATTGCTTCGTTCTAACCAGGCCCCAGTGGCGCTCGTGCAGGAGATTGAGAACCGACTCCTCAAGGTCCTGGGCACCTCCACTCTAGAAACCTCCTCCTACACCTACAGCAGCACTCCCGCCTTCACTGAGAGCTTCGCTTTGGGAGTCCAGCTTTTTTGTAGGTCCAGCTGCAGACGCACTTCGTCTCCTGCGTCGAACTCTATGTCCGGACCCGCCGGAAGCCGCGACAGCGCGTCCGCGTTGCCACGCTGCGCTATGGTCATGAAACGCATTGTATAATTGAAATCGGAGAGGAAAAGTGCCCAGCGCTGCAGCTTCTCCATCGCGCCCTCAGATAGCGTCTTCGCTGGATGGAACAGGTGCACTAACGCCTTGGCAGAGCACTGCCTCTACCTCATAGTCCGATGTCACTCTACCCGGCCTAAAGTGTGACAATGTGGTCGCCATCACCATGACCTTCTTAAGCCTGTCCTAGGCTTCCTGACAAGACTGTGACTACTGGAACTTTACTCTCTTTTTCTTCAACGCGTTTAAGGGCGCCGCGATTGGAAAAAAACCCTTGATGGACTTGAAGAAGTTGATTTTCCCGATAAGCTTCTGTAACTGCTTAATATCCTGGCATGGAGGGAGGTTCACTATGTCCTTTACGAACTCCTCCGTGCAAGCAATACCTGCCTTGTCCAACATGTGTTCTAAAAAGTCATCTGCTCTTTGAAAAATTTATACTTGTCCTTTTTTACCTTAAGCCCGCTGTCTCGCAGAGCCGCCGACAGGTTCCGAATGTTCTCCTTGTGCTTCCCCTTGTGGCGCCCGTAAGGATATCGTCCAAATAGTTCACACAGTAGTTGAAGAAACGGTAGGCCGAAGGAGCAATTTCTAGGGTCTCCGCAAGCCAGTGGGTCACCCGCTGGTGTTAGTAAAAAAAGGCAGAACGTGGCACTGCGTTTGTGCGGGCATTTCAAGTGCACCGTCAACCAACAACTGAACGTGGAGCAATCCCACATCCCGAGGCCGGAAGACTTCTTTCAGAGACTGTTGGGGGGAGCGCTTAACGAAGATAGAACTGCGAGATGCCTATCTGCAGATTCCGCTGGACGAACGAGCAAAGGAGATCCTGGTTATCAACACGCCTTTGGGGTTGTTCAGATTTGACAGGCTGCCCTACGGTGTGAACTCGGCAGCCGCGCTGTTCCAGAGGTGTTTGCAGCAGTTGACAGCGCAGATGCCGGGTTCACTACACATTTGATGATCGCAAGCTACTGACTATGATTTTCTAAATTTTATGTGATACTTTACAATTCTTTCGTAAACCTTAGATAAAAAATGTTTACACAATCTCCAAAGCACGCAGTTCCTACAAGGAGAACTTATGATTCACCAGGCAAAAAATCCCGTGATATGTTCTACCACAGAGCGTGTACAATGCCTGATTACGGCTGGTAACCTACAGCCATTCAACAAGGAAGCTTATACATTTTTTAAAAAATGGTTTGACTGCCGTGATATGATTGTTGTAATTTTCAAGTTGCATGAATATATGCATTTCTTTTATCTAGAACATCCCGTATGTTTTATTGCAATTAATATGCATTAGGGGAGTGTATGGGTCAATACAGAATACAGCGTCATATTATCGTAGCGTCACATAGTGTATTGGGCTTTGTTTTCGCAAGGAACTACCTTTCCATTTATGATTAATGGTGGTAGTTTATTTAATATTTTATAATTACAGTTGGCATGTACTGATTTTTCTTTTTTTTTTTTTTGATTTATTTAAGGTCGCATCAACATCTAAGGTCATTAGCGACCACTATTGCTGTTAACGGTATGGTAACTATGTGGATGAAACGATATGGTGATTGATGATAAGGGATGAAAGGACGAACACAAATACAACCATGCCCGAGGCGGGACTCGAACCCGCGACCCTTCGGTCCGAGATCACTACGACACTACTGCCTTAGCGATCTCGGCCACCGGGCCGGCTGATTTTTCTTTATTTAGCTTAATTTTCCATTTCTTGGTGCAATCGGAAATGATATTGCTGACTTCTTGTAGTAGTCGAGTAGAGATCGTCCCGTTTCGTCCTGTGATAATCAAGGCTGTATCGTCAACGAAAGTAGCTGATTGCCCTTGTTCCAGGTTGAGTATTTCACAGGTATATTATACACACAAAGAGGCCCAAGTGCAGTGCCTTGTGAAACTCCCTCTAGGCTTTTTCTTACCTTATTCTAAATGTGCTTTCAAATAGTACGTAAATATCAGGATTTCTACATTTTGTTTTGGTAGCAATTTATTTAATTTGTGTGGGAATCCTTCTTGCCATCTTTTGTCTAAAGCTTTTGTGACATCCAGGTACAAGGCAGAACAGACCTTTTTCTCTTCTATGCCTCTTTCAATTACGTATGTGATTATGTATACATGATTCCACTTAATGAAGTGATTTGCCTGTTTTGTGGATCTTAATAATTTCTTCCACTTTCCAGCTAGCAAGAAAATAAATGGTGCTAGTCTCACTTTCTAAAATCTCTCAGTTTTTTCGAAAATTGCTAAAACTAAAAAATTGAAGATAGAGATTTTTGCCTCAGACAAAATCTCTTGCAAAAAAAACTCCTTAAAAAAGGTCATGTACAAGGCGATTAGTTTTCGAGTAATTTGCATTTAAAATTTATGCAATTTTAAAAATGTTTATTTCCCCCAAAACCGCTCCAAATTTTTCGTATGGTATACGACGGTTCGTATGGTACGTATGGTAATCTAGTGGTTCAACATCAGCACATACTTTCTCGCATTATTTCTATGTTGCGCTGTATTAGATTACCACATAATCATGCAATATTGTTTTGAACCAGCAAAATTATCTTCCGCGCTGGGACTCGAACTTAGGCCCTCTGAGCTAACTCGCCGTCATCCAGACCACTACGCTACAGAAGATCCATAAGGCCTGCGTTTAGGTTGATGCTTAAAAATGTAATTTTCTCAACCCAAAATTTTCCCAACAAGGAATTTTTGCAGTTTTTTGGAAATACGGACAGTTTGCCAAAAAAGAGGACTATCAACATACTTTTACTTTTTCAGCCTTACGAAGGTACTTTGAAAAAAGTGAGAGTTATGTAATCCTCAGCCGGAAAACGGCGAATTGACGGCAGAAAAACTCTTATTGTCGACTCCCGGTAACTAAAAGGTGAATAAATGCAGCTGCTAAATATGGAAAAAATCTTCTAACAAGTAGTGCAGCCAGAAGCCATGTTTTGAGTCCTTGATAACGAAAAACCAATTGACGACCCAAATGTTTGTTCGTCTGTCCGTCTGCGGTCAACGCTAGCGGCTCAATCGTTCATCCGATTTTCTCCCAAATTGATATTCTCCCATCAATCTAAATGAACCCGACACTTTGAGAGTTTGAAACGGATATTTTGAGTTTTGAGATTTTTTACGTGAGGCGAGCATTTACGTTTTAATGACCCGTCCCGTGTTTCACTCATACGTTGCTTCTGTTGTGTACTTGTATGAGTGACGGCGTGTTAACTCTGAAGATGTAACTTCGAGTCTCCGAACGGAACTTTTTTTTTTTTGCTAGTTGAAAACACTTTTGTATGTGTATGTAGTAGTAAAATGTTGTGAAGCAGGTAGAAATAATGTGAGAAAGTATGTGATTATGTCGCACAACTAGTTTA
This sequence comes from Teleogryllus occipitalis, assembly GCA_011170035.1. Lineage (NCBI taxonomy): Eukaryota > Metazoa > Arthropoda > Insecta > Orthoptera > Gryllidae > Teleogryllus > Teleogryllus occipitalis. The sequence continues at coordinate 400,828 of BLKR01000448.1, forward strand.
ATTATTCTTTCATTCGGTGTTAAGAATGATCAGGGTTTAAATTAAAACTTTCTTCTAGTACATCAATGAAATTTGATACACTTTTGCAAATAAGTTTGTATTCTTGCAGGCAAATAAGTTTGCATCTTTGCTGAATAAATATTACATCTGTTTTCCCCGATTGTCTTTTTTTATTCACTTCCTTTACTAGTGATCAGCCTTGCTCCCTAGTAAGTGTGCTTAGCACCTCTCACCATAAATCTTACGTTCAATGCTGCAAGATTGCTTTATAATGTTCTGATTTCACGTTGTATATTGTCAGGATTTAAATTGTACCAATTTTAAGATCATGTTTGATAGATTCTTTTTAAGTTCGTTGCGACGTTTTTGATGCAACACGTCTCTTAACCCTTGTTGGGCGTTGAACGCTTTCTTCTGGAGTAATCCGTTACTGAGCATACTATACTCATACACATGCTCCGTTACTGAGAATAATCTCAAGTCAAGTCTCGTCACGTCGCAGTCAGTCAGTGCCTTTTATCCCTTCGGCCAGGGGCTCGACGATGTTAGATCCCGGGTTCCTGGCCGGTCACCCAACCACGAACCCGCGAGTCTCGAATTCGCTTAACCTTCGTGACTTAACGGAGTGTAGTAAACGAATTCGGCTAGCGACGCCGGCCCAGATTTGATTATTACTGCTGTATGCTGTACCTCTTTACTTTGCTACTACAAAAATATTCTTAAAAATTTATATTATGTCTGATGAAGATCGCACTCCCTCCTTGCTCTAATGATACAGGCACTCTTTTGTCATCGTTATCTGGGTGAGTTGTGTGGTCCAAAGTTTCTAGATATTTCTCCTAAGTTATTTCAATAAAATAAAGTACAAAACGCATATTCTTGTTTATTTCATCTCAGTTAAAACTTTATTTTAAGTTAGGGTCCCAAAGACCCTGGTGCTCCACTTACGTAATAAAATGAAGGTGCTCCAGTAAAGGGTTAATTCTGATTAGAAAATCAAATCATTTTGAAATAGACCTGCCCCTTAGTCCCAGCCTAGAAATAGTTCCTACATTCTTTCCATTTCCTGATCAAAAGTACATCATGGCCATCGCAACAAACAAACCTCTAAACGAAAAAAAAAATCTCGGAATCACTTTTTAACGCTACTTCACCAACGATCGTAATGGGTGATCTCAATTCTAAACATATTCATGGGGCTGCCGAGTCAGTAATTCCGTAGGTTCAGTTCTCTCAAATATCATAAGCCAGGTACATCTCAAAGTCCACTCTCCTTCTGAACCCACATATTACCCATTCAATTATAATATTATTCCAGATATCGATCACAATTCAATATTACTGACCTATCAAGTTTTCCGTCCCCCTCCTTCTTCCCCTTCACCACTTTGTCTCCTCTATAAACTGGGCTACCGACCAATCCAAAATGGAAAGTATGTTACCTCCCCTAAGGATTCTTCAATCCACGCTTGAAATTGACATTGCAGTTTCGTGTATTAGAAACTCCATAACTAACTCTCGAGTCCGCGCCTTCGCGCCCATTGCTTCCCCAAGAGTGTTTAAAATCTTTTCTCAAATTCCTATAAAGCATAATTAAAGAAAGAAAGTTTCATTTATTTATTTATTTTACGTCAAAAATACGTAGTTAGAAATTGTGCGACATGCCACAGGGAGAAGTGAATTTTGTTCACGTTTACATAATTTTGTGATCCCTACCCTAAGCCATATACTACTTGAATTTTGAATACAAAAAGAAATGAGTGTTTTTTACAAGTATCGTTAGCAAAATATTCGCTCCGATGTAATAAAATCTATTTCCAAGGGCAAATCAGCTATAAATTTGGTCTCCTATCCCTCATCGTGTCCTGCGTGAAGGAAAAGTACTTCCTGCCGCGACAACATGGAGAACGATAATTTGAATACCTATATTCACCACTGAATTCTAGAAGACTTGCACAGATAATGAAGTTACATTAATGTCCAGAAGCAATACAACGAACCATCTCAGCATTTTCTCAAGGGATGAAGGAAACTGGACGAAAAACATAATCGAGATGGGGTCATTGACCCAGAAGCTGCAGTTCAATACTTGTTGTAGCTTGCTTAGAATAAACAGTCCAAATGGTAAATAATACATTAAATATCACTGTTAAAGCAAATGTTACTTTCCTTATGATCTCTAATTGTATAGAAACAGTTATAGAGCAGAAACGATTTTACTTTGGATTTAAACTTTTCCATTGAATTCAATCGTTTAGTGCTATCTGGCAAAGTGTTGTAAAATAATGTACATGTATTTTATGTGAACTTTTTGTAGTGAGCTGTTGATACTCTCACCTGATGAGTATGATTACTACGTCGAGTGTTATAGTTATAGACATTTGCTGAAAATATATTCTTGCCCTTAAATAAGTAATTTTTGACAAAAACCTATGATTCGTAAATTATGAGACAAGGTAAAGGTAAAATTCCTAGATTAATAAAAAGAGGCTTACAAGAATCACGTGGGTGGGATTTGATTATTATTCGTACAATTCTCTTTTGTAATCTAAAAGTCTGGGATCTATAAGATGTATTTCTCCATAATATTATGCCATATCTCAGGCGGGAATGAACATTCGCAAAATATACACAACGTGCTGTATGAAAGCTGACTGAATTTGAAAGAATTCTGAACGAGTAACATAATGACATTCAATGATCTTTGTGTTCAATTCATTTAAATGGACGTTCCATTTGAGGTTTAATTGAATTGAGAGACCAAAAAATGTTACCTTAACATCAGTCAATGGCACAGCATTCATTTTCAATGGAGTAAAGAATTGTTTATTTGAAATTGAAAATTGTATTGAAACCGTTTTCTTTTCATTTACTATTAATTTGTTATTACGAAACCGATTTGAAACATCTGATATTGTACTATTTACGGTTTTTTATTGCAAAGAATATTCGTATCATCCGCAAAGAGAACTGTTCTTCCGTTTCGATTAGTCGAGGGCATATCGTTTACGTGTAGTAGGGAAGAGATTAGAGCCTAAAATCGATTCCTGCGGGACCCCACGTGCAATTGGCAAAAAGTCGGAAAGGTGTGTACATAATGTTCTATCATTCCAGTAAGGTATTTCTACTCTCTGAGATTGTTGTTTAAGGTATGAACAGAACCAGTCTAGAGCAATACCACGGATTCCATATGAAGATAATTTTGAAAGTAAAACGTTATGATCAATGACGTCAAAAGCTTTTAAAAGATCTAAAAATATCCAACAGGTGCTTCAGTTTGATCGAATGATGAGGCGACATCTTTAAGAAAAGAAAGTACGGCAGAATCAGAAGACTTTAAAATGAACACATGATACTACATTTATAGAGCGAACTCAACCTTCTTATTCCAGTTTGTACACGGTAACTACAATACTACAATTTCCATCAATATTTAAAAAATGTGTACTATCTTCTCTTTCGTCCCATTGTTCATCCCGTTGTTGCTTTTAAAACTAATATAATAAATTCCATGTTCGGACTTTGTTACTTCCCCAAATTCTGAAAACACTTAAGTGTAGTCCCAATCCCCAAACCCGACAAAAATCATACTTTACCTTCCAATTACCGCCTTATAAGTCTGCTCCCTCTCCTTGTCAAAACAGCAAAAAAAGTTATCTTAAAAGAGGCTTAACGCATTCCTAAAAAAGTCCAAGATAATGCCTTATCATCAATTTGGTTTTGTTCCTAAACGTACTTGTTGCCGTCAACTCCTGAGAATAACAGAATTTATTCATTCCGGCTTTCAGAAAGGTCATCGCACCATAGCAGACTTTCTTGACAAGAGAGAATTTGGCATAATAACCTAATATATACGTTACAAAAGCTTGGTATCTCACATTATCTCCTTTCAACTTTTCATAGTTTCTTATCGGATTGATCAGTCTCAGTAAAAATTCAGACACACCTCTCTAACCCTCGTCTCGTGTTAGCGAGCGTTTTCCCCTCTCCCCAACTCTCTTCAACATCTTCACCGATGACTACCCACATCTCGGTTAACAAATACAGCTCTATATTTTCCGGTTCCGAACTAAACCCCATCATTATTAACCGCAAGAGTAGCATCCGCCCCGAAAATACAGTGCGCCTGTATAAATCTGTTCTCCGTCCACTTCTTTATGCATGCCCGATCTGGCGTCATGCAGCAACATCTCACATAAACAAGATACAAATTTTCCAAAACAGAGCCCTCCTCATTCCAACTTAAGTCCCATGGTTTACCAGAAACGCAACCCTTTACTTCGATTTCAGCCTAAAACCAATAAAAAATCAAAGCATTCCCCATTGATAGGTGGCTCAGGGCATTAACTGAAGACACTGCAGTCTCTCTGACCGGGAGGCCCCAGGTTCGAGTCCCCTTTCGATACTAACTTATCAGCTAGGTCACATTCAGTCGCTGTCTGGAGGAGAATTCCAGCGGCCAGCTACTTTAATCGGCAGTTTTTTGTGGTTTCTGCGATTAACACCAGGCGGATGCCGGAGCAGTACCCTAACAAATGGGCTACGGACACCCCTTGCTCTTCCTTGTCCAATCCTCACCTCTTACGAACATACTTACACTAACATGCACTATACTACCACACATGCTAGAAGTCCGGTCGGGAGCTTAGAGCTTGTCCCGGCTGGGTCGGTACCCCGCTGTTGGGAGATACCTGGTTTGATTGATTGATTGATTTTTTCGTGTTTCCGGGCGCGTCAACTGCTTAGGTCATTAGTCTCGTGAGTGTAGTGCATGTTTTTTCTCGGGAGAAGGCGGTGATCTTCCCCCGCTGGATGGCGAGATCCGGCGCCGACCTACCGTCGGCTAGTGGGGTTTCCCCCTAACCAGGACTCTCCCACCAGCGGGGCACCGCCCCAGCCGGGACAAGCTCAAAGCTCCCGACCGGTCTCCCGGAATATGTGGTAGTGTAGTGCATGTTAGTGTAAGTGTGTGTGTAAGGGGAAAGGATAGGACAAGGAAGAGGAAAGACAGATCGCGCGCGGTCCGTGGCCCGTTTGGTAGGGTACTGCTCCAGCATTCGCCTGGTGTTGATCGGAGAAACCACGAAAAACTACCGATCAGAGCAGCCGGCCGCTAGAATTCTCCTCCAGACAGCGACCGAATTCGACCTAGCTGAAAAGCTAGTGTCGAAAATCCCGCCGCCGTCAGGACTCGAACCTAGGACCTCCCGGTTAGAGGCGCTACAGTGACATCAGTTGATGCACTGAGCTACCGCTACCGGTACCTGGTTTGAGAAAACTCCCGCTAGCCGACAGTAGGTCGGCGCCGGATCTCGCCATCCAGCAGGGGAAGAACATCGCCATCTCTCGAGAAAACGTGCATCACACTTATGGGACTAATGACTTAAGTTTTTAACTTAAATGTTAAAAAATTAACACTTTAAAAAAGGTCATGTACAAACGAGTAGTTTCTGCCTAATTTCTGCTTAAAATTAAGGCAATTCTCTCGTAGTTCTCATTTTTGTTGAACCCTGAATTTTCAAAAATTGTGTTGGATAGACCATGGCAGAGCAACTGTGTGGTGCAGTGGTAAAGAGCACAGGGAGTTAACTCAATGGATCTGAGTTAAAGTTTCAATGCGAAAAAAATTTTGCTGGTAGGAAACACTTTTGCGGGTTCATGTATATTATTGTGGAGCAGTTACAAATAATGCGAGAAAGCTGGTGCTGGTGTAACACCACTAGTTTAATGTGTAATTTGTTCTTCTGTGCCTAATTCTTATGCAATTACTTGCACACAAAAAATATTACATTAAATTTTATCAACTTATGGCTAAATTGATTTTTAACCACTCAGCTAAAAATAAAAGGGAGCTTCATGTGACTGTGACAGCAAGTGTGCAAGCCTGTGTGATTTAGAAACGGATGATTTAAAAACGGATAACAAATTAGCTTTAATCTGAACAATGCAATTTATGGGGTTTAAAGATTAAAATTATTAACAAATAATACAGATGTATCAAAATTTAAATATTTATTGACATATTTTTACACAAAATAAATGTAGGTGATAGTAAAAATAGATATATTCTTTACAACTTGAATTTCTTACAAGCATCAGCGACATTTTTCTCAGAATCACAGCACAGAAATAGTATTACAAAGAAAAAGAAAAATAGCAAAAACTTAAATTAAGAAATTCTCTAATTCTTATAGTTTCTAGAAGTGAAATAATAAAATTTCTCTCAATTAAATGCTTTTATTTCTGGATTCACTGTAAAATATGTTTCTACAATCCGATTTTTTGTAAACAATTTATTTTAGACATTCATGATTACTTTAAATCAATTTTTTATGAAGACATGAACAAAATATCTTTTTACCCATGTAAATGGAGTATTCTTTTCTACAATTTCAGATATTATCCTCTTAAAGAAAATGTTTTGCAAATGATGGTCATTTTTCACAGTAAACCAGGTATGTACAAAACATTATATTTTAGGAAGTCTTTTAAACACATAAGTGCAACCCATAAATTGAATAAGTAGCTAGGAGTTAATTTATATAGGTGCAATCTTAAAAATTACATTATGTTTCACCACTTATGTAATTCCTTACGAACTATCATGTACCACATATGCTGTAACTCCTTTTCACACTCTTGCTTTTTATTTTCAAATGGAAATTCACAAATGGGCAATGATGATGATTAATAATATTTATGAAATCAAAGAATCTATTGAGATCAAAGGCAATTTTCAAATAGAGAGCATTAATTTTATACTTTGCTACAACAGAAGGTTTTACTCTCTATGCACAATGTAGAAAACTAAACAATCACAAGCATTAACACTATTAATCTTAGATTGCCAGATACCATATTCCAACTTAACCCAGCAAAGGATGCGTTGGTTCTGCGAGACCTATGAAATAACAAATACATCTGCCAGTGACATACAGATAGCAACAATTACCTCTTCTGCCCTCTACTTTTCTTTTGTCTGCAAATGTAATGTTTGGTGTACCAGTTATTGTTGTGGAAGTTATATAGGTGATTTTACATGTAACTTCTTTCGTGTTTGGTCTCTGGGAGCCAACCCATCCTTTGGTGTAACAGCGATTAAGATGGTACATATTCTTATTTTTAGAAGTATTTCAAATTGCAAAATAGAGAAAATGTTCTAAAATGTAATGTAATGTCATAAAACAGAAGTCCAACTAAACAAGAAATAGGTGAAATGTAAATGACCAATAGTAATAAATGAGGTTTTGTGAGAAAAGATGGAGTTGAAAAGCCTCATTGTTCTTCATAAATTGAACACTTGTAAATTAAAGAAACATTTTTAGATAAAAAGAATAATTACATAAGATATTAACACAAATGCTTCATTTTATAATATACTAATGTAATGCAGTCATCCAATAATGAAGTAAACACATATTTGTGATGTAATTGTTGTCTATTAATCCAGGCCTCACAGACCCAACCCACCCATTCTTTTTTACAGATTTTCACCCATCCATTGCTGGGTACATACTACTATTTCCCCATCACTATTATGAATTGCCTCTTTCTGTGGTTTTAGCCCTCAGTCTTGTCAGTAGTTTTGCCACTGATGTCATGATGACCTCATATTTAGGCTTACTCACAAGTGGATTTTCATCTTCTGGAATAAAATTGAATGGCAATGCATAAAAGGTATTTTATAAAAATGTGTACAAATGCATAGTATAGGAAGAGTGGGTCAAGGGAAGCAGTTTTCACCAATGAACTTCAGGTCTAACAGCCTGGGGCTTGGCATTAGACTGCGTCCGTCCCCCTGCAACATTGGGATACCCACATGCACTTGAGTCACACAGGTAGCCACTATTTCAAGCTGAGAGCAGAAGGATGTGTTGTAACCATAATCAATGCAGTAAAAGTCACCATTTTTAGAAAAGAAGAGCACACAGGTACTGAAAAACGAATTATGACTTTAATGTTATACTTTAAAATTCTTATAAGAATTGCCTCTTCAATGAAAATAAATAAGACAACTTAAAGTTCAAACCATCATTTATTTTCTAGTACCTTTGTTCCCTTCTCATAATAAGTGTTCCAAATCTTTGGGAATCTAATTCCAATGAACATGGCTTTTCAATTCAACCTTACTGCTCTCAGCCTGAAGTAGTACCCATGCAACTTGTGTGTGCTTTGGTATACTGACATTGCAGGGAGACCAATGAGTTTTATTAACAACTTATCATATACCATTGCCTTGTAGACCAACAGATAATTGGTTAAAACTACTTCCCTTTGGTCCCTCTATTCTGGGGGAGATTCTAGCAATCTTCTGGTTATGAGGAGAGCGTGATGTTCACTTGTTCTAAAACAGTCCCTCCACTAAGCATCACCAACCTAACAAAGAAAGGGTGACAAAACTCTTAAGGATGGAAATACATGAAGAAAACAAAATAAGAGGGATTTGCACAAATTCATTTCAGGAGTAGCACACAATTACACCCCTGTTACAGGCTCTTCAAAGTGAAGGAAGTGGTTCACTGCCATGTGAACGGTGTTATTTTGATGAATACAGTACTAAAATATTGGGCACAACAAGGTGAGCAATTGAAAAAAATATTCCAAAGGAAAAAATTTCCAGTTCGTAGTGAGTCTCGCATATAGAAAGGGCACTGCTGTCGGAACAAGGTTTGATTACACAACCGAGCCAACAGCAGTCTCTTCCGTTGAGACAATTGCCAATAGCTTCATTAAATTAAGCTGGCATCCTCAAAACTCAAATATTAACAAACAGAAAAGTAAAACCAGAAAAAATACAAATTGCAGACTAACGTGGTGAAACAGCGAGTGAATTCCACAATTGATATCCTAAGTATCTGGCAAGTATGGGGGTAATACATGAACAAGTGGAATACTGCACTTTACTCATAACCAACAGATTGCTAGAATTGTGATTGTGCACTTTTTTCTAAAACACCTGTATACATTTTTGAAACTCTATGGCTTTCTTAAAATTATAAAGGGAATTCCAACCATAAGACATATAATTGTCAGGGAATTTAAATCATTATATCATATGTAACCCTGCAAACTCTGTAACAAAACAAATCTTTAAAAAGGGTTACATTAATATTATTGCACTTACAAATTACAGGGGTATAGTGTTATAAAAATAGAGTGCATTTATGTTGAACATTATAAACATTTAACTCTCTGCTATTCAAATTCATGTCTCAAAACTTTATTCAGAAATTAGCAACAAATGTTTCAAAATTAATTTAAAAAATGTTATTTTCTCTCACAAAATTATTTAAAAAATATTTTTTATGTGATTACTAAACAGAAATAAATATTCATATTTTCTTGGACTTTGCTGAATGGAAAAATATTGTTTTCATGAAAGGTGATTATTGATTAATTAGAAAACTCAATTTGATATTTTTTCTTAAAGGTGAGGCAAGATAACTTAGAAAAAGTTTGCGAAAATGAAGTTATGAAATGATATACATGTTTCATAACTTAAATTTTCCTTAAAAGAATTATTACAAGAGGTGAATATTTATTATACTTCTGGCTTAGTAAAAAAAACTAGATGTTCATCAACATGACATTTTGTCTCGACAACATGCATATGTTGGGAGTCTGGCAATCTATGGTTAAAATGCAAGACTGAAGTAAAAGATATACACAACATGACTATTTGTCAGGCCAGCTTTTTCCATAAAAGGAGACCCAATTTTTTGTTCAGATCTCAGGAAGTTTCATCAACTGCCAGATAGTCAACAACATGACACAATTGTAATTATTACAATTGAATTAAAATGAACAAAAAAAATATAATACAATTTCAACAATTTAGAGAAGAACATGTGAAAATATATTAAAATTTGCTCATTAAAAATGCACAGTACTAAAAATGTAATCATGTTTTCCACTTTGCACTTCATTATCAGGAATTTATCTTCATAGGATGAACTAATAGCTGATCTGTTCCTTTTGTCCACTTCCATTGTGATAAATTCGTAATGGTGCATAAGTTCCATTTGATGTTGGGCCTGCAACACAGCCTATGTTAATGCATTTAAGAGTGAACAGCGATGAATGAACATGCACAGCGATGAATCTACATATGCTGCTACTAATTAATGCATCATAAATGCATAATCAATTATTTTTCATCTAATATGAATGATATGAATGATCAGTAAAAATCAAAGTTATTCATCTTTATACACATTATGTTTAAAAATCAAAGTTAACCTGCCATAGTTAATATGATAATGATATTGTATTATTTTTGATTTTGTAGAATAATTTATAGTAATGTTCATTAAAATAATATTTTCTAAATAGGAAATTTAAGACATCCCATTTTTGGGACAATAGCACAAAATTGAGGCATTTTTATTGTTAGGTTACACATTGCAAAAATGATCAAGAGAAGTAGGAGTTGGAGAAAGTGAAATGGAAGTTGGAGAGAGGAAGGGTGGAGGAAGGAGAGGAGAGGAGAGGAGAGGAGAGGAGAGGAGAGGAGAGGAGAAAATGAAATGAGGAAGGAAGAGAAGAGGGTGAGGGGAGAAAAGAGAGTGAGATGTGAGGAGTGGGGGAGGTGAGAGAATGAGAGGAAAGGGTGATGGGAAGAGAAAAGTGTGGATCGGAGGAGTCGGGGAGAGAAGGGGAGGGAAGGAGGAAATGCAATTCAGGGCTGGAGGGGAAATGAGAAGAGAGGGGAGGGAAGAAGGAGAAGAAGACAAGGAGGTAAGAGGATAGGAAGAAAGTCACATGAAACATACACTCAAATAGTACATTTTATTTTTTGTTTTTTGTTGAGCATTGAGCACCTGGCATGGAATAATCCTCTCTTATTATTTTTGTCAAGTCTCATCATGTCACAGTCAGTCAGTGCCTTTATCCCTACAGTCAGGGGCTCGGACTCTTAGATCCCATAGATCCTAGGTGGTCCCTCACCCAACCAGGACCCTGTGAGGTCTTAAATTCGCTTAACCTTCATGACTTAACAGAGTGTAGTTAAGAAATTTGGCTAGGTACATCAGCGATTCTTCTATAATTTTGTAGTCAGTCCCTTCATAGAAGTATTTTCATACAATACCCATGAGAAAGAAACTGAACACACCAACAACCTGACTCAAATGAATCAAACTGGAAATTCTTTTTCATTGTCATTAACTTGTTATAAAAAAGTTCTAAACAAAGAATCTTGTCAAGCAGAGTATTGGGATACTACACAAATAATTTATAAATCAAAATTTTGAATATGTACAGAAATATTCTATTTTTATTTTGCATTTCATTTTTTGAGACAATTTTGGGTAAGGGTTTAATAGATCAACAAAAGAAATACTTTTTACCTTGGGAAATTTCTTGATGGTCTTGAGAATTTTGCCCAGCTACAGGCTGGCAAAACCACTTCAGACAACAATGATACACAGTAAAATATATTGATGCAACTATTGCTGAAAGAAGGGCTCCAACTTGATACACAGGTACAAATGATCCATTACCCTTGCTAGTGTATGTGCTTAACAAAGCAGCAAAAACAGAACCAAAACATCGTCCTAAACATAAATAGAGATTTAACGTGAATATTTTGAGATTTAAAATTATAAAATTCACAAGTCATTAGTTTCTTAAAAACTTTTCTTACCAAGGCAGAAATGAAAAAATACTGCCATGCCTTGAGATGTCACTGTAAGATGCCGAGGAACAAGTTGCCGCATGTACAAAATCACTGTCACCCACATGATACTCATTGTGAACACTTCCAGAGCTTCACTGGCCAATGCCCACCAAGCAGCTTGCATATATGAGTAAGCTGAAACAAATATTCTCTCAAATATGATTGAAATTTGAAATGGCTTAATATTATTTACTAACTTAAACATTTAGAAACGAGAGTTCTGAAAAAAATTAGTTTTGCCTAATAGAATATTAATTACAAGAAAATCTATTTTTTTATGATGATGTAATCATGTTTTCATTCAATCATTTATTTGTTGCAATTGTTAGAGAGAACTACAAATTAAATTTTTGATACAGTGCATTCCCAAATAACTTCTCACATTAATTAATTATATTAAATGCCTTTTTATGTCAAATTATTCTAGAAGTAATTTGTAGAAGATACATTGTTTCATTCTACAGAAACTGCAAACTCAGGTGTATTAGGAAATAGAATAGGATGTTTTAATTGTGAAAATCTCATTAGAAATTTGATGGAATTTTATTTGTTCACTGAAAAATGTTAATGCAAACTATATGTAGTACATTTCTATGCATCTACAAACCCTTCAAAAGCTAAAATTCTATAATTTTTAGTAAAAATTGTGAAATAGTAAGGTTCACCTAAAAAATAGATACTGACAAATAAAAAAGTAATTCATCAACAAATTCTGAATGTACCTGAACAAACAAATTAATTATAAAAAATATTTATAAAGCAAATCTTTTGAGATATTACAAATTTTAATATTGTTACATAGAAAGCAGCTTATGTGGCAAATCAAGACATCATAAAGAATAATATGGACTTCAATTAAGACTCTTGCACCTTAAGATAATATTCATCTATCCATGATGTAAAGAGAAAATATAATAATAATAAAAATAAAAATAAAAATAAAAATAATAATAATAATAATAATAATAATAATAATAATAATAATAATAATAATAATAATAATAACAACAATATTAATAATAATTCAGTGATTACTTGTAAGTTCTGTTGTTGCCAACTCTAATTTGTATGAACCAGTTACCCTTCATAACAAAAAAAATTGTTTATGTTTGTTTCTTAGTGTCCCCAGAATAAAACGAAGGTACTAACTCCAAATATAACATTAGTTTTTTTTTTGCAATTGTCAGTTAGTTTCAAAATCCAATGGATTGTTGAATCATTTAAAATTTACAGCTTTTAGTGGAAATTGAAGCTGTTGAAAACAATTAAGAGTAGACAGCAGTAATGTTCAAATTTCATTAGTGTCAAGCTAAAAGACTTCAATATATAAACACTTTTAACAATCCATTTTTAATATTTCATAAACAATTCCATCTTTCTTTGGTGATTTTAGTTGGAATTCTGTTGATTATAAATACAATAGAGTTGTATTTTAAATTATATAAATGTTAGTATTGAATGATTATAAATTGACAATATATTTTGTTATGTTTTTGGACATTATTTCTGAACTAAACAAGTACTATGGAATATAAAACTGAGTTTGGAACTAAGTTCTGTCAAGTTTATCTCGGTGTAACAGTTGCAGAATAAAATGTTGTATAGGCTCCTCCTGTGTCTTGTGGTAGTGCTTCTCTACCTGTCTACCTTAAAAAGTACGCTGCTTCCTCCCTCTGGCTATGGGTTACTAGACCACATGATTAGTATTACACAGGAAAAGAATGGTCAACAAGAGAATAATTGACACACAACAAAAGCTTTGAACTTCTACCCCCATTCCATTTCAAATTTAAAATTGTTTATTAGCAAAAATTATGAAGGCTGGTTCATGGGGCTTGGTCACAGGAAAGATTAGACGCTGTACTTCATTGCCAACATTTTGCAAAATACATTTCCATCATCAGAGCTATAATGTACTGCAAGATCAAAGAGGCAACAATAATGAGTTGATTACCCACTTAAGGGGAGGACACGAAAAAATCGGGGGAAAAATTAATTTTTCATAATTTGCATCATTTTATTGTCTTCTCCTGAACATGCTGATATATAGTTTATGCATGTTTTACTATGTTTTAGTCCCTAAAAATAATATTTAATGAATCTATGTTAGGCATTAAATGCCTAGGCATTTAAAGAGTGGACGTAACCCTTTGAGGAATGTAGAATGGGAAAAAATATTATTTTTTAGTTATTTGGAAAGTTCAAGATATTGTTTGCAGTTCATGGCTGCACTGTTAGTTCACATCTTCCCTTTGTTTATTTTAAATAAAAAGCCTATTGTTGTGAATAAGAATAGAAATAAATACATTGTTGTAGTTGTATTGTAAATATAGAAGTAATTGTATTGAATACGAATAAATGTAAAGTATTGTTATGTAAATAAAATCCAATTGTAATGATGAAATAATAGGGAATGTCTATTGAAAGAAATTCCAAATTTATCCTCCAATGCATTGCCAAACAACACACAACCAAATGCGAAAAAATGAATAAATGACCTCCTAAAACAGAAACAGAAGAAAAAGCAGGAAGCTAAGAGGAAAGGAAACAATTAGGAGGTTCCAGATGACCCAGAATATGAAACAGGAATGCACTGAGTGGTTGAGTACATGCAAAATTTAGCACCAAAACTTTGAAGTCAACTTACTGAAATTCTTGTGTTTTTAACTTTAGGAATATTTATCTTGGGGAAAAATAATAGTACATGCTTAATTTTTTTATATCACTATATACATTGTTTGTAAAGTCATAATCAGCAATGAAATTACCAAAAAGGTTGGTCATTTAAATTTTAAAAAATATTATAACTCAAAAAATGTGTAATTATTTTTCATAATATAATAAAAATTCTTGTTCAAAAATGAATGTTTCTATATCAGATTTTTGAGCTATTTACATTAACAAACTGTTAAATGTTAAATAATAAAAAAATGAACCCTGTAATAAAATAGTTTTTAGGGATGTCCTTCTCCCCTTAAGCCTTCTATTCAACATATAATTACTGTAAAAAACATGTAAAGAAATATTAAAATATAATTACAAAAAACAACGAGGAAATGGAACTACATATTCTTGCAGGTGGTACATCACATATGATGATCACCTTATTGGATGCAATTTTGCAATATATTCCATAATCATAAAGAAATTCAACTTCTGACCATGTTACTGAGTAATAAACGTATTTTAATAATTCTTTGAACAAAAATTTAATTATCACGCATGATGTATATGAGGAACAATTTTAAAGGAACACAATACCAATACACACCATGTGGTAGCAAGGTATTGCAATTATTATATTAAGTTCTTTTACTTCTTTCCCTTTTCTTATACAGTAATTGTATGAAGAAGAGTAGGAATAAGTGGCTAATTAACACTTTGTTATTGTTGCTTGTTTAGTCTTGTAAATCATAGTCCTGACAATGGAAATTTATTTTCCGAAATATTGGCAAACAAGTACAGAGTCCAATTCTTTTCACTAAGTCTCATGAACCAACCCTCATTATATTTATGATTATAAGGATCCTCCATGTAGCAAAAATTATTAGAACTTTATGAAGTAACTCTGAGTATCTCATCAAAAATCTCACATTATCTGACAAAAGTATAGAGCAAAGTACTTACTGGAATTCAGATTAGTGATTTTACTAAAAAAAATTTGCAGATTTTCATGATGACTGAGGAGTGTAATACTTCACGACCTTTTAGAATGTCAGTAAATACCTTTAGATATCAAAACAAAAATGTCCAGGAATTAATAGAGAATTTGATTCAAAATTACCATGGGCTTAAACAAAGATTGTCAAAACGTATTCTCTCATATTAAAATTCTTTAGACTAAATTCTGGAAAGGGGGTAGCGGAATAAGATATGCAAATCTGCCCCCGTGGATAAAAATATTTTATATTGAAAATCGAAATTGAAGGGTAAAAAAAGAAGTTTTTCACCAGATTTAAATCAATTTACCTCGAATACTTCATATGACTGAAAAAAAGTCCCTCTAAGCTTTTTACATTACTTTAAATTTTTTTAACCACATTACATCAATGAATATTAACTTTAATTATCCTTGCAGTTTTTTGTAGATGGTGAAGATGTTTGAAGATTTTTTTTTCAGGCATTTATGTCTGATTTTGACCCTTATAATCAACTAAAAAGAACAGAAAAAGAGAAAAAATAACTTTTTCCTTTATTTTTTAAGAATATCTCTTGTTCTAACACAGATCATAAAAAGGGCAAAAAATAAATTGTACCCCTGTAAATTCTCTACAGTTTCCCAAAATTTCATTCTTTTATCTTATAATTTGCACCTGACAGCTCAATATAAATATAACAGTAATTTAGGTACAGTAATAGTTTCTTATTTATTTTCTTAAACTTAGGTTTTGTTTTATTAATTTTTGTAGTTTTGTAAATGCAGCAAGTAGAAAATTGAAAGGCATTACCTGCATATCGAACTATGTAGAAAATAAATGCAATTATTAAAAGATTTGTGTGTCCACAAAATTCAACTACTTTTTCAGAATTCCATAAAAGTAGGATTGCAGGCAGGGATCCAACAGTCAGAGTAAGACCCAACAAAACATTCAGGTGAGCAGGGTTTGTATTGTCTTTCATATCATCCATTTCATTAAGATGCCTGAAAATATTTCTCTTGTAGTGAACAAATCTTTATGAAAGGAAGTACTTCAGAAAAAAATATAAAAAAGAAAGTAACTCACCAAGGAAGAAAAGAATCAATACCACTCCATAAAATTCCTAGAATAACAAGTATGACAACCAAACATATCAATTCACTTAAATGCCTCTTGATTCCTCCAAGAGGCATTACTCGAGCATGTCTTGTCCACCATTCAGGCCTACTTAGAGGCATTGAGCTACTAATGAGAAGTATTAGTGTTGAAATAACCATTAGGATAGCAAAGATAATAAATGAGAACATGTATGGCATCTGAAGTTCATTGTTTATGTCAAGTGAATTTAAAAAGCCCACTACTGGAGCAAAAATTGCAAATCCTAATGATCCAAATACTAATTCACGACCAACATCACCATGACCAAGATTTGTTTCACATGTAGCTATAACAATAGCAGCATCAAGCAATCCTACTGCTGTTGTTGGAAAAATGTCAGCAATTGAACGAACCTGTGAGCAAATATTAAAATTAGAATGTTGCAGTAAATCTTTAAGTGTATGTTTACATTAACAATACAGTATTAAAGAATGCATTTAAGTTAATATCCAATATTTGTATCTACAAGATTAATTCTTACCACTAAGTAGCTCCAAAATGTAATTTGTCCATTGTTTGCATTCTCCCAGCATTCACTTGCTTCTGTATCTTTAGAACACTCAGGTGGTGAGATGCTGCAAAGAACTTTACATGAAGGTTCGGGTGCTTTAGGTATATGACATGAAAAATTTCCATTCACAGTATATTTGCAGCCATTTCTACAATAATCACTATTTTCAGTTGCCTTTGACAAAATTCCCGAAATGAATATCCCATTACTGTGCTTGGAATACATATGACAGTTTTTAGAATTGTCTTGATACTTAAAGCATATGTTCATAGTACTATCATCAGTAATGTAAGTGTCTCGCTTTCTTCTTTTATCCTCACTCTCATAATCATCTTCCTCGGCTGTCGTAGTGTCATCAGCATTTCCTCCTTTCGAAGATTCCTAATTTATCAAAAGCAAAACAAATTTTAGTTTCAAATATAATGCATTCCTATATACTCACAAC
Source organism: Teleogryllus occipitalis (assembly GCA_011170035.1). NCBI lineage: Eukaryota > Metazoa > Arthropoda > Insecta > Orthoptera > Gryllidae > Teleogryllus > Teleogryllus occipitalis. Next base: position 418,257 of record BLKR01000448.1, read on the forward strand.
AACAAAAAATTACCTGTTTCCAAAGGGGTTTCAGAGTAACTTCAGAAAGAAGGTCTTCATCATCAACAGTTGTTGACATTACAGTTGTTTCTAGTTCTCCAGTTAGTGGTACTTTCTCTGACATACAGTTATATCGACAACTGTGAAGCACAAATGCCTGTATGAAAAACAGACAAAAACAATTGTGAACAAAGGCAATTATAAATTACTTTTTCTTAAATTGAAAACCAGTGTTTGTTTTCTGCATTCTTACTATTTCTCCTTAGCATAAGTAAAGCATTGAATTGATTTCATTACAATAAAACTTGATCAGGACTCTAGTATTATAACTGAATTTAAATTTTATCATTATTAGTTTTCACAAAATGAATTTAACGAAAAACACTAAGTAGTGTAATGCTTACATTTGTCTGTGGCCAGGCATTGCATCCCTCACTCTCAGAACATGTTTGCCAAATTTCTGAATGATCAGCATCACATATGAAATTCATTCCAAGATCTCCTCTTCCTTTCAAAACGTGTGGTATACACATTAAGAGAGGGTAACATATAGCTGAGAGTAAGATGACAATAGCCAGTAAGATTCTCATTGAACGACCTCCTGCACCACCTATTCTGTCTGCTAAAGGGCACACAAATAAGGGGCCGAGTGCAGCCACCAAAGGTGCAACAATAGACACAACATATGGCTCATTTTCTGTTAGGCCCACTTTTTGCATGTGCATGGGCAAATATGGGAAAAGACATCCAATCCCTGAAAAAATTGAAAAATTTTATTTTGCATAATACTAAAATGGAATAATTACAATAAAAAATAATAGACTGAATTAATTCTTATTTATTTTTATAACATTGAATGTACACAACAAACATACGCAAATGACTTCAGAGGAAGGAATAAAACATTATTCATGTTCATTTGCAGATTTTTCTTTTAATAACTGGGATATGGTTTCCATCTCATATTTGTAAATTTTGTTATTCAAATTCATTTAATGTTTCTTTTTTATTTTACAATTTTTATTAGTATGATTGTTATAAATGTCAATTATATTATTATTTCATATTTTATACTTTAATTGGATAAAACGATAAAACAGACCTTTGTAGCTTTTTGTATTGATGTAATGAGATATCACACTCAAACCATTGGTCTTCCTTCTATTTCTTCTTCTTTTCTTCTTCCTCTTCTTCTTTTCCTCTTCCTCTTCTTCTTTTCTTCTTCCTCTTCTTCTTTTCCTCTTCCTCTTCTTCTTTTCCTCTTCCTCTTCTTCTTTTCCTCTTCCTCTTCTTCTTTTCCTCTTCCTTTTCCTCTTCCTCTTCCTCTTCCTCTTCCTCTTCCTCTTCCTCTTCCTCTTCCTCTTCCTCTTCCTCTTTTCCTCTTCCTCTTTTCCTCTTCCTCTCTTCCTCTCTTCCTCTCTTCCTCTCTTCCTCTCTTCCTCTCTTCCTCTCTTCCTCTCTTCCTCTCTTCCTCTCTTCCTCTCTTCCTCTCTTCCTCTCTTCCTCTCTTCCTCTCTTCCTCTCTTCCTCTCTTCCTCTCTTCCTCTCTTCCTCTCTCTTCCTCTTCCTCTTCCTCTTCCTCTTCCTCTCTTCACTCTCTTCCTCTCTTCCTCTCTTCACTCTGCACTCTCTTCCTCTCTTCCTCTCTTCCTCTCCTTTCTCCCTCTCTCCCTCTCTTCCTCTCTTCCTCTCTTCCTCTCTTCCTCTCTTCCTCTCTTCCTCTCTTCCTCTCTTCCTCTCTTCCTCTCTTCCTCTCTTCCTCTCTTCCTCTCTTCCTCTCTTCCTCTCTTCCTCTCTTCCTCTCTTCCTCTCTTCCTCTCTTCCTCTCTTCCTCTCTCTTCCTCTCTTCCTCTCTTCCTCTCTTCCTCTCTTCCTCTCTTCCTCTCTTCCTCTCTTCCTCTCTTCCTCTCTTCCTCTCTTCCTCTCTTCCTCTCTTCCTCTCTTCCTCTCTTCCTCTCTTCCTCTCTTCCTCTCTTCCTCTCTTCCTCTCTTCCTCTCTTCCTCTCTTCCTCTCTCTTCCTCTTCCTCTTCCTCTTCCTCTTCCTCTTCCTCTTCCTCTTCCTCTTCCTCTTCCTCTTCCTCTTCCTCTTCTTCTTCTTCTTCTTCTTCTTCTTCTTATTATTATTATTATTATTGTTATTATCATCATCCTCATTTCTTGTTAAACTTATATATGCAAATCATTGGTGGATCCAGGGACAATGCCCCCCACTCCCAAAAGAGGCTTAAAGTTTTCATTTGTTACCTCCCTCTATTTGGCAAAATTGATTTAAATATTTGATGGAATTATGTAACTCTTTAAATAATTATATTGTATAGTATCATAAATACACTATAAAAATAATACTCAATATAATTACAAATACGTTTATTATTTAACAATACTCTATGATGCCAATCTGGGAAGCCAAGATCGCTAAGGCAGTAGTGCCTTGGCGATCTTGGACAGAAAGATCGTGGGTTCAAGTCCCACCTCAGGCGTGGTTGTGTTTGTGAATGTCTCTGTAAGTTTGTGATAATCCATTTCATCTTTCATCATCATTATCATTTCACCTCACCCCTTAGGGCTAACAGTTCTGAATGTGAAAACGAATTCAGCATGAAAATGCTGATTCCTCCCCCCCCCCCATAAAAGACTCGTGCACCCACCCCCGATAATTATAAAAGAGCCCCGGTGGGTTTGTAAATTTGCGTGGCCCCAGATGGCCAATTCGCAACCAAAAAATCGATGATCTCCCCCCAATGATCGGTTGGATCTGCCCTTGATGTAAATTACAGAACACTGTAACTGAAGATTTGATCACACCTGACCAAGAAATGTCATGAATGAAGAATAAAATTTCTCTACATTGAGAAATTATAACACATGGCATAATTGTCTACTATAATTTCACCTAATTTCACCATTGAGGTCATTAATTTTATACAGGCAATCATATTGAAGATTTTTTTGTAATCCTCCAGTTCTATCAAAAACAAAATACCTTCTATTCATTTATTGAAATATTATATTATCAGAAAAAAATGAAGCAAGATAGTAAATATTTTGTGAAGATTTCAGAAACAAACCATTATGCACTTTCATTGAAGTGGAATGAAGCTTATTGTTGTCTTTCCCTTTACCTTCTATTGCACACTACGTTAGATTATTTATTATTATGAATTAATTCACAATTATCATTATGAAAAAATAATTTTTAATAGATATAATTTACTCTGTTCTCATGAATAAAGCAGTGTTTTCAGAGGACATGATAAATATTTTAGAAAATCCAGAGCTTTCAGGTATTATACTCTGCCTAGTGCAATTAACACTGCAAAACTACAATATTTATGATAGAGATTGTTTTCCTTGATGAAATCTGTTTTCACAAATCACTTCTTCTTGTTCATCTTAAAATAATGTAAATGAAAATGTATGAATTTCCGAAAATTACAAAAAATTAACATTCCAAAAGTACTATATTATGATAGGGATTTTTCTAATCAAAATCTGTTAGAAAAAATAGATCTATAAATAACGTCATGTACAATTGTTTGAAAAAGCTAGCGGTTTTCGCGTAAATTTATGCTTGAGTTAATGCAATTTATCATTTTCAATTTTTTCTTTAATTTTTACTTTATTGTCTTAAAAAGTTCTTCGTAAGAAGAGAAAATTATGAAATCGTGCGACAGAAAACCGAGAATTTTCGGCAGAAAAACTTATCGTAACGAAAACGTGGCGAAACGTAACGAAACCGTCTCCTGTTGCTAAATTTAGCGGGAAAATCTTCTAACACGCTTGCGTAAACCGTACAGCCGATTTTCTTCAAAATTGATATTCCCCAATGAAGCTGAATGAACTCGAGACTTCAGGAGTTTCAAACGGATATTTTGATTTTTGGGGGTGGTTTACATGAAGCGTCAAAAACATTTTCAAATTTTTCTCTAAATGGCACCAAATTTTTTGGTCAAACTTAGTGTTCGAATGGTGGTGGTCTCATGTTCGTTGAAATCAGACATTTTGAAAATTACAAAAGCGCAATTTGAAAATAGTGAACATTTCAAAACTACGAAATTGGAGATAGCGATTTCTGTTTTCAACAAAGTCGATTGTAAAAAATCAGCTCTTTAAAAAAGGTCATGAACACTTTTTTGAAAAAAACGAGCTGATTTCGCTTGATTGGTGTCTAAAATTTAAGCAATTTCTAAAAAAATTGTTTCCTCAAAAACCGCTCCAATTTCTTTAAACATTTTCTCCTCATATGCAATAAGGGACGGTAAAAAATATGGTGCTAGTCCCATTTTCGGCTATCGATATGACCGATTCCATCGATCGACTTTTTCGAAAATTGCGAAAAGTAACATTTCGAAAGTACAAAATTGGAGACAGCGATTTTTGCTTTAAACAAAGTCTGTTGTAAAAAATCAGCTCTTTGAAAAATTCATGTACAATTTTTCAAAAAACGAGCTGATTTTGATTAGTTAGTGTCTGAAATTTATGCAATTTCTAAAAAAATATTTTCTCAAAATCCGCACGAAATTTTTCATTAAAGTTTCTCCTCATATGTAACAACATATGGTAAATAAATAAGCTAGAGGTGGCATAGAATGGCACGACCTTTCTTGCACTAGTTAGTTTTCTAATCTCTTTAGTCTCGGCTAGCTTTTGGATTATGCCTTATTCTCTTCCCAGCTGCCATCTTTTGATGCCCAAAGGACATTTTTTTTCACATTTTCTCAATTTTTCGGCTCCTTAATGCTAGAACTCAAACAATCATGTCTTTAAAAACTACTATACAAGTGTAGAGGCCGTGTCCGACCCGGATGGCCGAGGTGGTTAAATGGCGTGTACGGATTCACCGCTTCGGACCAAAAGGTCGCAGATCTGAGCCACGCACAGGGATTTTAATTTGTTACCTCTCATACACGTGTTGTAACAAAAAACTATCGAGAATGTGAGAAACTTCATGGAAAATCATTCGAAGCCCTTCTGCTCACAAATACAATCAATACAGATAAATAAACTGGAAGTGTATGTATGTGATTTTCGAATTTGCAACTTTTAAACACTTTTTCAACTCCCTTATTCAATTTCTAAAACATGTGTCTCGACAAATCAATTGTTGTCAGTCTATCCATCTGCATGAACCGATTTAACTAAATACTACTTGATCTATCAACATAAAATTTAAATGTATTATAGACACTACCCAAGTGACCAACTTACCTTTTCTTTTACCGTGATATCCCTAACAGATAATATTATTACATCTCGCTCTTATGAAGGCTCTTATGAAGAAATATTTCTTCACTTACAATGCCTCTATCGGTAACGTCTAATGACCAGTCTCATAAGTGAGTCATATCAATGCTGACTATTGAGACCATTTCCCATTCAGACGATTTCAATGTACCGAGTGGCTTCAATAATCTGCGTAGTTATTGGTATAATAATAATTAATTCATTATTATTATTATTATTATTATTATTATTATTATTATTAGTATTATTATTCCTCTATTTCACGATTAAAGATGTTATGAGTCTGAGTCGGTTGATTATAATGTCTACTCCGGGTTGCAAGAAGCTTCCTCCTAAGGAGCAGATCTGGAACGATCGGTGTCTCCACAATACGTTGCACAAAATGTGAGATGTTCCCAATAACGTAATGTCTTGCACTTCCCCGTCTTTCGAATGAACTTGGATTTTAGCCAAGTTTTTACACAAATTTTGTGCGACAAATCCCATTTACTTTCAGGACGACCTGTGTTTTTTATGCCATACATTCGTCTGATTTCGATTTCCAAACTCTTATTTAAGACGTTTCTCTTCCTCCTTGTTTACGACGTTTTGATTGCACTGCAACATCGACAAGTAGACACAATTTTTCCTCCAAATCCCGGATAACAATATCCAGTTTGTTTGCCACTATCATGCGATCAGTTAGAATTTGTTGGTCGTAGAATATTGTACACAGTCCAACAGACGTCACCGGATTTGGCGAGTGTTCGTACCACTTGGAGCATGTTTTTGGAACTTCGTGGGCGGTACAGATCTGCCAATGAAGGTAACAAAAACTCTGTCGTGTCTTTTCGAGTATTCGGTCATTTCTAGAAATGGAAAAGCTGAGATGAAATGATCAATGGTTTCTACTTGTTCCTGGCATATGCGGCATTTATCATTTTAGGAAATTATAGGAAATTTTGAAAACAGCTTTATCATAATTTCGTGTTCTTAATCTTGGGCAGCTATTAAAATTGCTTCCGATTCCGACTTCATTCTTCCCCTTTTAAGACGCATAAATGATTTATCTTTATTGATCTGCACCTTGTGCATTCTTTTTAGATACTCTCCATGGAGTGGTTTGTTTCTCCACTATTTCTTTAACATTTTTTGTGTCCGACGTTTTGTGTTAAGTAGCATCAGAAGTTCAGTGTGTCTGTTATTTTCCGTGTCTTGCATAGTCTTGTTCGCAATGTTTCTTGCTACGCTTACAATGCCTCTGTTTCCCATTCTTCGGTCAGATTTAATGCTCAGCCTCATTAGTGGGTCATCTTGATGGCTGACTACATTCTTTCCCATCCCGACTATTGCATTGTGCCAGGAGGTCTCAATTTGCCTAAGACCTCTTCCTCCTTCCTTACGTGACACAAAGTCTATGTCGTACATGAGCTCAAGCGTGGGCAACATGATGCATTGTCAGCAGTTTTCTGTTTTTTCGATCCATGATTCAAATTTCTTGCTCAGAGCAGTCGACAAATCCGACACTGTATTCAGGAACAGGTACCATCAAACTACCTATTACAGATATTTTATTCCTGGAGGTTCAGAGCGGACTGCAGGACAAGTTTCGCTCTTCTATCCCTGCAAATTTTCTGTAAATAATTAGGGAACAGATAACTAGAGACCGGATTTTTATGTAATTACTTTTTTTTGTCTTTCTACTTACCGATCTCAAATTCGTAATCTTGGCGAATCGTCACCTTTCTAACACAATATCAAATTGTTTCGTTACATATGTTTACATATTCAGTACTATATTAATTTTTTTTTCACAAATGTTTTTATTCTATCAATTTTCTTCAAATATACGTGAATCGTGACCTTTATCCTTAATTTTCGAAGAAACATTGGGGAATGCAGACTTTTAACATTCAATGAGAGTTCTTCATGCTGCAGTAATTGTTTGTAGATATAGCCAGTTTGTACGATGAATGATGTTAATATATTTATTGCGTCTAGTCAGGATGTAAAACTACGCATACACATATAGCAATAGAAGTTGCTATTACTATCGGAAAAGTTGTATTGTGCAAAGTGTGCAATGTTTGTGATATTATTTTTAAAATTTGTTTAGGAAATTTTTTATAAATGTAATTTTGTATTAAGTAAATGGCTTTTACAATTAGTGAATATTAATATTATATATTATATCCGATTTTAAATATTTATTACATATTCTTTCTGTTTGCATTACATATTTATGTACATATTTTGACATTTCATATTACATATTTTTCCGGTCTGTACTAATAATCCTTGTAGTTGGCTCGCCCTGAAAACTACTAAATAATCAATTAAACGGTATGCCTTCCCGTATATCTGGAGATAATGTACAGGATGTGGGAGAGCTATTGTGAGAGGTATCAATGCTGCGTCGAAAAGCAACGGAGAGAGTGACTCTCCTCGAAACCTGAGAGAGCGAATCTCCTTGTTTCCTCGAAACATTCTGGCATTTCCTAGGGAACACGGCCATTGTTATATTATTACAACGCACGTGTTCCAGAACCACTTGTCTTTAGGAACTTCATAATTTTATTACTAACGCCTATCGACTGAGGTGGCTCTGGGCATCAACTGATGTCACAGCAGTCCCTCTGACCGGGTTCGACCTCTTAGGGTTCGAGTTCCGACAGTAGCAGGATTTTCGACGTTAACTAGACAGCTAGATCGAATACCGCCGCTCTCTGTAGGAGAATTCCTATGGCCGGCTGCTCTGCTTGGAATCCGTGCTTTCTCCGATCAACATCAGGCAAATGCACAAGCCGTACCCTAACAACAAACGGACCACGGCCGCGCGCGATATTTCCTTCCTCTTCCCATACTTACTTACTCTTACCCACCCTTGCTTACACACTCTAATACTTACATGCACTACACTACCATACATGTCGAGAGCTTAGAATTTGTTCCGGCTGGGGCGGTGCCCCGTTCGTGGGAGATATCTGGTCGGGCAAAAACCCGCAAGCCGATATAGGTTGGCGCCGGATCTCACCATCCAGCAGGGGAACATCACCGCCTCACGTGATAAAAAACATACACTATAGTTTCGGGTCTAATGATCACAGTCGTTGACGCGTGCGGAAACGGGAAATACACATCCCCAAGCTCATCTGCGTGGCAGAGTCGTAGGCGATCCAGGCGATTTGTACATTTTCTTGCATTAGTTAATTAGAAACTCTAGCAAACCTTTGCACTTCCGAATAGTTTTAATGTTTGTTCCTTGGATGCAGTGTTCCTTCAATTTATCTTTGAGCTAGTTCTTCAACTGCCAGACAGTATACGTAGATATACCCACAGCAAAAACTGAACCATGGAAAATTTGATTTCCTCGTTCTCCGGTGACCTTTTCAGTGTACAATATATTTTATAATTTGCGACTGCTCAAAATTATAATTCTAAGATCATATTACCAATAACAATGGCCTTCATTTGACACCACAATTATCTTTTAAATTATTGTTTGTGAAGTTGGATGATATGTGAAGCCATCAATGAGTACGTAAACTGAACAATTGATCAAACTTATATCAAACAATTGATCAAAATTAAATACATAGGGTTGTACACATAAAGCTTGAGATTTGAAAACTACAGACAATAATATTGTCCACAGACCTGAAACCGAAAACCACTTGCAAATTGATGGTGGAAATTATAAATATATTCGTTGATCTATTGCAGAATAATTAATTTTCAAGTCAAGGTATTAAAAAATTATTATCCCTACTTTTTATAAAGATATATTCATAAGCGTCATTCAAACAACTATTTACATCCTTTGAAAAGTGTAACTATTTAATTTATTTGAAGACTTTTCTATCTTTTCAAAATTTTACATGCACTTACCTCCAAAGAAACAAAAGAGGAGGCATCGGAGCGACGATCTGTCACTTTTCCAGTTCTTCATTTTGTCTTCCTTCACCATTAATTCATTTACAGATTTATGCGTTTAAAGTCATCTTCAATATCTGAAAGCAAAAGAAATCATTTTTAATTCTGCAGCAAACTCTAAAGTGGATTATGTATGTATGATACATATATTTAACACCGAACACACAATTTTACCACCACCAGCGGAAGCGTGCGGGAACAATGGCCTCCAAAACTAAATATTGGATTGTAATTTAACCAAATTGCTTGTAAGCAATTATCACATTTTTAATCCATGACATTTCATCGATCTACTCCCATTAATCCCGAGAGGACAGCACATAAAGGAGAATCCATGATTCAAAGTTTTCGTTTACTCTCTCTCTCTCTCTCTCTCTCTCTCTCTCTCTCTCTCTCTCCCCTTCTACGTACTTACGTACCAAAGAGAAAGTACTGTAATGCTAGTATTGAACGTAGATGTATCTTGTTCCTATAAGTAGTAAATTATTTCCTCTAAAACGTTGGGTAGTCAGAATCAAAGTTTTGGGAGTCTTTGATACTGAAAAATCGATTGGCGACAGAACATATTACTGTCCGTCTGCCCATCTGTTCGTCTTTTCGTCAATATGTCCGTGGTCAACGCAATCCCATAAACCGTTCAGACGACTTTCTTCAAAAGTCATATTTCCCGATCGATCTTGGGGTTCACGAGCTTGAAACAGATATTTTGAAGTTGGGGGTAATTTACATTAATCTTCAACACTTTCAAAATTTTCTTTCAAATGGCTGCAAATATTTTTATTAAACTCGGATGCGGACAGCAAAAGAAAGTTTTAAAAATGATCCAGATCTCATTTTCGTTGATGTATCCGAATTTTCAAAAATGTGTTAAAATAACATTTTTTTGGGTTTCTTCCTACAACTACAATATTCAAGATAGAGATTTTTTCTTAATTGAATTTGTAGCACGAAGGCAAATTTTGAAATAAGATCATGCACAATTTTTCGTAAATATTAGTAGTTTTGCATGATTCTGCGTGAATTTTCTAACTTTTTTTTTCTCAAAAACAGCTCCATATTTTCCCTCGGATGTGGCAATGGGGGGAAAAGAAAATGATGCTGGTCTCATTTGCAGCGAACTCTGTGTACTTTCAGAAACAGCAAAAAGTTAACACTGCCAAAGTACAACATTCATTATGCTTGAAGTTAACCGGGATATGGTAACGAAGAAGTGTATAAATCTTGTTTCTATACATAGCAAATTACTTCCTCTAACACGTTGTGCAGTAGAAATCCACGTTTTGTGGGTCCTTGATACCGAAAAATCGAGTGACCGTAAAACTGACCGACTGTCCGTCTGTCAACGCTAGCGCCTAACCGTTCAGCCGATTTCCTCCAAAATTGATATTCCCGATCAATTTAAATAAACTCAAACTTCTCTGTGTTTGAAACGGATATTTTGATTTTTGAGAGTACTTTACATGAAGTCTGAAAACCATTTTCAAAATATTCTAAAATTTGGTCCAAATTTTTGATTAAGTTTTGTCCTCGGATAACGTAAAGAACGTTTAAGAGGTTCAGGTCTCACTTTGAAATCATTAGTTTTTGCAAATTGCAAAAGATCAATATTTTTTGTCCTACAACTGCAATATTGAAGATAGAGATATTTTCCGAAATGAAAACTTTTCTTTAAAGACAGATATCGAAATAAGATCATGCACAATTTTTCAAAACATGAGTAGTTTTCCCGAAATTTTGTGTGAAATATAGGCAATTTTTATTTTTTTAAACATTTTTCTCAAAAAAAGGCTCCATTTAAAAAACTTTTCTCCTCGTATGTATCAAAGATCGAAAAAAAATGGTCCTAGCCTCATATCTGGCAAACTCCCTGTATTTTGAAAATTTCAACATTGCAAAACTACAAAATTTAAGACAGATTTTTACCTAAACAAAATCTGTTTAAATGGTCATGAACATTTTTTTAAAAGAAGAGTATTTTTTGCGTACTTTATGCTTGAATTTTATGCAATTTTTTAAAATTCAAAAACAGCTGCAATTTTTTTCTTTAATTTTTTCCAGGGATGAAACAAAACTTGAAATAATGGCGCAGTTTCACTTTCGTTGAACACTCTAAAGGTTTGAAAATTGCAAATTAAGAAATAAAGTGACAATGTATGTAAATTTCGCTATCACTAGTTTCTTTATTTTTTTTTCAGCGATTGAGCAAAAAAGTTCAAAAAATGGTGCGGGTCTAATGTCCGTTTTCCTACCTGAATTTCCGAATATTGCAAACAGAAATAATGCGAGAAAGTATGAGTTCCACTTGTTCTGGAACGAATTCATATTGCGGTTCGCAATGAAATTGTCTCCTGCCCTGAAATTCTATCTGTATCCACTCAGAACACCACCACCACCGACGACGACGACAACAACAACAACAACAACAACAACAACAACAACAATAACAACAACTATAGGTGCTACAGAATGGCACAGAGTTTCTGGTAGCAATTTTTTCTACTTTCCTTGATGTGGTCTGGCTTTGAGGTCTTGCTCCATTCTCCCGCCAGCTGCGATGTATCGTCACCCAAAACATTTTTTTATATTTTCTTAACTTTTTCCTTTCCTAATTGTACAACCGAAATATTTCTTCAACAATACTAAAAAGAGTAAAACCTTGTTCTAAATAGAAATTTTCATTGAAAAATTTCAAGCCGTTTTAAAGAAAATGGCGATTAAGCATTACTGTAAATGCGAAATTTGAAGCTCTTTCCCACAAGAATCAATTAAGTTTTCGAAAATCATCATTTGAAATCATTTAAAGCACTTATACTCACAAATGTAATAATTTATACAAATTGATGGAAATGTGCATAATAACGGCGTGAGAGACATTAAAAAAATTACATATGGATAATCTTTGAAAAAAAAACAAAAGAATACACCAAAATGAACTTTACATCACATTAAATAGGGCCATTATCACTATCCTTCGGAAAAGTTTGAAGAAAAAATTTGGAGTTTTTTTTTTTGTTGAGAAAATGGCTTTTGAGCGTTTCTGAAAATGCAGAATTTTGAGCTCATTTTTACAAAAAACTATTGAGTTTTCGAGAAACTTTATTTGACATTATTTAAGGCAAATGTACTAATAAATATAATAATGTGTATGAATCTCCTCTAATGTAAATATTACCAACGCGAGAGACAAGTTAAAAAAAAATTTGTAATAAAAAAGAATAGAGCTACATAGCGTTTAAGTTATCGGATAGGGTGCATTTGATACTATCACTACCAAAAATTTAAAGAAAAAAATTGGAGTCGGTTTTGACAATATCTTGTTTTTTATTTTTTTTTAATTGCAAATATTGCACGCGATATTGCACGAAAACTACTAAAATGTTCAAAAAATCTACATGACCTTAATGAAAAAACTATTTATGGGCCAGAAATTTCATTTGAAGGAAAAATCCCTGTCTTCAATTTTATAGTTGTAAGAAGACGCCGAAAAACTTTTCAATGTTCAATTCAAAGTTTTGTACTGTTCGAAAATTCAGAGTTAACCGTGAAAATCGGCCCTATGCCGCCTTTATATGTGAATTGTACTCTATTCTTTCAAGAAATTAAAAGAAAAAATTAGTAGCCATTTTTGAGAAAATTTTGAAAATGTCCGGGGGGCAAAGAACCCCCAAAAATTAATGAATGTTTCTCTAAATCGCAGAGCTTCTACTCAGGTCAGATCGACAGGGGTTTATTCAATTTGGAAAAATTCAATAATAACAATAGTTCAGGCGCTAGTGTTGTTCACATACATTAGACAGACGGACAGACATACGCTTTGAAAAGAACCACTTTTTCGGTATTAGGGGACCCCAAAACGTGTATTTCTGTTGAAATCTTGAAATCGATTTTTCGCAGCATTACATTACTTTCTCTATACGACGTATATTACTCCGTATATACGTATGTATACGAGAAAGTAAAAACAACAAGGTAATATTCGTTGTCACTGTTTGTCGATGGTGACACTGACTTCACTTGCCACAGATGCGGAGAAAATTTGAGAGTATAACAGTTCTCTGAAAGATGTTTATTAACCGAAAATTAGGGACTCTGAAAATTTTGATTGAATAATGATTTGAAGAATTATACCTATCTTGAAATCTTCATCTAAAGTATATAATAGACTCTGCAAAAGTAATAGAAATAGTGAACTAATACAAAAACGAGTGGTGCTAAAAGAGCACATGATTTCTAAGGAGAACGTATAAAATATTACATGCTTTGATCGCAATCTGAAATTTCAGAACGTTAAATGTGATAGAAATGCATAGATTAACATTAATTTTTAATTTACGAAAAATTAACAAATTTAGATTAATGTAATATTTACAGAATTTATGATTAGTAAATTTGTTGCGTCAACTAATAATTAAAAAAATTGATCTAGAAATGTATACTTTTACTCTTTGTGAAAAATATGTACACTATTTAAAAAATAGATTATTTGAAGAAAAAAACATTTCGACTTTAGACAGATGTAACTTTTGAAATTTCCAATTTCACACGTAAATCCTTTTCTTGCATGAAAATGTAGAGTTTATATAATATTTTGGGTCAACCAACTCAAAAATCGAAGATCACATATTTTTGGAATTTAGGTTTCAAAAAACCGCAGTTTTGAGTTAGGGAGTATAAAATGCAAACGATATGAGACTCAATGCAAAAATACTTTTCTTTGAGTTATTTACTCTTGGGAGAAATATTTTTCTTATATTAGAAAGAATTTAGATGTGAAATTTCAATTTTTTCTGAAGTTCATCCAAAATGCTCAGAAATTTTACTAATTTGACTGATTTTAGGTATAAATAAAAGTCAAACATATGCACTAAATACGATGCTTCTAGCTTCTTTACATTACACTGAACAAGTAAAAAAGTTTGCAGATCAATCGGAAGGGGTCAGTTTTTTGTTTTTTTGTTTGTTTTTGTTCCTTTTTGCCGATTTCACCTGGAATTACTCACATACTTTTTCCCATTTTTTGTAGCGGTTACTCAAGATAAGAATATCATATGAATTTGTAAAAGTGTTTACAAACACTGCAAAAAATTTCTTACCATGACGGACTTCTGAGGACCTTAGATTTAGCGTACTATTCACGTTACCCCTCTACACATGTAGCCTCATAAAGAAATACAATCTTCCCGACGCTTTAAATACAAATTTTAACAATTTCATATTCATTTTTCAAAAATTTAAAGATTTTCAATCATTACTTTACGATAATTTCAAAGAACACACGTAGGAAAAATCTCTATCTTGAGTGTCATAGATGTAGGAAGATGCTGATACAAATTTTTACAGTTACAATTTCCGAAAATATAGAGATATCAACGAAAATTAGGCCTGTGTCATTTCTAAAAATGCAAATGTTCTTCTTTTTAAGAAGCATCGCGAAGGTTCAGGGCGACTGTGTTACTGGTGGTGTAGAGTAACGTGACTGGCGTGTTTACTCTAAGGACCTGAATAAAGATAAATATTTTTGTCTTAAAATCTGTTCTAAAACTCAGAACTTTAAAAAAAACCTTGTACATTTGTTTAGAACAAGTAGTTTTAGCATAATTTATGCTTGAAGTTATTGCAAATTATAAAAAAATATGTTCTCAAAAAACGCTCAATTTTTTCTGTATTTTTTCCACAGATAGAAAATTGCAGATTAGAAATAATTCGAGAACGTTTGTGCCGTTATAGCACCACTAGTTTAAAATATGAGTACTTTTGGAGTAATTTTTAATCAAATCGTGATAATTTTTCACAAATACGTCAGCAAAAATTTCCCCAAAACTGTTCCGTTTTTTCACTTACATTTTAAGGATGGAGAACAATACACTCAAACGCCTGGCACAACTGCCATTTTTATTAAACTTTTTTATTCTGCAAGAATGAATGTTGCGTATTTTTAAGGATGGCTCTGCGCTTTCGAGCTGATGGTTTAGGCGGTGTAATGGTTAGCGCGTTGGTCCCAGTACGCACAATTATTTCTGTGAGCTGTAACCCCTTGCAGAGTCATGTGTTGTATCACGTCAATGAGGCGTAGCCCCAAAAGAAGAATCCCGTCCCGATTAAGCAGCCGATTTAAAGTTTGGAGAATATTTCAAAGCATTCGGCTTAAATCGTAATAGAAGAGGTCTGCAGCAGCAAAGATGCTGCCGAACACACAAAATGGTTTTCCAAAAACCTAGCACGAACATTGCTCAAGAACAAACAAATAAAATTATCTCAGATAACAGTGCAATAAATTGAACATTTTAACCAAAACACGAATACTGCACATTTCTTCACAAATAATGCAATAACATAGTACGATATACTATCTTGGAATATGTAGTTCAACACTTCTTAATAAACCAAGAATATAAAAAAGTTGCAGTTCCACAACGCAACACGTAAGTAGCGAATATTTCTTGGCGGGCAGCCTCTTCGTTGGCGCCTTGCTGTGGTATGACGACAGCTGTACCGTAAGCAGCAACGTACTATGAGAACTCAGTGAGTGCGCACAGTGTGATAATACGCGGATTAACAAAATCAAATATTGACATTTTTCAGTCAAAATCAAAACTCTTCCTGAACTTCTCTTTCAAAACTGTTTTTGCATTTTTTCCGAATTCTTGGGCATCAAACGAAACCATAGACAAGTCTCACGTGGCCGCTGGGTGCACAGTTTTCTTTCAAATCTGGGCACATCGGGAAGTAGTAATACAAATTACGTAACCATTACAAATAATATAAGTAAGTATGTGGATTTCTAGCACTACTAGTTTAAACAGGCATTTCATTTATTTTAAAGTACTACGGCTGCCGTAACTATATTTTGTCCACTCTTTAGGGCATGTCTATATGTTCTGTAAAAGCGGTTGCTCTGCTCGCAAAGGAGTGTTGAACTAGAAAACTCTTTCAAAACGCATTCGCTGAACGGCCAGGCACACCTCGTGCAGGATAGCTAAAGAAGTTTTGCCGGAAGCAGGTGACCTGTTACCAACGCAAGGGGATTAATGGCGTACTTCCTTTTGGTGCCGTCACGCTGCCAGCCGCTTCCGGCCACGGAAAGCTGACCTCTACAGAAGAAAGCTGCAATACTTTGTGATCTCGTAGAAAGCCCCTGAGCAACCCAGACCTTCCTTTTGAAGGTTTTTCAATTTCGGAACTTAGCAAGGCACCTCGAGAACAGGGCGCTATTCAGAAATTGTTTCTTTGTCTCTGGTTATTTTTTTGGATCATTTTCACACCTTATACCACTCCGAATGAGTGTTCTGTGTTGAACAATACACGGCAGCACTTCAGTAGACGAAATAAAATAAAAAAATAAAAAGCAACTGCGACCAAAAGAAATTAGTTACCTGCATCAAACGAAAAACAGTATTGTTGAGGGGTAACTTATTCTTTAGGATCTATTTAGATCGTTTTAAAAGTATAGGCTTAAGTAACTCAGGGCATCAACTGCATTGCAGTGCATCTGTTCGCGAGGTCCTCATGTTCGAGTCCCGATTGTAGCAGTACTTTTCGACACTCGCTAGATAGCTTGGTCGAGATCAGCCGCAGTCCTAAGAACAATATTAGCGGCTGCTCCGATCCGTAGTTTTCTGTTGTTTCTCCGATCCGAGGCGAATGCCGGAGCAGTACCCTAACAAACGGGGCATGGACCGCGCGAGATCTTTTTTTCATCTTCCTTGTCTTATCTTCATGCCTTACTTACACACACACTAGCATACACAACACTATCACAGATGTCCAGAAACCAGTCGGGAGTTTAGAGCTTGGCCCGGATGGTGTGGTGTCGCGCTGGTAGGAGATACATGGTTGGGGAAACCCAGCTAGTCGACGTGTATATCGGCGCCGGGTCTCGCCGTCCGGCGGGGAAAGATCACTGACACATCTCGCGATACAGTGCACTACACTTATGGGACAAATTGCCTTATCAGTGGACGCGCCCGGTAACATCGATTTTTAAAGGTATTATTCCCAATGAATATGTTCGTCCTTTTTTTACTTCATGAGCCCCTCGTGAATCTTAACGACGATTTTTATGGTTACCATGCCTTCATATATCATTTCCTTTATTCCTAATTTAGACAAAGTTATGTAATGACGCCATTGTCGATGGAAATACTCATTTGCGGGTCACTGATAACAAGAAAATATTTTTCAAAAGCATCTGTCTGTTAAGAACATTAGCGTGTAATCCGAATATACAATTTTCTACATTCTCTCCTTAGTTCGTAAGAAAAGAAAATATTGTAAACGTGCGACGGAAAATGACGAATTTTTGAAAAATCAAATAAATAAAGCTCATATTGCCGGGCCCTGATAACGAAAAAGTGAATAAATCTTTTTCCTAACTATTGTAAATTACTTCCTCTAACACGCTGTGTAGTCAGTCAAAATCCATGTTTTGTGTGTCCTTGGTACCGAAAAAACTATTGACGGCAATTCTCTGTCCTTTTTTTTCGTCTGTCTGTCCGTTTCTCGTCAACGCTAGCGCCTAAACTTCAAACGATTTTCTCCGAAATTGATATTGAATGAATGAATGAATGAATGAATGATATTAAATATGAATGCACAGTACGCAGAAAGTACGTGCAGTTGTAGAACCACTAGTTTTTCTTTAACCTTTTTAAAAAAATACCTATGTACAATTCGATACAAGTGCCATTCTAATTAAAATCTTTCAATTAAATTATTAAAAAGAATTTGTAAATACTCCATTTCCTATATAATTGTTTCGAATCTCTCAGGCGCTAAATAAACTGCGGCGGCACCACCAGCGGGGCACCGCCCCAGCCGGGACAAGCTCTAAGCTCCCGACCGATGTCCCGGAATATGTGGTAGTATAGTGCATGTTAGTGTAAGAGGAGAGGATAGGACAAGGAAGAGGAAGAACAGATCGCGGGCGGTCCGTTTGTTAGGATACTGTTCTGGCATTCGCCTGGTGTTGTTTGGTGAAACCACGGAAAACTACCGATCAGAACAGCCGGCTGCTAGTTCTCCTCCATACAGAGACTGAATTCGACCTAGCTGAAAAGCTAGTGTCGAAAATCCTGCCGCCGTCAGGACTCGAACCTAGGATCTCCCAGTCAGAGGTGCTGCAGTGACATCAGTTGATGTACTGAGCTACCGCTCCCGGTGTCACTTGATTAATACATAAATAAAGAATAGTATTTATGGAATAGTATAAGTGTATACTATAATAGTACGAGAGACTTATTTGCGACTTATTTATTGACTTACCCTCGTATATATAGTAGAGCATAATAGTATTTTATAAGTAGCTGAATTTGACCATTATAAGCAAGTTAGTTAATTATTCATGAGCGCGTTAGCGCCAGCACATAAGGGTCTTTCAGCCACTTGCAATATACAATATTATATTAATATAAAATAATATAATATACAATCTTATCCGAACGCCATTGCAACACTTTGAGCTAATTCTCTTCTACAAGTAGGCATAATGATGATCGGTATTATACTGATTTTGGCGGTACATTAGAAGGCTTGGAGAGTATATTTGCGTTGCCAATCGCTGTCGCGAGAAAATGGATTCCTGAGAGTATTATTGGAGGCTTTGTGGGTATTTTTGAATTGCCAATCGCCGTCTTGCTAGAAAATGAATTCCCGAGAGTATTAAAAGTGAAGCTGCGAGAGTTGTGGAAGATTTACTTCCCAGTAAATCGGAAGATATGCATCGTAGAGAATTCGAAATTTTTAAGTAGTGGAGAATTCAAAGAAATATAAGAACGTATACGAGGAAATTAGAGTGGATTATTTTGCAACGAAAAGAAGTACCAATACAAGTTCGTAGCAATATATACGAATGTATGTATTATATTTTATTTAATGAGAAGTATGAGTAAATAGGTTATTTTTATTAATAAATTATTAATTATAAGTGTGTTTCTACGAATATTTCTTCAACAAAATAAAGGTTTTGTGTGCATCATATTGTTCAGTTAGCCGGCAGCAGTTTTACTGTTATTTTCGTGACAATTGATAGCTACTTTATTAAAGAGCTGTAATAAAGAGCCATTTCACCGATTCGGGACACGTAAATAGACAGCCTTCAAAGGCGATCGGATAAGATACATGTTCTATTGGTGGCGAGGGATCCACATGGGAGTGCGCGGCCTAAACAAGAGGGAGACAAGTTCATTTCTAGGCCCCTTTGCTTACTTTTTTATTTTTAACTCACTTTTTTACTTACATACGATCTATTTTACTAGTAAATAAATAAAACTTAATATTAGAAGAATTTAATTATAACTGCAATGATACAATTAATAAATACAATTGATTTCATATTGAACCATTTCTATGGTTGCCAGACGATTTTGAAGCGCCTGTTCCCCAAATGTCGTTCAACAATTCCCCAAATTGTCAGGTGAAAAAAGGGGAAAAGTCACAAATTGAACTCGTTTACAGAAATAAAATGTTTTATTGCATAAGGCTACAGAGCCTCTTCGAACTTTTTAGGGGAGGGGGCACAGCTTCCTGACCTCTCCTCCGCGCAAGCCAATGGATGAATTTAGTTCCTACGTCGTGTGTTATAATTATAGATACACGCATTGGATATGAATATGCTCCCACCCCTGAGTAATTCAGGTTTGACAATAAAATTTATTGGCAAATGAAATAGCAATGCAATGGCTCAATTCCTAGCTTAAGAAAAAGAGGCTTGCGGGAGTCGTGTGGCTTATTATTCGTACAACTTACGGATGACATATTTAGAACTGAACGTAGGTCCAGGAATCTACATTAAAGAAACATTTTTAAGCTCCATTTTATATGCAAATGACAAAATACAGGTCTCTGAAGATAAAATAAAGATGGCAATTTACAAACAAAAACAATGGCATTTAAAGAAAAATTTGAGTGAACTAAAATGATAATAGATGAAAATCGTGTGGCCGATGAATTATTAATTTATATTTTTTATATTTAAGTTTCATTCTAAACACGATTCGAAGTTCTAAAAATGAATTAATTTGAGAGATGAAAACAGTCAAAAATGTATTAAGTATATTAAATATCGAAGTTACTAACAACGCAACTCTGATTAAGTGTCGATGGAAATATTGGGTGACATAAACATTAGACTCGAGTATAACTTAATAATTCATGTATGAAACAAACTAAGAAAAATTGTGACAAACCATTATATTGTGGTCTAATTTTTCAGACTCAGATTAGTTAAGACTCTAGATGGGATTCTGCATCAATAACAATGCACTGAAATATTGAATTCATTTTCAGCAAAATTATAATGGATTCCAGCAAATAAAGATATTTTCCACAATGAGTAGACGACTATGTCACATGGAAATGATTTAATGAACAGTGATAATAACTACATTATTAATATTTTTAAATGGCGTTGAAATTAAATTATCCAAAAAAATGAATCCCATTGAAAATATTTGAAAAATACAAAATGTCATGTTGCCAGAAATTTCTGTATAAGGAAACAGTAGCTCGTGAAGAGATTGTTTAATGTACGAAACCAAGGTATATATATATATATATATATATATATATATATATATATATATATATATATGTGTGTGTGTGTGTGTGTGTGTGTGTGTGTGTGTGTGTGTATAACATATGCTAAAGTCGCTAGATTCATGCTGCAGCGAATAAAAATCCATACGTAGACTAAATGTAAAAATGACTTAATATGTAAATTCAATCTACGAGAGTCATCAGTGTTTCTCGGTAAAAACCTTCATGAAATATTGAAGTTTTCTTCCTTAATAAACTGAGCTATGCGAAGACGAAAAACGACAATTCGTTGGGCCAGCCTCTCTACATTACTGAATTATGAAGAGAGTTAACAACGATCGTTGTTCGCAATACTTAATAGCACAAATGTTCGTCCCCATATAATAGAAACTACTCGTATTTGCGTCGACAAAAGTGCCTCAGATGAGGTGGCGATGCTTCACATTCCCCAGTAAAATACGAAGCGAAAATCAAATGTAGCAAATACAATCTGAAACAGGAATGGAAATGTGGAAAGAAACATCTTGCAAACTCGGTACAAGAAGGTAACTTGTATTAATTACGCGTATATCTTTTCTCGTTTTGCACATTTTAGGTCGAAAACATGAGAGCAAAGGTACGCTCTGCCCGGCTTCGGTGGTCAGTCTAAACAGTCTAAATATAAGACTTGAGTCACAGGTCTTCACAATCTCTCAGAATTAGCGGCCATAAAAGCTGTGACTCATCGACACGCAATGTGCAACGAGAGCATTCATTCTGTAGCAACAGAGGAGGCATGTGGGGGAATCTGTATTGTGTTTAGAGACTTCATTTGCACCGGCTGCGATAGCGTGAGTGGCTGCAAGGCCGGAACATCGTTGACCGGGAGGGGCTAGGATCGGGTCTCGTTTGTAGGAGGATTTTTCGACATCAGCTAAATTGGCATAACGAGTCTTACCACTACCAGGACACACACGTTTAAGTATAAAGGAAAATATTTTCTGCTGCATTACTGTTTCTATACAATTAGACGATACTGACCATCAAAAATGAAAATAATATTTACTTTTCTTAAACAATGATGTATAATATATTCGTTCACGTTTGTATTGAAAAATTTTAACAAGCCCAAATATACTTGTAACAAGTCATGTCAAGTGAGGTTCTGGATCAATGACCCCATTTCGATCAAGCCTGACAAGTTTTCGTGATCCATTGAGAAAATGCATAGATGACCCTTTTCTTTCCTGAACATCAATGTAGCTTTACAATGCACGTGTTTTGTTGACATTTTCTGCTCGTTGTGACGGGAGCAATACCGGGGGTTCCTATTTTGTTAGCAATACTAAAAAAAATTAAATTTGTAGTTCGCTCACCGATGCAAATATGTTTCCTATAACTCGGGAGAAAGAATGTCTAGTTTTCAAATATTGAGCGCCTCGAATTGTTTGTACCTTTATTCATCATTCGACCATGAATGGTTACAGGTGGAGAAGAAATTCTGAAGCTCAAGAAAACGTGCGCAGAGCGTACTTGTCCCCTGTACGTTACATTCAGTTTTTACGAAAATAAATCAAATCAAATCGGAACTGACTAGAGTTTGAACTGTTCCTCTAAAATGCCATGCTATGCGAAGCGGATGTGAGGGCGGAAGCTCCAATAGTGCCCCTCTCAACATGAGCCAATCTGAAAGTGTGCCAAGTTCATGTTACATAAGAACGGACACAAGTCGGCGTTGAAAGCTTTTTCTCGCCATTGAAGAAGGTTTTCGCCGCCAAGTGATGAGAGACATGAAAGGCAAGCATTAGGAAGACACAGCAATTCCGCTTGCTCGGAAGTGAGATTAAAACTCTAAGACCCTAACATACCATATTATTTACGAGCATACACATTTCGTTATAAATATGCCCTTCATAGACGTGATACTTGATGGAAAAAGAACCATCTCACAGAAATGAAAAATGTTACCTTTGCCAATAATATTTTTCCTAGAAAAGAAAAGTAGTCGACAATACCCCGCCCCACACACACACACTTAAACAAACATCTTTTGGATCGGGAAACTTGTAGCCTCATGGCTTTTATGGCAACTCGCTCTTGCCGCCACTTTGCCAGTCACCTACATCGCGGATTCCCGGGACAGTAGCGCGTCGCCCTTCCGCATTGACCCCATTCCGCTTGAGGTGGGGTGGGGCGGAATCTCCCCTCCTCAGTTGGCGGTGGCGGTCTGTATGCCCATTCCCGTTTCCACTTTCTCGCCCTTACTTCGGAAGAAGAGAAATTATTGTAATCGTGCACCGGAAAAGGGCGAATTTTCGACAAAACATTTATTGCCGGGGCCTGGAAACAAAACAGTAGATAAATCTTGCTCCTATATATCGTAACTTACTTCCTCCAGCAAGTTGTATAGTCAGAATCCATGTTTTGTGGGTCCTTGGTACCGAAAAATCGATTGGTGAAAAAATGTCTGTCCGTCCGTCTACGGTCAGCGCTAGCACCTAAACCGTTCAGGCGATATTTTCCAAAATTCACATTTCTCAACCGATTTAAAGTAGCTCGAGACTGCGAGTTTGAAATGGATATTTTAATTTTTGGAGGTACACTACATGAAGCCTCACCAAAACTTTCAAAGTTTTCTCAAAAATGGTCCCACAATTTTTTTATTAAACTTTGTCTTTGAATAACGCTTAAAAGAACGGCGCAGGTCTCATTTTCGCTTAATTATTAATTTCGGAAAATTCCAAAAGTTAAAAATAATGCGAGAAAGTATGTGCTGATGTAGTTCTCTCCTTGTCTGAGGGTGCTGCCGAAGTATCTAGAAGGGCCATATCGACTACGCTAGCCTGTTATGGGTTGTGGTATCTGTCTATTTGTTAAGGAAGGATAAGGATTAACGGGAGGTACTTGGTGACTGGGTCCGGCCGACCATGCCAGAACACGTGAGTCGGTAATTAGGTGCAAAATGCACTTGCCTTCGATGCAATTCCTGCGCCACTCAGCTACACCTGGACGGAAGGGATAGTTCCAGACATTATGCATACGGGTGGGAAACCCGAGTATACACAACACACGGGTATACAGCCATGTCTTAGCCGAACTCCAACACTCGGCCCATCGGACCACGCCATTGCACGCCTGTTTCAACGATTTCAACCATCTGAGTCGATTCCAGTCAACACAATACCAATCCTGACACTTAAAATTATTTCATAAAATTTTGTGATCAATGCAAGGAAAATCGTGACAAGTTTTATATCACAGAAACGAATTTTCAAATACAGAATCGAATAAACGATAAATGATTTGTAGATCTTAAAATCATAAATAAGTTTGGCATTTCTATTCCTTCACATTGAAAGTGGACACGCATTAGATATGACTGCAAACTGATCTGTTACAGGTCTGATTAACTAAATTCTAGTCAGTTCTACTAATGTGTATACAATTATCTGCATGTCTTTTATAAATATCTATTCTCAAATGAGATGTGGAATAATATTTAGGAGAAACTCATCAAGTATTGAACAGACCATAAAATAAACGCACAAATAATTAATCATACGTTTCCCTCATAATTGCTGTTAACTTTTCATTACATATTAAATTGTACTTCTAACCATGTATTGGCATATTTTCGTGTAAAACGAGACTTGCATAAGAGGAGACTTGCTTTTTCGTCAACCTCGGATATTCGGACTTTATATTCATGAAGAATTATTACATCAAACTCGAGAGTCAATAATATTATCAAGAGGTGAGTTACATATATTCGCAATTCTTTATAACACCTTATTCGAAAATATTCGGAACTTAAATAGATTTCACGATATTGAGTATTATGTAAGATCTTTTCTGCCTCTTCATTCTTTACATTGGCGGATATATTGACTTACATTACAGCAAATGACTTTCCTCTTATCACTAAAATCCCTTTCCTGATTCATTTCCTATAAGGAGCCACTTTCTTAAGTTTGTTGGTACAGGTAATCCTGAACAGGGTTCGTTTTGGGTGTCAAAATGACAACTAGTGTTCTGCAGAATCAGATTAACAAATGTTCATCTCCTCTGAGACATGTTTCATTTGCACATTAGTGCACATCAGTTTGTCGACTAATTTCGCTCTTCCAAAAGGTCAGAATTTCGACAAATTCTGCTTTTCCAGTAGTACAAGTGAATCATTTGAGGGGGTAAAATGCACTCCACCGTCTTCTCCTCAATTAGATGAGTAAAAGTGACTTTTGTTATTTTGCTG
This sequence comes from Teleogryllus occipitalis, assembly GCA_011170035.1. Classification (NCBI taxonomy): domain Eukaryota; kingdom Metazoa; phylum Arthropoda; class Insecta; order Orthoptera; family Gryllidae; genus Teleogryllus; species Teleogryllus occipitalis. Next base: position 443,177 of record BLKR01000448.1, read on the forward strand.
AGAAATGCTTCGTTTTTTGCACAGAAGTTTCTTGACGATTTCCCTTCTTCTATAATGCTCAGAATTTTTGCTTGTAGTGAGTCGTAGCTCTGAAGATAGTTCTTAGTATTACCGCAGAGATTTACTTCTTTTAAGTAGAAAAGAACAAAACTGCATTTTTGTGAATTGATGGGATTGGGATGCAAATTACGACAGTCCTGCGTCTCTCGTCGGCCCTGCAATCTTGCTCGGTTTTAAACCGTCAGAACCTTAGCCCGCAGCCGGTCGTCAGAATTACAATGCACTCGCTCTCACAAATGAGGTTTTTAACCTCCCGAATCTTGGAAATGAACATAATGTTGCGGTTACATACACGCTGCGACGAAATCGAAAAATAAAAAAGTACATTTTATGGGAATCTATGCCTCCGATGCCAAAACGGTAAAGGATATTTGTTGCAAATATTATAAGGAACAAGCATGTGTGTTATTTACCACCTGAATTGACTATTCTGTATTTTTGTACAGGAGTCATTTCAGGTTGGAGGTATCAAAATGCTAGCCTACAATTCAAAATTAAAACAACGTATCTTAAAAATCCACTCCCACTCCAAAAGATAATGTAAGCGTTGCAAAAATGTGTTCATAGAACATATGTGTATAAAGCAGCAGGAAACCGTTGAAATGGGCATTAACCGAGAAATGACTGGAATTACACAGGCACTATTTTGAGGAACTGTGATTTACACATTTCACCAAGGTGTTAATATTACGTGAATCCAATGTGCTTTGTATTTTTCGAAGTATAATGGGTTTAGTGTCCCCAAGTTTTATCCTATAAGAAACGCTCATATAGCGTTTCACCAAAAAAACATTACTCAAAAATACATACTACTGTAGTCAGAAAATGACTAATTTTACCTCACTAGAACCAAAGAATGTAGTGAAAGTAATGTTACACACTGGCAATAATTCCATAAATGTTCATCCAAAAATAAGTTTATTTAATAGGAAATCAGAGTTTGAAATTTCTACTCCAAAAATCATGCTTCGAGCAATTTAAAACTTTGTATCAGATGGGTGCTTCTTTCAATTTTGAACGTTTGACAGACTGTAGTGAACTGGGATGCATACTTTTCCCAGAATTATATTCTACAACATGAAAATGTCTAACTTACGTAATTGATTTCTTTGTATTGTGAAATGCCGTTCAGCATTGTCATGCATCTCATGACTGCTTCCGTGGCATCGCGGCGGCGCGCGGGCCGAACGGGAGCGGAGCGCGCCGGAGCAGCGGCAGGGACGGAGCGGAAAATTGATTTTCTCTTCCACCATTTAATAATGGAAGTATTCTTGCTGTATATTTAGTCGACGAATGACATCGATTACACACCCCGTGGATTCCAATTTAGAATCCACGGCCTGATGACCAATGACGTTTCTAAAATTTTCGGAATCCACGGGCAGAATTGCGTTCTCTTTTGCAAATCGCGCTTCTTTTGAAACGCGGTTAACAAGTGAAAAATTTCCCAGTTTTATGTGCACATTGCTCTTAATTCTCATTACATTTCCTTTTTTTTCCTGAGGCTTTTATCCAGCCGACAGCCGGTTGCCCTTTACGTCCCGGAGGGACGCATATTCGACCATACACAAGACAAACACTTGCGGGCTCCTCTGATCTGGGGTCAGCAGAACGCGAGGCCCTCCGCGACAACACACACACACAAAGTCAAGGGACAAACAATGCCTATGGCGGGACTCGAACCCGCGACCCTTCGGACCGAAGCGCTGAGTCGGTACTCTCTCTTTGCCGCCTCGGCCATCCAGGTCGGACTCATTACATTTCCTACTTCGCATTTATTGGAAAATGACTCCTTGAAAGTAGCGATAGTAGTAGAATCTTGAAAGTAGTAACTACAGTAGTTCAACAACGCTTCACTTATTACCAGAGAAATTGAAGAAGGGCTATAAGCAATCATAGTTGGCATGTTTTGATTGGAAAATAATAGGAGCGTAATTTCATTTATTATTAATTTTGGGTTAAAAAATTTTCACACCTAAAATATGACCATTTTTGCCTAATTTATATTATAAAAGAGAAAGATTAGACATTTCAGTACAAAATGTTAACATTTGCTTAATTTTTAAGAATGTAGGTTCGTCAATTCATGAAAAAATCAATTGTTTCATATAAATCATTAAAATCTGTTCAAAATTGATTCAATCATTTCCTAAACAATCTGAGGAAAATAAATATCTTTCTCAATATATATTTTCAGATATCAAGATGTAATAAAAGTAGCGAGTACACAATTTATGGCATTTAACGAGGCCAAAAAACCTCTATTTCATAAAACTAATGAAAGTTTGTGTATGTTCATTCAACAATAAAAAACTTGTTCTGAATACTAGAATACAGTAAATAATATGATGTAACTTAATGAAATTGAGTGAATAATGAAACCAACTTACTTAACTGGGATGCTATGGTTCCAAACCATTTTTTTCAATACTCGAAACTACAATTTCAACTTTACCGTCATGCGAAATTGCGTGTGTAAGCATGGCCTGCTTGCACTACACACCTGCTCATCGGGTACTAATCATTATGCTGTAAGTAGAAACCCCAGATACAGAGACTAGCTCTAAGATATAGATCCTATCGTGAATTATCGAGCTTGGACGTTAAATTAGAGAATTTGCACTGGTTTAACCTCGACAATGAAATCAGTAAGGTGTCCACCACACCAATTACAGAGGGCAAAAATCAGTTATAAAACATATGCTGAATATTTGTACTTCAAAGTCGTAAAGAAAATACTTCTTCTACTCGCGAATAAAAGTTATTATTCACCCGTAGAGCTTATGACACTCGCTCGTGTCGTAAACATCAACCCGTGAATAATAGCATGTACGCATGAATTATACGCATGTTGGAGAATTTACTGCTCTGGAATCGACCGGGACTCCTCCTTCGGTGGACGCAGACAACAGGAATGGCGTAACGAAGCCCGTGAAACCAAAGCACAGCTCTCCTGTTCGAGCATCATGTAAGGCTAAGGCCGCAAACGTGCTTCCTTATACTTGGCTGATAACCGTCGTGAGAAGAGCTTTATTTTTTTTTCCTAGGGCTTTTATCCAGCCGACAGCCGGTTGCCCTTTACGTCCCGACGACGCATACTCGACCATACACTAGACAAACACTTGCGGGCTCCTCTGATCTGGGGTCAGCAGAACGCGAGGCCCTCCGCGACAACACACACACACAAGGTCAAGGGACAAACAGCCATGCCCAACGCGGGACTCGAACCCGCGACCCTTCGGACCGAAGTGCTGAGTCGGTACTCGCTCTTAGCCACCTCGGCCATCCAGATCGGCGTGAGAAGAGCTACTTGTTTATTATTTCCGACAATCCAGACAGACAAATGTTACTCATTGTGGTAGACATCCTAGTTACGAGTACGGTACACTTAAGGTAGAAGTTACGAGCAAGTTTACTCATGGCAGCGGACGTAATATTTCATATTCAATATTTTCGTGCGGAGCGAGTAAAAACGACGTACAAGGTTTTCTAGCGAAAAACTGAACTGTATTTCGAACGATTAGTGGGAAGAGAAAAGCATCATATCAAAGCACCACATAAATCACCACTAGATACTTCCGAGGCTTGGAAAGGGATAATTTCGTTCTAAATAGTGTGCATAGCTTCAGAAACTAATAACGTCCACGTGTGCCGCCAAGTTACACTTACTTACTTACTAAGTTTTCTGTAAATCAGCCAAGCACAGTAGATGCATTGCATACTTCTAAAAGGAAATTAAAGATCTCAAGCGGAGAATAATCGATACTAGGCGAACTGAAAGACGAGATGCTCTGCACGAGGAGTGTGCGAGAGGACTACACAAATCAGCTGTTGGTAGGGACCTTGGGGCGTTCGTAGACAATGCGCAGAAAGAGGCATCTAGGGCCTAGGCCTCTACTTCAACGGGGTTTGGCTGTCCATTCTGTTCCCATCTAGCTTCGACGATCTCACCGCTGAAAATTGCTTGGAAGGCAATTTTTTTTATTTTCTTGCGTCTTCTTCGCAACACGTCACTTAGCTCTTTTTGGGCACTGAGTGCATATATTATATTTCTTGAGTAATCCTCCGCTAAGTTTTCGGTCTGTTGCCTCGACACGTCGCAGTCAGTCAATGCCTTTAATCGCAGTTAAGCAATTTGGATAACGACGGTGGCTTTAACCTTTAATTAGTCTCGAGAGGGTGAAAATGACTCCCATGATTGTAATCTTTGTACTATTTCCGAGAGCAACTCTCATACATTGTTTTCGTGTCTTATAGCTTCCTAGAAATGTACAGTCGAATGTTTGCTTCGGTTGCAGTAAGTGTATGGCATACACTGTATGCGATATCTGACGAGTTTCACGACATTTGTTTATAGGGAACATTCATCCCCATGCGACTTGCTGGGTAAATATCGACGGGAACGTGTTCATCAAGTAATAGACTTGCTTCGTTAGTGTCTTGAGAGATGACACCCATGCTAATTTGAGCAACGTGAATGCAAATAATACATATTTGAATGAGACTGAAAAGGTCCGTCATCTTGGATATGAAAACACTACTGCTTGACATGAAAGCATATGGAGAAAACAATAAACTTCATAAATATTCACTAAATGTAAATAATGCACGTTATTTTCTCATGAACATATCTTGGCGTCGACTAGAGTGGTTACGTATAAAAGGCATGACAAGAGTCCTTTTGGTAGTTGACTTGTTCCTTCTGAATATGGAAACAAAAATAAAATACGATGTTTTTCAAATGACACACTTCAGAGGCGAGGACGCCCCGAAAGGTCCACGCCTGAAATTCAAGCTCTTATTAGGAACTAATGTCCACATTTGTGGTTGTGTATTTCCACGCAAAACTGAATGGCAATAATTCAGTTCGGAGCGGCTCAAATCCTTCTCATTAGCCATATTTTCTTTCTTCACTTCATTACGAGATAACAACTATACGAGGAATATTGTCGCAAAAACGTATATTGAATAACTTCTCCTTGAAGTTAATGTAAATTATAAACTAGCGGTGCTACAAAAGCACATACTTCTGTTATTTCTAACTGCTCCGCCACATTATATTACAACATGAATCTGCAAAAGTGTTTTCAAGCAGCAACATTTTTTTTCCACATAAAGACTCGAACTCAAGATTCTCCGGGTTAACTCGTCGAGCGTATTACCTCGACGCCATGGAATTTGGCCAAAAATTTGATCCATGTTTAGTGGCCCTTTGATACCGAAAAGTCGGTTGACGGCAAAACCTCTGTCTGCCTGTCTGTTCGTCTGTCTCTCTGACTGTCCGCTTGTGGTAAACGCTAGGATCTAAACCATTCAGCCGATTTTCTCGAAAATTGATTCCCCGATCGATCTGAACGAAATCGAGGCTTTGGGAGTCACGATTATTTTGACAACGACAATAGACTATTTTGATTTTTAGGGGTTCTTTACACTAAGGCCCAAAAACACTCAAAATTTTCTAAAAAATTACTCCGAATATTTGAATTAGTGTTGCCACCTGTTTAATTATGAAGGTAGAGATTCTTGTCTTAAATGAAATCTGATCTAAGAAATTGGATCTATAGAAACGTTTATATAATATTCTTTTCAAAAAAATTAAGTATTTTTCGTGTAATTTCTGCCTGAATAAATGCAATTTATAAACAAACATTTTATCATAAACGGCTCTAAATTGTTCTTTAAATTTTGTTCATGGAGAGAACAAAGAACTCTTAAAAACTGGCGCAGTACTAATTTTCGTTGAACTCCGAATTTTCCAAAATTTCGTGTTGAAAATAATTGGAGAGCCCATTAGGTATTAAGCGTGGCAAAAGTGAGAATGGTCGAGTGACTGCGTGGTGTAGTAGTAAAGCGCATGGCGAGTTAACACGATGGACCTGAGTCCTAATCTCGGCAGCGGGGAAAAATATTGCTGTTTGGAAATACTTTTGCAGGTTATTTAGCAGTATATAAGTGCGGAGCCATTACAAATAATGCGAGAAAGTATGTGCTTTAGCAGCACCACTAGTTTCACGTTTAGAGCATTCTGGTTTCCGTCTGTCAATTTTCAGAGCAGAATAACTTGCAGTTATGTCCCTGATGTTAGAAAGATCCATGATGAACTTCTAAAATGTTTTTAGTGTGAGTAGAGAACATCAACATTTTAGTTTTACCCATTTTTTGAAGAATGAAAATAGGTCACACCACAAAAATCCGTTACTGAAATTATAAGAGTTTGAGAAAAATATTTTGCGGTATGCGTGGCGGGTTGGGATATAATTATATTTAAATAAATAGATGGTGAAATTTGATATCAGTAGACTTTTCCCGGCGTTCTTGATGATTTTTTTATTCATTGTTACATTGGAAACAACACACATTAAATTTATAACACGATTTTCAAATTACGAAGCCATTGGAACAAATTTGGGTAACTTGTTTCTTTTCAATACATTTTCAGAGAAAATGGCACTTATGCTCTTCTCGCACTAAATTAAATCACGGGCTCGTGCAATAATAGGGAACATTTAGTATGTAATTCAGTGTAATGAACAGATTACAAGGCCAAATCTTTATTCTGACAATAATTCTTTCAAAGCTAAAATGTAAAATTCGTGGACCACTTGCCCCGCGCGCCCACCGGAGCCAACGCGTCTTGGTGTCTTCGCTTGCGGGCTTCTCTGTGAACGACACTATCTCGGGCAACCACACGCAATTCAACTTTAAATTGAATCGTGTACAGGAGGCCAAAATGTGTGGTAAAATCTATGATGAAAATGAATGGCACAGAGCTTTTTCGCGTTGTGCGCCGCGCTAGGGAAGGAAGCTCACAGTTTTTATCATGTATTGGATGCACAAACTATAATATCCAATGTTTTATCCTACTAATAAGTGATCTCTGTTATCTTAAGATCGGATCTTATATTTTACAAGATCATTTCAAATTATCGACGTACTTACTGTTACCCACCCACCTAAACATTCCCTTTACTACCAACTAGAACTTGGAATCCAAGTTTCACCAGTGAAACCGGTTAAGCCGCTAATTTAAAAGAGCAGTTACATAGCGAAGGAATATTTGAAAATCCCAAGTCCCTCGTGTCTGGATTTGTCAACTTCATCGCTAGGTCCAACGAATGACCTCCCGCCTCGCTCAAGCAGCGAGAAGCATTATGCACGGGTGCTCCCTGAGTTATTTCTCTTGCTTAGTGAATGACTTAATATTAGGGATACACGTGCAAGTCAATCAAATTGAGCCGGCCTTTTTCAGGAACAATTGGTTTCGCCCAGTCGCGAGTTGTGAATGCAGCCGTGACCCTTCCACTTCCTCCGGAGCATGGTCGCGCATGAAAGGCTTCGGCGCTAGTATGTGTTAATCGCCGGCCCGTGTCGCATTGGAGGCTCCAAAAGAGGTAGTACGGCGCGGTGAGGCGTGAGTCTTAATTGTCGAGCGTGTCGCAACTCGAGGTGAATAGCTGCGTGTATGCAGTACATGGCAAGCATTCAGTATCGTTCACCGCTGTGAAACGATGGTGTAAACGTTCTCAGCATGGACGAGTCAGCTACAAAGAAGATTATCCAAACCATTGCGTCATAACACCAAGTAGTACAATTGCATAGGCTAATACGTGGATACAAAGATCGTCGCTGGTCTGTAGTATTAATGTGGGCTAACAGGTATTAGTCATGATTCAAAACAGATTACTGATGCTCTTTTCAAGAGGTACGTCTGTACGTAGCTGCTGAATTTCGTTGGGGATTGTCCTGTGGAGTTGAATCGAAATATATGTTTACAATATTTTCAGAAACCTTTTTCAGAGGCCATTCAATTTAGAAACCTTTTCCTTTATTCCATTCACTTTTTACTTTCTTGTAAACTCCGTATGGAGAAAGTTATGCAATGCAGCAAAGAATATCAAGAATATCAGAATCATATGTTCATTGCAACAAAAATTTAAAACGTTGAAATGCTGGATATTGCAATAGTTAAACAAAGGCAAGTGATGTCATGTATGAGGTAGATGATCGCATACCCTATTTCAAAACTCAGCCCGGGAAAATATTTTTTGTGAGTTGGAAACACTTTTTTCTAGTTCAGATAATGGTATATTACGAAACTATTACAAATAATACGAGACGGTGTGTGATGTAGCACCATTAGTTTGCGTTCAGATGTGCCTTTCCGCTTTCACAGTTATCAAAACCGTAAGAAGTACACAATGTTAATCACAAAAGTAAAGCGGGCAGGCAGCATGATACACATTATTCATTAACTCTACGATTCAGTATTTCTAGACCGAAATTCTGGATCAACAATTCGTTTTCCTTGAACCGGTTATATCGCCAAGGGATCTGTGATTAGAATAGCAAGCATAAATAAATATATCTGAGCGGAAGAGAATAATACACCCAGGAAATTACTTATTCAAGCACCATTGTTTTCCAAATGATCTTTACATTTATAAACGTTTATTCAATGAAAATTATATTTATATTTATTATGATTTTTAACAATAAAAACAATGGTCATTATGCTCGCAAGTGTGTTGAATCCAGGGTGGTAGCAGTGTTCCTTCTCTGCTAGAACGTGAGATTCGGAACCGGCCGAAAGGATTCGACTTGAAAGGTTTCTCCCTCCCGGTATCTGCCTCGGCGGAGCAGCGCCCCAGCCGTAACAAGCCCTAAGCTCCCGATATGTGTGGTAGAGCACTGAGAGGGGGGAAAGGAGTCGAAGATGAGGAAGGGAAGATCGCGTGCGGTCCTTGACCTGTTTGCCTGGGTACTGCTTCGTCATTCGCCTGATACTGATGACCATGCGAAACTGTGGATCAGGACTCTCCTCCAATCAGTGGTCGAATGGCCCGGCTATCTAGCTAGTGTCGAAAAGTTGCCACCGTGAGCACTCGAACCCGAAGGCCTCACGGACACCGACGCTGCAAATTAGGAAATCAGGATCAAATCAAGTTCGCCTTTCGAGGCGGATATGAACCTTTTGTTTATTTAGCCCTGATAAGTATCCCAATTCCGACCGAAAAGCTGGCAAGGTAGCAAATTAAAACATAATTTGCATTAATAATAATAATAATAATAATAATAATAATAATAATAAAAGCATTAATCATATTGCAAGAATTGCGTTGTAATTGAATTGGAAAATAATGGTGGAAAATTCTCAATTTTATTTATAATCTTTATTTTTAATCGATATTTTAATTGTCGTTACTTATTGTTTAGTATTCGTAATTTTAATATTCAATTTAATAATTCCAAGAAAAGGAGAATCTAGTGTTTCTTTGAATATTTTATTTTTAAGTTAATTTGCTATTTGCGCTCGTTACTTTATGCACATAAATAAGTTTTATTCTTAAGAAAATGCTTTGTGCTTCGCAACTGCGACCATTATTATCAAAACAATGTTACGTTTGCAACAACAATATTCTTACATCTGTTTCATTCTTATATCTTATATCTTATATCTTATAAGGCTTCATTTTCGCGTATACGGATTTTGTAATTGTAAATAAAACTCCGAATTCTGAGAGCATCAAAACATCAGCTTAATATATAATGCTTAATAGATCAGCTTAATAGATAATGCAGCCCTCATACGAGGATTCAGTATTCTAATTTTGTTCAGAGTTTTGGAAACAGGTTCACACTCTCCCAGGGGTTGCCTCGGCAAAATAATATACACAATCCAACCAAACATTTAATAGACGATGACCAATGATTGATAACTTCTCAACTGTAAACTTCTCTGTAATTGGTCAAACACCTGTATTATACCGAAGCTCAATCACAGCGAATATCAAAATGAAGATGTATTAAAAATCTTGACTTGTTTGATTGTCTCAAATATACAGAAATCTAAAATCAAATAAACATAACGAATATCATTTTGCAACGAGCTGCAGCCATCTAATACGTGAATTATAAGGCAGGAGTAGAAAGTCAGTTTCTTGTTCACAGAACGCAAATGCATGAAGGATGTTTCGACTTTCGACCTCCATTCGTCCCGAGCGGTGTGCAGAGCTGACATTCAGCTCATGCAGTGGCAGCCCCCCAGCTGACGTCTCCTGCCTCTCACCGCTCCGCTGTGGTCAACATACACCAGACAGTCCGCACGCAGCAGCCTTAATAATACATTTTTTTATTGCGTGTTGATATTTTTCTAGAGGGCTTCTGAAGGCAAGTCACCTTTATACACCCCTACGGTGTGTACTCAAACAAAATGCTACACACTAACTTACGCGCGTACTCTTCAGACCTGCGAGCAACCTCCGCAACGGAAAACACCCGAAGGGCAAGGGACGTCCATGTCGGGGCGGTATTTGAGCCCTCGACCCTTCGGATCACACGAAAATCAATCAATAATAATTTAAATACTAGAGTATTTCATTAACTACTTAAGAAAATTACTCGTTTAGAATTAATTTATTTAAGGTATTTACCTAACAGAACTGCAACGATTATTCGATTGAGTATTCAATTTATCTGTTTTCAAAATTGATTTTTACTAGTTTCTATAAAAACAACTCGACATTGAAACAAAAATATACAGACGAACAGTTAGTGCAGACAGACGGACAAAAAGACGGACAGACGGACACACAGACGGACAGACAGGTGGACAAACACACAGACTAACAGAGACGAACAGACAGACGGGCAGGCAGACCGACACACACGAACAGACACACGAAGACAGACCGACAGACTAACAGTCAGACCGACAGGTAAACAGCTGGGCAGACAAACGAGCAGGCATACGGGAAGATGGACATCTAGGTGGACAGGCAGAAGGACAGGCAGTTGGAGAGGCAGATGGACAGGCATAGCCAGACAGACAGACGTCTGGGAAAAACACGTTTTCGAAATCAAGGACCACAAAACGAGGATTCTGTGCACACTAAGAATACAATAAAGTAATTTACGACATACAGAAACAAAAAAAAAATTTCCGTATCAGGAACCCACAAAATGTGTTGTTTTTTTTTCTGTTGAAAAATCGGCACTTTTTCAGCAACATTACGTAACTTTCTCGATTCTCCGTATACAGGCAGTAAAAATGTCAGAATTTTTGCAGAAAAGCACCATTTATCAAGCATGATATACCTAAACTACATTTAAATGAAGTAGTCCTGAATAAATTAGACACAAGGTCCGAATTATTTTAATACTTGTGGATTATACTATTACGTGGGTAGAATTAGCACTCGATTCTCCGAATACAGGATAGTAAATATGTCAGAATGTATGCAGTAATGCACTATTTATCAATCATAATGTACCTAAACTACATTTAAATGAAGTAGTCCTATATAAATCAGATATAAGGTCCTCATTATTATAATACTTGTGGATTAAACTCCTAGGTGAGTAGAATTATCACGCGTATCTTACAAGACTACTCAAGAAATTGTAACAAACCTTTAAGGCACATTTATATATTTTTTTTAATTTGTTGCGTCTTTCGTAGTGACACTACGCGTCTCTTAGCCCTCATTGGGCGTTGAGCGCTTATTATTAGGAGTAATCCTCCGTTACTTTTTATGTCGTCTTTATCAATAGGGGTAATCTTTCATTACTTTTTATATAGTCCGTAAGTCGTCAAGAGGACTGCCAGGTAGCATCTCCGCGTACGCGCTTCTCTCTTGCATGCTCCTGCGTCACTACCCGGCGGCCACAATTGGGAAAAAAATATGATAGGGGTAGGGATTAGGACACTCTACAGGAGTTGGATTAGCCCTTATGAAGCACCTAAACTCGTTTTGTTGAAATATATTTTACATGACTGGAATTCCAGGAATCGAACCCGGATCTCCTTTCTGAAAGGCGAACGACTTCGCTCTTGAGCCACGAGACTTTAAAGTGTTCTAATTTTTTTTCACATGACGTACTATTAAAATCCAGAGAGCGTATTCAATTTGCTCAAGAGTGGAGAGGTGAATATGTAACCTCTAGCCCCAGGTATCGTCAGTTATATTGGTAGGAAAAATTACTATACAAATAACGAAACGTATATTAAAGAAGGGAAACACGGATGATACTTTTGTTAAAGCTGCCGTGTTACTTTCGGTTTGTGAATCACAATATTCACCAGCTCAGATATTGATAGGTAAAATTCTTAGACCTGCACTGCCAGTTACAACCGCAAATAGCTAAGAAAGTCGAACTGAAGTATACTGGAAACATAAAACTGATCTATAATTGAGATTTTTGTGTAAAATCGGACTTATTTGAAGGCCAGAATATTTTTTTTTCAGAAAGACAAATATTGGGAACCAGTGGCTGTAATTAAAAAGCATGATGAACCTAGATTTTTCAGTAATAACTATAGATTATCAAGTGTTCCCTAAAACTCAAGGCAATTGAAGTCTGAAATACTTGTGACTCCTGAAATGCATAATGGTTTGAGGGTGGCTCACGAGGTTGAAACTCTGTACTTCTATGTTTGTGTCTCTGAGCACAAGTGAGGAAAATTTGATGAAAACAAGACAATGCAGTGTGATCCTTGGAGTAGTTCAGATATTTCGTGTGTGAAGAATATGTAAATGTATTAAACATGAATTAGCCCATGTGTTACTCCATGTAAACCATACCAGAGGAATAACGAGTATGATACACCAGTGACAATGTATTCTGACGTATTACTTGCAAAAGTAGCTCAACTTATAGCTAAGATACACTACTAGAGTTTTATACAATTTATCTGTAAAATCCAATTTCAATATTAAAAAAGTTGTAGGAAGATGTTCAGCTTTTCTTAAATTCCTCAAGAGCAAAACTCCCACTCTTACTTTCCGGGGTTATTCGCAGAGCCATCTCGTGATGCCAAATGTGGGAACTAGCGGGAACTGGGGCTGCTCTCTGAGTAAGTAGAACAACCGACCAGTAATTACTCCAACCGGTAATTACTCACTTTTAACATGAAATGAATGGAGCAGCCAAGTGCATTGCCTAACTTGGCAAGGACAATCAAACGTAAGACTACGTATGCGACAACAGAAACTTTCAAACGAAGAAATAAAAAGAAATTCACGTCTGTATATTTCGCAGCTGATGTGCGTTCAATTTTACATATGCATCTTAAATCTCTTACTTGGGTAACTAGTAAGTCAGAGCTTATGTGTGATTACGTTCTCACAATTATTAAAAGTAATAGTGTTTCAAGTTAAAACAGTGTAATTAAATCACTAGAAGAAGAAATACGTCACCTTCAGTAAATTTTCTTTAATAAAAAACATCCCAAGATTTTTATACGTCAAAATTCTGTACATTCTCCTAAAGTTCTTGGGTTTCTATCTTCTTTCTGTTTTCTTCTTCTTCCTCCTCTTCTGCGGTGTTCGTACAGACGATACCATTTACCATCGGAGATCTAGTGATTTCGATTTCAGCCATGTATTTGCTATCTGGGGTTTAACCTAATTTAGAGTTCGTCGTTAACGAGAATTCATTATAAAATAATATCGAATATGATGCCAAAAACGCATTATTATTCAACATAATGTTCACCGTTTTCCCTTCGTGTATAGTACTAAGCGCTTCTTCAACCATTGCCCACCAATACATGTACAGTTTTTCGACAACCAACGCGCATTTCTCTCGGGAACTGAAGCCATTGCGAGCGCGTGAGTCGGGTGGTGGGGCGTCAGAGCAGACGCCGATCACTCTCCTCGCGACCTCACTGGACCACGATGTTTCATCCTGCTGTGCGAAAACATGTTTTAACAGATCGCGGCTTCCGAAGGGTCGAAGTTCAATGGTAATCCCTGCCTGAGCGCGAGCTGCTCTCGACCCGCTTCTACGGAACTGGGCGTCCTAGATTCATTCCGCGCAGACGAAGCATTTCCTTCGGTCTAGTTTAGCAAGCTCGCTTCATTGCGACAGGAGCGGCCGGCGAACGGTAGACGGTAAAACGTCTCGCCCCGAAAGGAGAAAAACTACTCAAGCAGACCTTTTCAACCGTTAAGCCTTGTCTACAACTTGACTGCACACTAGAAAATCCCTAAATAATTTAGATATATTGAAAATAAATTAATTTAACAACAAAGTTCTTATTGTAACAATCTTAATGAAACGTTTTTCTTTTACCGTTCAAAACGGATATGGAATGTTAAGTTTAACAGGAAAAATTTTGGGTTGTGATGCATGAACATCTTAACCCGTATTTCGGTCGAAAGTGAGCTGCAGTCATATTTGATCTCTTCTATTCATCTAGTGTCTACTCTCAAATACCTACTTCTAAATCTACCATTTCATTTTTCCCATACCAGGACGTATTTCTAAATGTCGGGTTTCACTTCGGAACATTGTTGCGTGAACCTGATCTTCATCTAACTGAACGGTTCGAGAAGTAAACACTTTGTTGTTTGTACATTGCTCCCCATTACCTTCACACCGGGGTCGACGGGACTCTTCACGTGAGGTGAAACCAACGCGTCTAGGGAATAAAGTCCTAAATAAATTCTGCAAGTTCGGAGGCAGAAAGAAGGCAACCCCTCTACTGAACTCAACGTTCGCAGTGCCCATAACGCGGCCAGGTGATGTATTCTACTACTGACAAGTCTCAAGGAAAAAAGCCGGACCGATTTGATGACAACCACAGCAAACGAAAAGGTTAAAGCACATTTGAATAACGAATGTACTATATGTAGTAACATGGAATGTTCGCAGCATAAAAAATAAAGAAATAGAACTATTAAACATATTAGAAGAAAGAAAAACCAACATTACTGTAATAACAGAAATAAAAAAGAAAACAAAGGGAACAAGAGAGATTGATGGCTGGGTGAATATTTACAATAGAGTGGAACAGCGAGAAAGAGCAAAACCTGGTGTAGCGATGTAAGTGGATAAGAAATGGAAGAAGTGTATCACGAGTTACACATACATCACTCTTACAGATATAGGAGTTTATGCCTCCAAGAAAGGTAAAAAAGAAGAAACCATACATTTTTATGACAAGCTGCAGACAGAGATAAAAAAATGCAAATACAAATAACTCACTAATTATAGCTGGAGATGTAAATGCGAGAGTGGGAAACATGACTATTCCCAATGTTATAGGATTCTATGGAGAACCAGTAATGAACGAAAATGGAAAAGAACTCCGAGAATTTGTAACATACAATGAACTAAGAATCACCAATACATTTTCGAGAAAAAAGAACATTCATAAATATCGAGTGCCTGGGGACAACACTCAGTGATAGATTATGTAATAGTTAATAAAAAGTTAAGTTCAGACGTGAAAGATACCCGCGTTTTAAGAGGATATGACATTTATTCAGATCACCAACTAGTGGAAACAAAAATAAATAAAAGAGAAAGATGGAGGAAACGAACTGCTTTAAAAAATAAATAAGAAGATGTAAGGTATAAAGTGTATCTACTAGAAGACGATAGCATAAGGGAGTTATATCAGAGAGGATGAATCAGTTCTTGAGCAACGTCGCCACGTCAGAAGATCTGAATGAAGAATGGAGAAATATTAAAGAATCAAAAGAACGATGAATAAATTATTTATTTCATCTAGGCTGGCGCCAGAGCTCTAGGAACTTTGAGGCTTCCTGAGAAGCCAAATTAAGGCGCTCACGTATTTACCTCACTTCAATGCTGCAGTGTATTATCAGGCTACCAAAGCGTACTGACAAAATTTATGGACTTCATACGTCTGAAGACTTTGAAAGTCATATTTTTTTCAAAATAGTTTTCCTATTTATTGTTTTGGTCCTGTTTTCATTGAAATTAGTTTTCCTTACAAAGTTCCAGGCCTACCGCAACTGCTGTGGGCGCCTTGCGTTTTCCGTGTTCGAGAAGCCAGCCTCTGATGTATGCGGACCTTCACGGCACAAGCGCTGCGATTTTAGGAAATTACGCGCAAGAGAAGCTCTGAACCAATTCCCAGAACGCCGCAGTGATGGTAGGTTGACTGAGGTAGTATTAAAGGGGAGTCAGAAATTCTCCGACCCGGGTGTCTCCACTTACTAAAAATGATGACTCAGAATACATGAGACCATTTCTGACGTGGAAATTCCAGTAAGAATGCCTTAAATCACGTGTTTAATATGTTCATTTCACAAAATAAAAGGAATAACGGCAAAAACGGATAAATGCACCAGTTGGGTTAGCTCAGAGCCTACATTGCCGCTATCTCTGAAACGACTCTGATCGGGAGGTCCTAAGGTTCGAGTCCCGACGGTGGCGTATTTTCGACATTAGCTAAATAGTTAGATCGAACTGAGTCGTTGCCTGGAAAATATTTCTAGCGGCCGCTGGTTGCTCTGATCGGCACATTGCCGAAGAAACGTAACAGACGTGTCACACCACACACGTCGGGAGCTTAGAGCTTATCCTGGAGCAGAGCTCCGCTGGGGGAGGTACCTGGAGTTTTCCGAAAAAACTTAAATAATTATTATTGTGGAATTTTTCACACTGAATGCAACTCATTTTTTCGGATGAATCCAAATAACTTTTACATATACGTCTAGAAAGACACACCGTATGAAATATAACGTTTAATTACGAAAAACTTAGTATTTTCCTTTTCCCTACGGAATATAAAATATAATATATCCTTTCATAAACAGTAAGAAATAAAGGGAACGATCCCATATTTCATTTGTTCAGGAGACTATTCTATTACTTGACGCCTGTCTGTTGATTTCAAAATATCTTCAGGAGGAAAATTTGGTCCCGTATTTTTGTTAAAAAATATACGAACCCCACTGATTAAGAGAACGTGGCAATATAATTGTGTTCTCGCTAATGTTGGCATTAAGGTAATCTTCGTTCTACGAAAAGCTCAAACAAAAACGACAGATTCACGTTGGAAAAGAAGTTAAAAAAGAATCTTTTGGTTTTTCTAGTCGTACTTGTGACAGGATGTTAACGTTCAAATCGCGGACCACTGATACTTGGCTTTGTCGAGCAAATTGAAGCACGTAATTGAGATAATAATATGAACTGTAGGGGCTTGCTTTTGCGAATCTCGCCATAAAGATACAAGGTAAATGTGCATGTCTCACGTGGAATTCGAACCCACAACTCCACCGCGTAATGTAGAATTTTTTTTAAAAGAATGTTTGCAAGCAATTTTTATTTTGAAATTTGTGCTTCCCCTTTTTTCTCTTGGAAATGAATAAGTTCTAGTCGGAAAAAAGACTGTGCCTCCACACTCATTGATCCGGCTGAGATGGCTCAGGGCATCAACTAATGTCACTGAAGTGCCTCTGACCGGGAGGTCCCTGGATTCGACTCCCGACGATGGCATTATTTTTTTATATTAACTAGATAGCTACGTCAAATTCAGCCGCCGTGTGGAGGGGAATTCTAGTGGCCGGCTGCATTGATCTGTAGTTTTTCGTGGTTTCTCCTATCAATACTAAGCAAATGTCGGAGCAGTACCCTTACAAACGAACCACAGGTCGCGCGTCATCTTTCCTTCCTCTTCCTTGTCCTGTTTTCACCCCTTACACACACACACACACACACACACACACACTTACATGCATTGTACTACCACACATGTCGTAAGACCAGTCTGAACCCTTCAGCTTGTCTAGCTGAAAAATACCACCACCTTCCGAAAAAACATGCACTACAGTAACAGGATTAATGATCGTGTTATTTGACGAACCCGGAAGCACGAAATAATCCACCAATCCACAATTCTTTGCGCATGCATTTTGCAGCGTCCCTCCATTGTTGCCCGCCGCGTTGCGCTGTGCAACGCTGCTTCTTTTGCCACTTGAAAGCCACGGGCGCTTCGGGCGAAGGGGGGCCGGAGGGAACACGCTCCCACCCCCAAATATTTTCAACAACATCCAGAAGTTTCATTCAAATTTACATTTATATTAAAGACATTTTCAGAAAAAAAAGCATTTTAACGATATCACCGGGAGCGGTAGCTCAGTGCATCAACTGTCACTGCAGCGCCTCTAACCGGGAGGTCCTAGGCCCTGGGTTCGAGTCCTGACATCGGCAGGATTTTCGACACTATCTTTTCAGCTAGGTCGAATTCTGTCGCTGTCTGGAAGAGAATTCTAGCGGCCGGCTGCTCTGATCGGTAGTTTTCCGCGGTTTCTCCGATCAACACCAGGCGAATGCCGGAGCAGTACCCTACCAAACGGGCCACGGACCTATCCTCTCCCCGTACACACATACACTTAAACTAACATGTACTACACTACCACATATTCCGGGAGACCGGTCGGAAGCTTAGAGCTTATCCCGGCTGGGGCGGTGCCCTGCTGGTGGGAGAGTCCTGGTTAGGGGGAAACCCCACTAGCCGGCGGTAGATCGGCGCCGGATCTCACCATCCAGCGGAGGAAGATCACCGCCATCTCCCGAGAAAAAAAAGCACTACACTTACGAGAGTAATTACCAAAATCTGTTCACGCGTCCGGAAATACGAAAAAATCAATCAATCAATCAGCGATGATATTTATTCGTTCTGTAACATTCAGTCTCAAAGATAACAGGGATTTCAGTCAAATGTTCTCCAGTTCTTAATGAGTGAAAAGTTAAAAAAGAGTGGGAATATTATGAACAAGCGTCCATACAGGCGGGTAGATATAGGACTACCCCCGAGCACCTGCATTTTCATATCTAACGAAGAGAACCAATTAGCATATTGCTTCCCACAATAAAGAAACCACAGCCATTGCCTCAATCGTCTCCGTGGCTGTCGTCATTTTCTAAGTTTATTGAAGGAATCTACTTCTCAATTGGTGAATAGCTGCGTCGTAACTTGATCTTCTATATCCACCGCGTGCACCTTGTTAACATCAATAAATAATTTAAAAAATGTTTGACTAAACTAAAATTCCACTGAAGTACTAATATTTAAATCACTTCCTTTGATGTCTTTCCAAACGTTTACATGCTAGAAACGCCCGTGTTTAAAGCCTTGTGAGTTTGTGAAAATAAATTGTACACGATATATTTTGGATTCATTAACAATGCGTAAAATATTGCCATGAACAGGGAACACTGATTTTTAAGCCAGTCGGCGTTGGCATGATTAAACACTTTCCCTGTGAGTTGATGTACGGCAGAGTCGCAATGGAATGTCAGGTGTGTTCAGAAGCGGATCAAGAAAGCTTTTCGGGGTGGAGGAGGGGGGCCACTTCAGTTAGACCCCCTAAATATTTTTGAAATAATAACTTTTAATTGTTAGTATGGAATAAAGAATGAAGAGTATATTCATAATGGGAATACTGGTATGGATGACTTGAAATATATATATGGTAATTATTTTGAATAAACTGAGTAAAATTATTTAAAATATGTTGGATTGGGACAATCATGACCCCCCCCCCGCCACGATCCGCCACTGGGTGTGTCTCTGAGAAAGCCATGAAGCAATTTTCAATGAAACCATTTTATTATCGATGAGCGACAGTGGCACCGTCACCCTGCGGTCATCCAGGGCAGACAGCGTCGGGGAAGATTGTAAATTCGCGGAGCAGCATATTCCCTCTGCTCTGCGGAGGAAACAGCGGCGTTTCCAAACGCGTCCGCTTGGCGTCCCAAGGCTGTTCCGATGATGAAATCACTCAGATGGTGAGAGTGAGAGGCATTAGAAAATGCTCCAGATGCGGCAATGTTGGATCTTATCATTTTGATTTGCTCACCACACACAGAGAAACATAGACAAGGGACAAAAGGAAAAATAGAGAAGGAACAACCGCCCCAGAGCGGGATTTAGGCAGAGATGAACCGAATGCTCCCCTTTTATTTCAATCTCACTCATACTATAAACGCACTCATATTTCTGAAATATATTATAAAGATGATTCTAGTAATTTTAATGAGAACGGTTACCTTCAGCTCTTTCGTTTTTTAAATTGTTTGATCTGAGTGATGACAACTGCACCAACCGTCGCTAAGACTAACCTTACAAAGAAGCCTGAAAAAACAATGTTTCCTCGCCATATGTGCTATTCTACAAGTAATATGGAAACCAACCCTTCCTGAAAATCAACAAAAATATTGTTCTACATTGTTCAACGCCTTCAAAGAGATTTGAAAATGACACATATGACTGAATATTATAATGAAAAAATGCACAAGTAAGCGATATCTCCGACAAATGTCACGTCATGTAGCAAATAGGAACATGTCTTTATATTATTTTTGTCTCATTCTTATATATTGATAACGCACGAACAGCGTGGGATGGAATAGTGTTTATCAAGAGAAAATATATTGAGAAAAAAGTTATGTTGTGAAAAGTTATCAAAAGAACACGCGCTCCAAGAGCAGTGACTTCTTAACAACTTTTTAAAAATACATTTGCATTTTCATTCACATATAAAAACAGACGCAGTCAAGCACCATAAAGAATACCTATTTAATCTAAATATGTGTCTATCCATCTCCTGATCTATGGCTCTTGTATGTAAAAGTATTATACCATATTACGAATAAGAACATTACATTCATCTTTGACGGGAACGGAGGTTTTAGCACGGGTGACACTCTCTACAAACACTATATTCACATTTACACTGCATATGACAATCTGACTACAATAAAAGAGTATTTCTTCTTTTGTGAAGCTGTTATAACATGCGAGTGGAACTGCCTCCGGAAACGAAAGGGCTGGCAACTGGGAGTCGGGCGCGGGGACTCCGAGGCGAAGCCGTACGGCGGAGGCCGGAGCGGGCGGGGCGGTCGTCGGGGCGGGAGTCGTGGCGGGGTGGGCGGGGCGGCGGGGCTGTAGGAGAGCGTATGTCGGCCGAGTTCAACGGCCGGTCAGGTTTGGCGTGAGGGCCGTCGGGCGAGTGCTGGGCGAGTGGCGCTGGACCGGACCACAGCGTGCGCCGGACGGCGCGGGCGGCGCGTTGGGGGGGGGCGTGGCGACCGATGCGTCACGAGCGAGCCCCGCCTACGCTGGCTGCCCACCGCCCACGCCTGTGCACCGACGCAGCGCATCGCCAGGAATACCGTTTGACAACCAGCGGGAACGCCTCCGCCGCACCGCGCCTTCGCCCAAGACCACCGGTCTCACTTTCGTCGGAGATTGACGGAACGCAGGAGGACACGCCCAGACTACCTACTCCTCTAGTCTCGCTTTGCATTCGCGCCCGAGTCTTCTATTCTTGTCCAATTTCGTCCTATTGGTAATATGGGACACTAATCTAGACACCGAGGGCGCTTCAGAAAGTATCGTAGGCTCGTGACAGATAAAAGTTTCAACACAGGCTAAGCTCATGTTGAGAACATGAGGTACCACGAACGGATCTCACAAGTCTCCTTGACCGCGTTCTCATAATTTTCTACGTTTCAACAACAGGATACAAAGAGAAATTATTGGTATTTTGTGAATAGCAGAAAAATAAAACATTGCCCTTTAGCGTCTCAAACTCTATCGCCAAAAGCAATATTTCTAAGGAAAATTAAAAGCACATCAATAACACATATTCGAAACATTATGCATATTTCTTGTTCAACAAATTTCTCTTAAAATGACACTTTTAGATGTGAAAACAGTCTTTACCCACTCATCAGATTGCACCTTCCGATTTGAAGAGAGCCAGCCCAGCCTAAAAAGGAAACATTTCCTAAGCCTACACGGCACACATAAGCACAGACTTCCAACGAAACGCATAGTGTGTACAATCTTCATGACAAGGGTTCAACCGTAACACTCGTTTAATCAACTATAGAAGCTACATGTATAGTGTCATAAAAAAACTCTGACTTAATGACTCCTCATTTCACGGTCAAATAATTACTTTTGTGAAAGAAACAAAGTTCCAAAGAAAATGGAAAACGTTTGTCTACGCATACATGAACTACGTCACCTTTCGATATGCACACGAGGTAGTGACATCAAGTCATCGCTGGATAAAGCAACATACGTAATCCTGTTTTATATGCGGGCTACTCGCGTTGTTTTCTTGTTTTTATTACAATATAATCCATTTAGGAAAAGTAAAGTTTCGCAATTATTGTTTTCGTGATTATTAAGTTAATTACACATTAATTCAATTTATATAATGTTATTAATTTTCTATCAATTGAACATCTGTTTTAAACGTATAAGTGCATTCATTCAACATATAAAACAGTTGTAATCTGAGCTCTGACACAGCTCAGAAAAAGTTCACAATAAAAAGGCACGCCGGTGAGTGACAAAGACTACCGTCGTACGCAAATATTATCATAAAATACTTTGCACTTACATAAAAAGATGCTGTCAACTACAATACTCCACCAATCGAATACGTAAAAGCACTTTGACACCTAACAATATAGCGTGTAGAGGATGTTGATGCTGCCTCGCGCATCAGCTCGTGCACATAAGCGTTCGTCGGCAACTGATGGCAAGCGACCAGAAGGCAAAATAAGTCCCCAGCAAAAAGAACAGCGCGATGAGTCGAGTGGTGGGGAAGCTACCTCGCCCGAACTGGTAAGCGGGAAGGTCACGTGGCATCAGCCCAGCACATTGTCTCGTTCTTGGTTGGATGCTTGTGTGCGCCTACAGGTGTGTGGAGCGTTCTTCAATTTGCAAGCTCCACGTACTTCTTCACAACAATGTCCACATGCAATTTCATAGAGTATATTTCTCAATAAAATGTTTCCTTTCTTAACGTCTATGCTTAGACATACTAGGTACACGATAATGTTGTGATTATAAAATTTATGAATTGTCAATTGTAGAAATGATTATCTTAAATTGCAAATTATACTAATTAAATTTTGGAATTTTAAATTATTTAAGTTGTTTTACAATGTAACTGAATTTTATTTGTAATTGTAAATTATAATCGTAAATTATGAAATTTATCATAATATATTGTTTTTATTTTACTGATGATATTTTATTGTCAAGAGATATAGTGCATTGTTGTAATTGACATGGCCAATATCATGCTATTATGATACTTTAAGGCCAAAATAATAATAATAATAACTGAAGTGATTTTAATATATATATATATATATATATATATATATATATATATATATATCGAAATTAATAGCTAAATGTATGTACATGCATAACTTCCGAACAACTACACCAAATTGTTTTTTTTTTTGTTGTTTTTTCCATTATTGTCAGGACAAGGTTTGTGTAAAAGAAAATTTTTAAAAAACCAAACAGAAAATTTTCAAAAATCTCATGGTATGAAACGTGAGTGAGTGAATGAGACAGAAGACTGTGAGAAATCTTGAATATATTAACAAATTATTATAAGAGGAAAAGAGAGAGGGGAAAAGTGATAAGAAAGGTGATAAAAAAAGAGAAGAAAGAGAAGAAAAGAGAGAGAGGAAAAGGGAAAGAGAGGAAAAGTGAGAACGGTAAAACAGAGAGAATGGGAAAGAGAGACAGGGGGAAATAGAGGTAGAGGGGGAAAGAAAGAAAAAAGAGAAAGAGGTAAAGATGGTAAAAGTTAGAGAAGAGAAATGAGAAGGGGAAAGGGAGGGAAAGTGAGAAAAGGAAATAGAGAGAGAAGGAAATAGAGAGTGAGGAAAGAGAAAAGGAAAGCGAGAGAGAAAAAAGAAAGTGAAAAAGAGGGAGGGAAGGAGAGAGAGGGAAAGAAGGAGGAGGGGAAAAGAGAGGGGAAAATATAGGAAAAAAGACAGCGGAAAAAGAGAGAAAAAGAGATAGGGATATATATATGTGTGTGTATATATATATATATATATATATATATATATATATATATATATATATATATATATATATATATATATATATACATATATATATATATATATATATATATATATATATATATATATATATATATATATATATGTACATAGAGAGAGAGAGAGAGAGAGAGAGAGAGAGAGAGAGAGAGAGGTGCACACACACACACACACACATACACATATTATTCTTCCATACGTCGTATATAAATATAATGTATGCAGGAAGACTACTTACAAATAATAGTATAAAGGAGCATTTTTATATTGAATAAATGTTCACTCCAATGTAATAGAATTCTGTGGCCAAATGAGCTTCTCATTTGATTTGAATATAGACCTTCTGCTGACGAATAACTAATCCTCCACTCCTCTCATGCTCAGCCAAAGGGAGCTCATTAAAACTATTGCATAGAGTGATGTTACATTTATTGTCCAGAAGCAAAGCAAGAGGTCATCTCAGCATTTGCTCAAAGGAAACAACTGATTCAGTTGGGTCAGGTTAAAATCGAGTTGGATTAGGACAAAACTCTAATCAATCCTGACCTTGAAGTTGAATTACAATACTTGTTACAGAGAAAAGCAAATATTATTCAGTAAAATAATTGTTTTTCTTGGCAAAGGAGTTTACATTTCAAGATTGCTTTGTACATTTTTGAAATAAAATGTACACAAATTGTCATTTTACTACTACTACTATTACTGCAACTACTAATCATCATCATTGAGAATATGATTTAACAATATTAGAGTTAACAATACCTGATACATGTAACAATCAAGGAATAAGGAAAAATTTTGGTCACACTTTCTGCTTCTACATCAGTCCTACTGCAATTTCACACAAGCAGAACACTGAATATGCCAGTTCTTATTTTTGTTTTCTTTGCTTCAGTTCAAAACAGTTCACATGAAGCACAAAATCAAATAGGATGAGTTGTTTTTTTAAGGGAAGTAATATTGTGGTTTTTATGTTCCTTCACCATGCAGAGCTTGTGAAGCAGGAAAGCTTTCAATTTATTTTTAAATGTATGTATTATGTTTACGTCTTTGATATCATGACCCAGTTTGTTGTAAACTATAATGCGCTCTATTACACTACGTTTTTGATAGAGTGTAGTTTCAGAATAAGAAACACCTAGTCCTTTTGGTGAATGTTGCAGTTGTGTACATGAGACTTTAAAATAAAAGTGTCTTTGTTTTCCATGATAATCTTTGTGAAGACCAATATTTCAAATATATCCTTGCACAATAAAGGAAGAATTTTTAGGTTTTTGAACAAGTGTTCGCATGGCTTCAGCTTATGAGGGGTGGCCATTGTTTACAGCATTCTTTTTTGGGTAATATATGTGCAAGAACTTTAAGGTTTCTTTATTTTAGGTTTGAGTGCTTATTTACAAAATATATTGTCCAAAGTGTCTCAATGTTGGAGCTTGACTTGAGGGTATACAGGGTGTAGAAAGATTTGGTGAGCTTCTTGTCAAGATCTGAGATGTGAGCACTTAAAGTTTCCTTGGATTGTCAGGCTGAGGAAGGTAATTTCATGAGATATTTTTTCAAGTTATAATTTTTTAGCAATTGCTGTGAGCATTTTTCTTTAAATCAGGGATTCATGAAATTTAAAGAGATTGTCTTGCTGATGTTTAATATGAGTTTGTCTTGAAACAAATTTATTAGTGTGCAACAGAGGTGGACCTAGTGTTCTTAAATATTTCAAATGCCGAAAAATAGGTGCTTCTCATGAAACAATGTTTCGTGGGTCTGCAGTGCGATAAAAATCATGTGTTTTTTTTTCAGAATTCCTTGTAATGTATAGAAGTGTAGTCGGCAAACTGAAAACTTTAGGCCATTGTCCATATTGTAAAATGATTTTCTTGAATAGACCTTCAAAAATGAAGAAATTTGTCAACGCTGTGAAACGTACAGATTCAAAAAAGTTACCAACTGATTAACTTTTCTGTGATCTGACAGTTCAAGGGTGAACATACTATGTATTAGAGACCCAAAACTGTGCATTTACAATTTTTGAAACAGTGAGAAAGAGAAAATTATGAATGATGTTGAGTAAAATGATTTATTATGTTATATATTGTATGTTTTTCCTTTATAATGTAAGATATAATGTAGCTAATGCATTACCTGTTTGTTTGATGTGAAGGGTTACACTGAGAAAAAAGTGAACCTATTATCTAAACTGAATATTTTCTGTTATATTCAATGATATAATAATTTCACTTTTCTGTCTACATGTTAGACTTTTTTTTCTAAATTTAGCAAGTGTTTTTATGTACTTTTTCATTATCAGGGCCTGGCAATAAAAGATTTCTGCTGAAAATTTGCAGTTTCTTCGCACAGCATTATGTAAATTTCTCTCTACTGTGTAAGAGGTAGCAAGAAATTAAAAATGTTTTTATGATAGTTATTATATTTACTCTCATAAAAGAACAGTGTATATAAATTATTTTCTTATTTTTCACACTTTTTTCTAACAGATAAAATAATGTTAAGTTGACTGAGGGAACATGTTTCTGGCTATAGAGGGGTGTGGGTGGTGGGTCGGTGCCAAGAAAGCTTTCAAAAATCTTAATTTAATGTTAGAGATATTGTGTAATTACTCATATGTCATTTGGTTTAAGGGAACTTTATTTTCTTATGCGGGAAGACCCTTGCCCCCTTAATAAAAGATCCGAAATCTCGCCTATGGTGTGCAAGGTTTTGGGAGTCTCTTTTTCTAATGATTGTGTTTTTTGCTTTGGTGATTATGTTTGTGTCATCTGCAAACAAAATTATTTTGTTATTTCCTAAAGTCAAAGGTATATCATTTACATATATCAGGAATAGTATTAGTACTAACATGAATCCTTGTGTCACTCCACAATTTATTATCTGAGAGCAGACGTTGTATGATGAGATTTTGTTTTCTTTAACATAGGTACTGGAGGGTAATTACTTGGGTTCGGTTTGATATATAAGATTTGACCAATTGGTCAGCAATGCCTCAGATCCCTAGCATTTCTAGTTTGAATAAATTATAAAATGATGGTCAATATTGTTAAAAGCTTTTGACAAATCTAAGAAAAGGTCAATGGCAATTTCTTCTGATTTAGTGCAACAAGTATGTCATTTAAAAAGGAGAAGTTGATGTGTGTGTGGATCTGTTACTTATGAAAACATGTTGTGCATTAGTGAGGAATAATTTTTACATTGAGAAACGGTTTGAGTCTATTGTTGGAAAGCCTTTCCAGAATTTTTGAAAATCCTGATAGCAGGAATACAGGTATTAGTTCATTGGATCATGACTATTGTCATTTTGAAATAATGGTTTAATTTCTGCTCTTTTGAATACATCTGGGAAGGCACTTGTTCTTTGGGAGTAATTGTTAACATGAGAGAACAGTTGCAATATATATGAAGAACTTTGTTTCATAAGATAATCTGGCAACTTGACCAGACCTGCTGAGAATTTGTCCTCCATTTGTCTCATGATTGTAAACATTTCAGAGGGTATGGTTTCATATAAAAATATGGATTTAACAATTTGTATTACTTTACTGTTGGAGTGTACTCATTGGTGTGTCTTATGTTTAGAGTGTTGGGAGATTAACTTTTCGTAGATTTTTGAAAAGTGTTCATTGAGTGAGTCAGGTGGGTCTTGTAAAGGTTTATTTTTGTAGTTAAGTTCTTTAGTTTTCCTTTTATTATGAGTTGGTGCTTGTCTTTTCAATAATGTCCCGCATAGCTTTTGTTTTGTTACGTGCATTTGTACTTTTCATTGAAAATAATTTTTGCTTGCTTGATTACTTTTTGAGGACTGAATTATATGTTATGTAGTATAACGAAGTCAGAGCTACATTTGTTTCATGCTAGTATTTTGTAGTACATGTTGCATTTCCTTTCTCATGACACTGATGTCTTTGGTTATCCATGCTTTGGTTTTCTTATTTTGAATCTTTTGGGTTTTTGTGGAAAAGTGGCATTGAAAAGTCTTAAGTATGGATGAGTTAAACATATCATTTGCATCGGCTGCTTCATATACTGCATCCCAATTATCTAATCAGAACAGGTTGTGGAATTTCATTGTTTCTTTGGGAATAGTTATAGGGTTCTTGGTAAGCTGTTTGTTTTGAAATTTTTGATTCTGTTCCAATTGTTAAATCTGGGCAGTGTCTTCACTAAAGCTTGTGGTAAATATAAGAACAGAGAAACTATGATTATTTGCATCTATTATTATTTGATCAACATTGGTGCTACTGTTTTTCGATACTCTAGTAGGTGTATTTACAGTTGTTTGTAAATTGTATAATTTTAGTTGGTCTTTGAATAGATTTTCATTACTTGATTATGTGAGGCAATTTATGTTGAAGTCATTGCAAAGAATAATTTTATACTGTCTACAGCTTCTAAGTTTTGTCAGAGTTACTTTTTTTTATCATCATTAACACTCTTAGTATAGGAACGGTGCTCATGACCTGCTAGTGGGTATTAAAGCAGTATTCCTTCATGTGGTGAAGTGTGAAGTGCTGGTGCCATCTTCTTGTCAGCCTGCTTCTATCCCTCTTGCCATTTGGTCTATAGTTTAATGCCATCCTTGGTAAGCGTCGTTTGTCCATTCGTCATTTGTCCTAAAGGCATTTTTTAGATCTTCATTCCAAATATTAAATCTTTTTTGTGTTTTATAATTTCTCTTTTTTCCAAGTGTTTTGGTTGTCATCTTTTCTAATAGCTAATGTTTTAGCTCATTCTACTTTAATATCTGTGGTCATTGGTGATTTTACCATAAAATTTTATCCATGTTTGATAAAAGTTTTTGATGTTATTAACCTCTAGCAGGTTTATTTTTCAAACTGCTTCATTTGTATCTTTTTCCTATATGTTTTGCCCATTTTGTTTTAAGTGCTATTTTACCTCATAACAAGAAGTGGTCAGAACCTATATCCATTCCTCTCATCACTCTTACATTGTGGAATAATTTTCCTATCTTTTCATTTGTTATTAAATAATCTATTATTTCCAAGGGCTTTCCAGGTAAATTTGTGAATTTATTAATGTCTGAAGAAAGTGTTTTCTTCTCTTAGTGAGTTAAAGTTCACAAAATCTCCAAAATTTGCATGAAGAACTTCTGTACTTAATGAGATATGTTCTTTCAGCTTTGGCTAAGTAAATGGGGTTGGCTGATTTTTTCATCTGTCTGTGTTCCTTCCCTGCTATCATCATTATACATTTCATACGTAACATAGAGTTTATTTTAATTCAAGAGGCTTAACTGACATGTTGGTGTGGCAGATAAGCTTATGGATAGGCTTTTGTCTCCTTCTGAAACTTTCTGTTATTGTAGTTAGTCTCATAGTAATAGAGGGTTAAATTTTCTTGAAAGATTATTTTTATGGTATCTGAGAAACTTTCCCATAAGATATCACTTTAAAAAAATCAAATTTCAAAATAAACATTGATTAAATATTACAAATTTTAATAAAATTATTTAAAGAATAAACAATGACTGAATGTGGTTGAAAAGCAATTCTCAAGCCTGGAAAGAAGATTTAGGATTCAAAGAAATGAAACATAGTAAATGAAAATGAAATGAAAGAAGGATGAAAAATGAAAAATTGATAAATGACGTAGCCGAATGAGAGGAAAAACTGCTTGGAAGACTTCAGTCAATTGATAACCAAAAATGAAGACCATACATAAAATCTACTTCAAGCTTATTAAGAAGTTAAGTAATGACATGAAATTATTTGACAGGTATTGGAATATTTTCAAGTTATTTTGATGATGTCACTATGAATATTTAATTTTTTTTTATCATAATGTTATATTAAGCTGTGAAATAAAATTGTAGATTTTAACTAATCAGTGGCACCCAGTACTTTGCTCTAATGAGTAGTACAGGTATAGTACACAAGTTTGCATTTTTACAGAACATGGATTAGGAAATTGCGAAATTATAACACATAAGCTTGAGAATTACACATTAGCATCATACTTCTGCAGAGTAACACATAAAGGTGGAGGAATAGTAGTATATACACAAAAGAACATAGTATATGATGAAATTAAATGGGTCAAAAACTACAGCGTGGAAAGGACTTGTAAAGTAGCAGGAATAAACATATGCATAGAAAGAGAAGTTATTAAAATTTTAGGAATATATAGATCACCAAATGCAGATGCTAATAAATTCATAATAATATTGGATGAGATTTTAAAAAGAATGAGCAGAAGTAATAGTAAAATTGTTATTTTAGGAGATCTAAATATTGACATAATGAATAATGAACTAAAAGATTTGCTTCAGGGATATAATATATATGATATAAATTTAGGACCAACAAGAATCACAGCACACTCCATGACTGCCATTGACCATATCATAACAAATGTTAATAAAAATCAATATTCAACATATAATCTAGATTTTCATATCTCAGATCACAATGGACAAATCATAGACATAAACAACTGTACACATTACCAAGAAAAAATAAAATTTACATATATCCGAAATACAAAAGAAAAAAATATATTACGACTTAAAGAAGTATTGAAAAGAGAAAACTGGACAGAAATATACATGGAACAAAATACAAACAACAAATGGAATTTATTTATTAACATTTTAAATGAACATTTAGATTCCATGTGCCCAATTATTAAAAGGCCAACAAACACACAAAAAAATAGAAAAGTAAAATTACCATATACAGTCACTCAACTTAAAGAGAAAATGATAGAAATGCACATGTTTTATAAAAAAACTAACCTAGAGTCACATAAGGAGCTGTATAAAAAATACAAGAAATTATTCAGAAAGGAACTGAAAAACCTAAAGGCAGACAGGATAATAGGTGAAATAAACAATGCAACAAATAAAACTAAAACTATGTGGAATATAATAAATGATAAAAAGACACATACTAGTAAACATAGGAATATACAACTACAACATGATGGTGAACTGATTAATAATGCTAAGGACATATGCGAAGCCTTCAATGAGTTTTACTTAAATATAGGAAGTGTAACAGACAATCCATGCAGAGAGAATATAAACTACTACATAAACAAAACCATTTATCTGAGCAATATAGATGTCAGAGAGATAGAGAAACAAATTGACACCCTAAGCAATAGTAGATCTGCAGGATGGGATGAGATACCAGCAATCATTTTAAAAAGATGCAAATCCTCACTTATAGATGTGTTAGAACACTTAATAAATAGTTCACTAAATGATTGCATTTTTCCAGATATATTAAAAATTAGTATTGTGAGACCCATATATAAGAAAGATAATATCTCAGAAATTCAAAACTATGGACCCATAACACTCACATCATGCTTTGCCAAACTTTTTGAAAAAATTATTGCAAAAAAAATAAATAAGTTTTTAGAGAAAAACAATATAATAACCAACACACAACATGGATTTAGGAAAAATAAGTCTACTATCACAGCTGCTGCAGATTTCATACATGAAATAATTAATAACCTTGAAAATAACTTGAATACAGTAGGAATTTTCATAGACCTATCTAAAGCATTTGACAGCGTAAACCACAAGTTATTACTCACTAAACTGGAACATTTAGGTATAAGGGGTAATATGCATGAATTACTGAGATCATATCTAACAGACAGGAGACAATGTGTACAAATATTATGGGAAACTGACAACTACATAGATAAAACACAATCAAAATTTAAAACAGTAACTTCTGGTGTTCCGCAAGGATCAGTATTGGGACCACTGTTATTTCTGCTATATGTAAATGACTTCCCTACAACACAACAATATAAAGTAATATCATATGCAGATGATACAACTATAATTAGTGGTAATAAAGACCTATCAACAATAGAGAATAATATACAAATACTTAAGCAACAATAATCTAAACTTAAATGCAAATAAAACTCATATGATACACTTTAGTCATTATAATAAAGAAAATGTAGATAATATCAGTATAAAAATAAAAGATAAGAATATAGACCAAATTGCATGTCACAAGTTCCTTGGAATTCATATTGATCAGAACTTAACATACAGTAAACATATAGAAGCAGTTTGTAATAAACTAAGTTCTAACATTTTTCTATTGAGAAATCTTAAAAGATATATGACAATTGATATGCTTATGACTATATATTATGGAATAATTCACTCGCACAAACAATATGGTATCGAAATATGGGGAGCAACATACAATAGGAATATTGATAGACTTATGATACTTCAGAAAAGAGCGATCAGATGCATCTTTAATCTAAAACCTAAACAAACATGCAAAAATATTTACAAAGAATATAAAATAACGACAGTAGTAGCTTTGTATGTATACAGAGTAATATTCCTAATGAGAAACAATACCAATGTACACTTTGCACAAAATAATGAAATACATAATCATAACACTCAGGGACAAATGAACTACCACAGGATGTACATAAGAAAAACATCAACAAACAAAGATCCCTACATAAAAGGAATACTATTGTATAATAAACTTCCAAATAATATTAAAACAAATGAAAGCAACTTCAAAAAACTGTTAAAAGCCCACCTAATTGAGATTTGCCCTTATAGATTAAATGAATTAGAATAGGCATAAATGTATAAGTTTTCTATGTGAAATTATTGATTAAATATGTTTTGAAGTTATATTCTTTAAATAAGTTTCATATGTGAAATTATTGTTTATTGAAATGAAGTATTGTAAAAGTGTATTCCTCATTATATATAATGAAGGAACAAGGAATGAAATTATTAATGTACATTAACTATAATTATTACTGATATAAAATGTTATTATATAACGATATGGTTAATGCTAATAACATTTGAATTTAACACTTTATGTAAAATATTGTAATGTAAACAATAATGTAAAATTTTGACTATGGTTTAAATTGTATGTTACAATCAAATGACCATAAATAAACATTATTATTATTATTATTATTATTATTATTATTATTATTATTATTATTATTATTATTATTATTATTATTATTGTTATTATTGTTGTTATTATTATTATTGTTATTATTATTATTGTTATTATTATTATTATTATTATTATTATTATTATAATAGTGTCAAGCCAACTTGATATTTTCTTATTAAGTATTTTTGATTTATGCTGAATATAAAATGTTTTTAATCGTTGACTTATTGTTCATATTTATAACATTAACAACTGAAATATTGAATGAATTTCATTAGTATAGAAAATTAGTAAAAGCTATGTTTTTGAATATGAATCATTGGCTTCTGGGGGGGGGGGATAGATGGTGCTGAAACCCCCGCCCCCGGGTGCGCTGCTGTAACTGATCATTGCATTCTCTCTTATATCTTTCAGTTTCTTCAGTTACAATAATGGTATAAACATTTTAGTAAATGTTTATGCCATTATTTGAACATATATTAATTGGCGTGAGACATTACCAATAACCTCACAGAAGGTACAGGTTTTCACCTTCTGGTTTGTTTTTCCTGAAGTCATATGTGGCTAAGAGTACAGTAAATACTATTTTGGGTTTATACTCTAAGAGAACATGTCCACAGGAACATATAAAAACAGTTTTAATTCATTGTTAACAGTGTAAAATTTCTAAAACAGTTCTAAAAATGTTTGTAACTTAAAAAATGTTTAGGCCTTTACAGGCAAACTTTCCTGTCACCCTAGAGAGCATAAACTTTGTATAATCTCTATTAGGATCAAAAGGCCAGAAAATATCCCTTTGGAGTGATGTTTTGAAGAAAAAAGATTTTTTGAGATACCTCTTGTGCAACCACTATGATAAAATGAACCAGAAAAACTACATTCTACACACTATTAGTTACAATGAGTATCTCTACAAATATGTAAGTTTCACTAATGTTTCCTTATATTTTCTAATTTTTTCAAGAAAGCAGCAGATTGGACTTCTTTCAATACTATCTGTCTTACTTAACAATTTAAAGGATCATGTATCTTTCTGAGATTTCCCTCTTAATGGTTGCTCTGTTTACTGTTACCTTGAAAGGATGAAATCAGTTGAAACATGATTATTAGTTCAAACTAGTTTTATCTAAGCTATTTTGTGAAGAGTCATATGAATTATTATTAACTTTTCCAGAATTTTTAAGTTACAAATAAAATTGTTTGACAATGTATGTTTAAATGGTGCCTTGTGTTCATGAGAATTTATGATGATTAGTGATTTGTAATGCAGTTACTTCTAACTCTGAACTATCTTCTGCAACAAATTTCAAAACATGTTGCTCAGACCCCCATATAATTTCTTTTATATTCATTATGTGTTGAGAAATATCAAAAAATATTCGAAGTTCAAAAGAGCTGATATTATATAGCAACAGATGAGATAAGAATAAGCCAAGGCAGTTGCAGAAAATTTGCTACATCTAAGCAGAGAATCCAAGATTGTTGACTCAAGATGTGTTTCTCCCTCTCATCACATTTTGACTATTTTGTTATTAACCATCAACATCCAATACAATTTTGTGTGCATAGCTCTCGCTCTTTGTCCCAGTTGCATGCCCAGAACCAATATTGGAGCTCTCTGGTAGCATGTTTTTACAACTTCTAGTATACATCATTTGAAGAAATAAAATTCACAAATTAATGCAAATGGAGCAAATTTGAGTTGACCAGAAATGTATGTAGACAAATGATAACAGTAGGTTAAATAGTAAGAAATCAAATAGTTAAACTAAATGAAAAAGATTAAAGAGATTATCTTAACTTGTTGAATCAGTAAAAAGAAAGGAGAAAAAATCATAGAAATTGTTATTTTTGCATCCCTGCATTCTAAAAAGTTATGTATTCAAAACTTTCATCAGCTTTACAATCTATTCATAATCCCAGAGATTCTTATTTCTTTTACACCAGAAATTTTATGCAATGAACTTTCATTGAAGTGGCACTCCTATAATTTGAATAATTTAAGGAAGAGGAATTCTTTTTACTTACTTTGAATGAATCTAAATTATATTTATAAGCATATGGAAAGTTTGAGTGTAACACAATAACCCATTTGGAAAAACTTTTGAGAAATAATCAAGTGAACATTTTTGCCTTAAAAGAGTTATCTAAAAGGATAACAACAACCAGAGGTCTACAATGAACCATAAATTGAACTTTCTGAGTATTGCACTGCAGGGATAACACATGGCAGGAACCAAAAACTACAGTACTTCTCTCCTAAACTACAATTTTGAGAATTATCATCGTTTATTTTCAAGGCCTTCATATAAAACAAATGTCACAATAACTCTAGTAAATTTTTAATGTTTCACATGTTTCCAGTGTTTGTACCCGGAAAACTATTACATGTATATAGTATTTCAATACAGAATGAACTCTTGCAAAGAATAAAAATACATTATCATTTGAAGAGATTCTTGTAGGATTTTACGTTTGCTAATGCATAAATGTTCCATAATGCATAAATGTTCCATATTTGGTTTGTGAAATGTAAAAAGATACTTTTGTTATTTCTGTGTTTAAAATAATGTCCTCTATTAAAACTTTACAACTATGGATTATTCTCTCTGCCCTCATTGGCTTAGTTAATTGTAACAGCATGAGTAAATATTAAATATATTTTCAAACAAGACAACACAGAAAATAAAGGAAAATTTTGCAATGAATTTACTGAAAGACAATAATTTACAACATGAACATAATATCACTAAACAGACAACCAATGGCATGCTAGTTCTTCCTTATACAATAATAACAACCCCATAAAACCAAATAATTTGTCATTTAAATTTCAAATTCAATAGTGTCTCATTGCCAGATCTTTCAAAAGTTAATATCATCGAACATTGCCTATCATTTCAGTGGGGTAACAATAGAAAATTAACAAACATAAATTAAAAAACATGACTAAATTATTTTTTAATTAAATTTTTTCATTTTTCTAATAAGATATGTCAGTACTTTCCTTAATCCCCCTCTTAAAAACAGTTGATCAACATGCAACTAGTCCAGGCTTCACGGAATGACTGAAAAGATATTTATGTTTTCAATTTTTATTTATCATTTCTTCAATTGAAAACATTAGTAAACAATAATATACAGTGAATAAATAGTACCAGAAATGTACTATTCATAATAGAACCATAATGTAGTAGAGTCAAATTAAAAAAAATAGAAATTTATGATTGGATATTTTTTTATTATATATATATATATTATATATATATATATATATATATATATATATATATATATATATATATATATATATATATATATATATATTATATATATATAATTATTTATTATTAAATCATTTATTTTATAATACAGAGATCTTACCTACTACAAACTTTATTAAACATTTCTCATTAACATATATTAATCAGAGAATGACATGTATCAAATTGAATATATATTGTTCATGGACTGGCATACTGCCGTACAAACTAGTGGTGCTAGAACAGCATGTAGGGGAAATGGAGTTATAGGGGTCAATGGGTAGTGGGAGAAAATGGTAAGTTATTGATAGATATTGTAAACATACCATATTGAAAGGCAAAATCATATACTTCATGCCATTAGTCATGATAACTATAGCCAGTTGATTGCTGCAGCCAAAGAAAGCATACATTGACGATTATCGTGTTTGTACCAGGAAAGTGAGTGGTTGATGTTAGAAAGTGCTTTCAGAAAATAAAGTGAACTCACATGAACTTGGAGATTTCTGGAGGAATTCAAATTTGTTGGAAGAGAATTATTTCATGAAATCGTTTGATACCAAACGCAAATAATTTGAAACAATCTATAAAAGTTTATGAGTAGTTATGATAAAAATGTGCTTGTGGGGTAATGGTGCTCAATGTTTCTCATAACTGCAGTGTGACTGCCATTGTCCCAAACAAAATAATTTATTGATCTGAATGAGTTTAAATGGTCCTCTGGTGCTATTTAAACACGTATCAAGAATGGTAGGATGGATGGAGAATTCATCGAATGGCTCGAACACTTTAAAAGTCTTACTTGACCAACAGCCCAGGACCCCGTGCAGCTGATCTTGGACAACTTTGGGAGTCATATTACTTTAGATGCTTACAATTATTGTTAACAAAATAAATACTGTTTGAAGTCCTAATGTGTACGTTTTGCTTCATTTTTTTTTGTGAATCCCATTACCCGCATGTTATTAACAAAGAATTTGAGTAAACACCACATTACCTGGCTCAGTGGACAAAACTACAAGGAAAATTGAACGTTTTCTACTTTCAAAAATTCAGAAATTTTACTAATAATTGAAGTTTGAGTAAAACATCTAAGGAAAATTTGACAGGTTTTAAAAAAACCTTCTTTATGGATTTTTTTAAAGTCATACTATTTCATTCAAAATTACGTTATAACTACCCGTACTTTCAAAAAAATTTACCTGACATTATTTTAAGATCTAATTTTGAACAACAGATTTCATTCAGAAAAAATCTAAATTTTCAAAATTGTAGTTGTACAAAAATGCCATAAATATTTGAAAGGTTTGCAATTTTCGAAAATTCAGAAAATTCAACAATAATTTGAACTGCATCATTTTTATAAGCATACTTTGCTCTATTTGAGGTAAAAATTGGAGTAATTTTTGAGAAATTTGGAAATGATGGAGCTTAATTTAAAGGACTTCCAAAACTAAAAATATCTATTTTAAATTAAAGGGTCATCAATCAGATCAATTGAAAAATATCATTGTTGTATCATCAAAACCTTGACTACTGTTTAGCTGTTGGAGTTGTTCACAGATAGTTTGATGATTTGCCATTAACCAATTTTTCGGTACGAAGGATCCACAAAACTGACTACAGAATGTATTAAAGGAAGTAATTTATTTTTATATTTATTTATTTCTCAGTGTTGGAAATAGTAAGTTCGCTATAGATTCGTGGAAATATTGATATCTAGAAGTTCAAAGAAGAATAGATATCTTTTGGCCTTATTTGACCATGAAATCATTTTGAAATCATTTCATCTACAATACTGTTATTTGAAAAATTGTTATTGTTATTGTTATTATTATTGTTATCATTGTTATTATTATTATTATTATTATTATTATTATTATTATTATTATTATTATTATTATTATTATTATTATTATTATTATTATTATTGTTGTTGTTGTTGTTGTTAAATTTAAAAAATATAATACAAATCCGGTTATCGTATTTTTGTACTACAATCAGAAGTCGTGCGTCACGCATATATCATATCACATGTACGATATTGTAGGTATTCCATTTTTACCGTACATCTGCCAATACTACCCGCCTTTATCTACATAAAAAAGGAAAACACAACAAAATTAAAGAGTTTGTAATACTAAAATGCAATCAGTATGCAATGCAATTACGATAAATGAAGAGGACGTGATCGAGATTCCCCATTACGGAATAAGATACCAGCCCCTTGCATCCCCGGTTAGGCTACCCGCAATGTAAGTTGCCAAGTTGACCAAATGTTTGAAATCCAACATTCAAACTACAAAATTATTACTTTTGTTTTCAGGCGCTTCAACTGCTATGGTCTCGTTAGTGCACTGCATCCCGGGAGGTGGCGGTGATCCTTCTCCGGTGAAACAAGAGATCCGGCGCTGACCTACTTATCGGCTTGTGGGTATTTCCCCTCTCTAGATATCTCCGACTATGGGGCATCGTATCTGCCGGGAAAAACTCAAAGCTTCCGAGATATCGACCCTTTGGAATGATGAGGTTCCAACTAACATTTCAGTAATTTCGAGTAAATCGATATCAGTTTCTCTCTCCACCTATTCAGACATCTCGCCGACTACAGTAGCGATTTTTACAGAAGCTATTTGTCCACAGATTGTAGCACGAATATGTTTTACTTGTAGCAGAAGTCAGATAGAACATTATCACACTAATAATTCATTTTCTTCAATTTTGTCAGCTGGAACCTTGCCATTCGAAAGATTTGATATCTGGTAGTATAGTACGAGTACATGGAAGTGTTGGTGTGGGTGCGTGTGTAAGCGGAGAGGAAGTCAAGGATGTGGAAGGA
This sequence comes from Teleogryllus occipitalis, assembly GCA_011170035.1. NCBI lineage: Eukaryota > Metazoa > Arthropoda > Insecta > Orthoptera > Gryllidae > Teleogryllus > Teleogryllus occipitalis. The sequence goes on from BLKR01000448.1 coordinate 481,939, forward strand.
AAGAGCACACGCGATCCATGACCGGTTTATTAAGGTACTACTTCAGCATTCGCCTGGTATGGAGAAACCACGGAAAACTACAGATCAGAGCAGCCGGCCGCAAGAATTCTCCTCCAGACGCGGATGAATTCGATCTAGCTATCGGGACTCAAACCCTAGAACTTCCTGGTCAGAGACGCTGCAACGACAACAGTTGTTGCCCTGAGCCACCTCAACCAGCACTTGTGGGTTCCCGAGAAGTATTTTGGCATAAAAATGCGTTGAAATTCTCCAACAGCTCACAATTTATCCTGCGCTTTTGACACAAGTATTTTTCAAAAATAATTGTTACTTCCACTTCATAAAGGTGTGGAACTACAATAGCATCAACAAAAAAGAAAACGTGATATTTCACTAGCACATACTTTCTTTTACGTATAATTGGTAAAGTTACCTACTATTTTAATGTTTCAACTTCTCTCCTACTAACAAACACTGCAGCCATCTCTTGAAAAACTCCCAACCAAACGAAGCCCAAAACATTCGAAAAAAATACTAGGTATCATTATGTTTTCGCAAATACAAAGTCTTCAGTGAAAATGGATTTCTTTTATTGAATTCAGTGTCTTATGCTCTATCACTACAAGTAGTTCAAAAAATCCAACATTATATTTCCTTCGACAAGGATTTCATCTCAACGACTAGGCTTTGCGCCTTGACAACTTGCCTATATCTATTTTAATGTTTATAGTTTCTATTTCAACACGTCAACAACTGGTTCTTAACAACGTGGTGGAGTCCAACAAAAACCCCTCGATTTAATCCAGAATGCTCGAAAAATGCTAATTTTTAAAAAATGTGAACAGAAATAACTCAGAAATCTAATACCGACAAACAGATTTCATTACGAAAGAATTTTCGACACTTATTAGAAATGTAGTTTCAATTTAGCCGCTGCCAGGAAGAGCTCCAGTAGTCTTCCACTGACTACGAGTAATCTTTCTTTACTCTTCCTTTTCCTATCATCTCCTCTCTCTTACAAACACATGCTTTATTGCACTACGCTACCACACATGTCCGGAGATCAGTCGGGAGTCCAGCGCTTGTCTCGGTTGTGGCAGTGCTCCGCAGGGGGAAACTGCTGGAGAGAGAAATCACCCCCAATATATGGTGCCTTAGCACTGTTTCACCATCCTAACAATTGTTTCTCGCGACAAACCCCTGTGATTAAATTGTTAGTACCAGCGTGTGAGTCATTCCATTTAGTTTACATTTACTCTTCGTACCAACTATATTACGTATGTACGGCTTATATAGAGAAAGTTATGTAATTCTGCGGTAAATCGACTTCGAGATTTCATCGGAAATACACGTTTTGGGGTTCCCTGATACTGAAAAAGTGTTTTTACTTTCTCGCCTTACGAAGTTCTTCATAAGAAAAGAAAGTTATGTAATCGTGCGCCGGAAAACGGCGAATTTTCGCCGGAAACACTCTTATTGCCGGGCTCTGGTGACGAAAAGTGGAGAAATCTTGTTGCTAAATTTAGAAAAAAATTCTTTAACACGTGGTGTATCCGGAATCCATGTTTTGTTGGTTCTTGACACCGAAAAATCGATTGACGGCTAAACGTCTCTCCGTCCGTCTGTCCGGCCGATTTTCTTAAAAATTGATATTCCCCAATCGATCTAAATGAACTCGTGGCTCTGGGAATTTCGAACGGAACATTTTTATTTTTGGAGGTACTTCAAATGAAGCCTCAAAAACATTTTCAGCTTTTTCTAAAAAATGGCTACAATTTTTTTTATGAAACTTTGTCCTCGGATAGCGTAAAGAACGCGTAAAGAAAATAGTAGTGGTCTCATACTCGTTCAGATTATAGATTTTTTGAAAATTAAAAAAGTGCTGTTTTTTGGGGGGGGGCGTTTTCCTACAACTATAACATTGAAGAAGAAGAAGATTTTTTTCTTAATAAAATCTGTTCCTTAAAGACGGATCTTCAAATAAGTTCAAGATCAATTATACTAAAATATGAGTAGTTTCCGTGTAATTTTCGTGTGATTTCCGGCGAAATATATGCAATTTTTTTCTCAAAAACCGCTCCAAATTTTTTCTTTAAACTTTCTCCTGATATGTAATAAGGGACGGTAAAAAAAACTATGGTGCTAGTCCCATTTTCGGCTATTTTTCCGTTTTTTGGAAATTCCCTTTTGGGAAAGGTTAACATTTGAAAACTACGAAATTGGAGATAGCGGTTTTTGCTTCAAAGTCTGTTGTAAAATATCTACTCTTTAAAAAAGGTCATGTACAATTTTTTGAAAAAAAATCTGATTCGTGTCTAAAATTTAAACAATTTCTAAAAGAATTATATTCTCAAAGCCAGCAGGAAATTTTTTCATTAAAGTTTTTCCTCGTATGTAGCAACGTATAGTAAATAAACTAGTGGTGCTATTGAATGACACAAACTTTCACTTATTAGTTTTCTAATCTCTTTATTCTCGACTGGCTTTTGGGTTACGCTTGATTCCTTTCTCAGTTGCCATCTTTGGTCGCCCAAAGGACATTTATTCACATTTTCTCAATTTTTTGGCTGGCAAATGCTAGAACTGAAACCATTATACCCTTATTACTATTATAGAATTGCAAACCCCATGGCCCGTTGATATGGCTGAGGTAGTTAATTGTCGTGTATGGACACATCTCTTCGGAGGGAAGGTTCGCTGGTTCGAGCCATGGTCAGGGATTGTCATTTGCCACAATTCTCTGTTGCCGCAGAAAATAATTGAGAATTCCAGAAACTTTATTAACAACAATTTGAAGCAATTCTCATCGCAAATACAATTAAACAAGATAAACTAGTAGTGCTAAACAGCCCATACTTTCTCACAACATTGCTAACTTTTCCGTTATATTATATTGCTACATGAACAAGCAAAAGTGTTTTCAACCAGCAAAAATTATTTACCGCGCCGAGTTAGCCTTCTCAGTTGCCATCTTTTTCGTTCCAAAGGAAACTTTTTTCACATTTTGTCACTTTTTACGCTGCCTAATGCTAGAACTAAAACACTAGATTATAATGACTATTACTGAAAAGACAGTCCTCGTGGCCGAGGTAATTAAATGACGGGTACGCTAGTTCGAGCCTCGCTCAGGGAAAATTATTTGTCACAATTCTGTGATGTGAAGAAAACAATTGAGAATTTCAGAAACTTTATTGAATATATTTTGAAGCATTTCCACGCTCATGTACAATCAATTAAGATACTAAATAAAATAGAAGTGTCTGTATGTTTTTCGGATTTTGAACTTTTAAACAAGTTTTCAACTCTTTTATTCAATTTGTAAAACGTTTGTCAGAACAAATTAATTGCTGTCTTTCTGTGCATCTGTATGAACCGATTCAAGTAAACTAATCAATCTATCAACACAAAATTTAAATACAATATATACACTACCCATGGGGCCGATTTATATGTCCTTAACGGCTGACCGGGAGAGGTGGCATCAGGGCATTGTAGTGCAACTGACCGGTAGGTGCTAGGTTCGAGTCATGACGATGACAGTATTTTCGACACTAGCTAGATAGCTAGGTCGAGTCCTGTTGCTGTGTGGAAAAGAATTCTACCGGTCGGCGTTTTGGTCGGTAGCTTTCCGTGGTTTCTCTGATCAACACCAGGGGAATGCCGGGGTAGTGCCCTACCAAACGGACCGCGTACGATCTTTTTTTCCCATTCCTTGTTCTATCCACCCTTTACTTACACATACTTATATGCACCACAATACCACACGTACCGGGAGACCGGTCGGGAGCTTACAGCTTGTCCCGGCTAGGAGCATACCCCTCTGGTGGAAGGCACCTCGTTGGGAAAATTCCGCTAGACGACAGTAAGTTGGCACCTGATTTAGCCATCCAGGGCGGGAAGATCATAGCTACCTCCAGAGCAAAAGCATGTACTACACATTCGGGACTAATTACCTTAGGAGTTGGCGCGCCTGGAATCACTATCAATCAAACAACCTAACAGCTGTCAGTCCGTCTGTGGTCAACTCTAGCTCCTAAACCGTTCAACCGATTTTCTCCAAAATTGATATTTCCTAATCGAGCTGTACGACTGGAGGCTTCGGGAGTGAGTTTCTAACGGAAATTTTGATTGTTAATGTTTTTTTACATGTATCAGGCATTTACATTTTTATGCCTCTGCCCAAGGTCGATCCATACGGCTCTTGTGTGGAGTAGTGGTATGAGTGCCGACAATTTAACTCTGAGGAACTGAGATTGGGACTCAGAGCAGAAAAAAATTGCTGGTTGAAATAACTTTTGTTGGTTTATATAGTAGTATGATATTGCGGAGCATTTACAATCAATGCGAGAATGTATATGCTTTGGCAGCAATACTGTTTTTTTCAAAACGTCCGTCCGCCTGTCCGTCCGTCTGTTCATCCGTCTGTCCGTACCTCTGTTCGTTCGTCCGTCGGCCTGTCAGTCCGTCTGTGAACATCACTAGCGCCTAAAGTATACGTAGGTTTTTTCCAAAATGGATATTCTCGGTCGATCTGGCTCGAGTCGGGGAGCTGCGATTTTGAAAAACTTTCTTCAAAATTTCGGGGTACTTTACATGAAGCCCCCCGCACATTTTCAAAATTTTCTCAAAAACGGTTCCAAATTTGTTCTTTAAATTTCTTGTAAGAATGCAGTAAAATACACTTATAAAGGTGGCATAGGTCCGATTTTCACGGTTAACTCTGAGGTTTCGAAAATTGCAAAAGTTTGAATTTTTTCGGCGTCTTCCTACGACTTCATAATTGAAAATAGAGATTTTTCCTTCAAATGAAAGTTATTGTCCATAATTAGTTCTTTCATTAAGGTCAAGTACATATTTTTAAAATTTTAGTAGCTTTCGCACAATATGGCGTGCCATATTTGCAATTTTAAAAAATGACAAAAACAAGAATTTCTCAAAAACTGCTCCAAATTTTTTCTATACATTTTTGGTACGGGCAGTGCTAAATGCACTCTATAGGATGATATAAATGCCATATTATTCTATTATTTTATTTTTTCAAAACTTACAGTTAGTAACGTTGTACATTATTGTATTTATGAGTACATGTGCCTTAAATAATGTCATATAAAGTTTCTCGAAAAGTCAACAGTTTTCGATTAAAATGAGTTCTAAATTCCGCATTTTCAGAAACACTCAAAAGCCTTTTTCTCAAAAATGGCTCCAAAAGTTTTTTTCAAACTTTTCCGACGGATAGTTGCATAGTCTAATTGCAGTGTTAAATATGACATAAAGTTAATTTTTCAGTATTCTTGTGTTTTTCGAAAATGTACACAAATGTATTTTTTTCTCTCACACCGTTAATGTGCACCTGCCAATAGATTGCAAAAAAACCTATTTCATCCTCCACCCAACACGAATGAAAGAACAAGGGATTCCTTCTGCTCCAGACAGGCCGTAGTGGCAATTTGTATTGATTGATTTTTTCGTGTTTCCGGGCGCGTCAACTGCTTTGGTCATTAGCCCCGTTAGTGAAGTGCACGTTCTTCTCTCGGGAGATGGCGGTGATCTTCCCCCGCTGGA